>CM070110.1:1692500-1767500 GCA_036178185.1 Liparis tanakae | reverse complement strand
TTTGACCGAAACTGTAAATAAATCCTCTTCCTGTTAAAGCGGCTTGTCATCAACCGACCCCGGCATGTGGATGTCGTGCGGCCACGAGGCGTTCAAGACAAAAGGAAATAACAACTCCTTAAGTGCAGGGGCCGGCCCCGCTTTAGCACCTGAAAGGAGGCAGTTTATTGGGAGGGATTCGGGCCGTGCTAATAAACTGATATGAGCATTTGAAAGGAGGCTGGACCGGGACCACCTGAGACCACCTGAGACCAGCTGAGACCAGCTCAGACCACCTGAGACCACCTGAGACCAGCTGAGACCAGCTCAGACCACCTGAGACCACCTGAGACCACCTGAGACCGGCTGAGACCAGCTGATCGACACCTGCTGATCCACCGGGTGGCGGAAACATTGTGTTCAACACGCAATGGAAATTTAAAAAAGAAGGAAGATGATCGTCTTTTAAACTCGTTTTTAGAAACCGTCCGCCGTGTCTCCGCCGAGCCCGGAGGGGACGATCAATCGTCACTTCACTGTCTGTCCACCCCGATGGGGGTTAATGGGTTCATCAATACAAAGAGGCGAGATGATCAATACTCACACCGAGTCTCGTGAAGTTCACTCGGCTGTTAAAACGAGCGCTTTCCTGAAAAACTAGCCATTCAGCCCCCAGTGCCTCTTTTTCCCACCTTTTTTTATGTCCCCTGAAGTAGCGTCAAGGAGGATACGATCATCTTTTACGTGAAAAATATTCAGTATTTTTATTTTTGCGTTAAAAATGTGCGAGACACTCGACCCCCAGAGGCCGTATCGGTTGTCAGGCGTCCATAAAGTGGAGTATTATCCTCGTTTTTAATAGAGTTTTAATATCCTCTGAAACTTCAAAATAAAGTTTGGCGGGTTAAAACTGAGTTTTTTTTAGGTTTAAAGCCAACGTTTAGTAATTTAACCTAAACCATAACCTTAAAAAACTAAAAAGTATAAACTAAATAGTTTACTAAGACACACACCTTTAATTCTCATCAGACCTCATCTGGGTGGTGGTGTGTGGCCCTTTAAGAAAGGGAAACTGCTGTTTCCACCACTGCTATCTACAGGTAATGATGCCGAGGGGCAAACATACCATTAAGTAGTCAGATAAGAAAAATTAAGGGAGTGAATTCCATAAAATAAAAAAAATAAAAGAAGTCGTTGCTCTTAAAGCGCCACGTTTAACCGTCGGGGTTCACGAGGGGAATCAGGATTTATTCCACTTTTGGAAATCCTCCACGGAAAAACAAACAAAACGGGAAACTAATCTTTCCCCGACAAAAAACTCCTCCGTCCAACCACGTCCAAATATCCACATCCTTTTATTCTGAAACCCAAAACAGCCACCAACCAACCAATAACACCACCTGCCCCCCGAATCTGCTAACTCAACCCCGCCCCTCCCCCCTCCCCCCCCCCCCACCAAATCAAAACCAAAGCAATGCTTTTTTTTATCTGCAGATTCTCAGACAATGCCTGGAGGATCCCGTAGCCTAATCTCCCCAATCCCCCCGTCCCCTTTATCCCACTGTTGAAGAATGTTTGAAAGGGCGACACCGAAAACTCACCAAAAAAAAGCAAAGAGGGGGAGACCAAAGAGGGTTGGGGGGGGGGGGGGAGGTAACATCTGGGACGGCGGGGGGAGGACGACCCAAAAAGAGTGAAAAGGAATCAATATACATACAATTTAGTAGATTTTATTTATGTATTGTATTATATGAAGAAAAGCTCAAATGTTGGCGAAGGATAGAAAGAAAAACGTTTTTTTTTATTGTGTGTGATCCGTGAATTAAAAATAGATGTGTGTTCAGCTTTCTGCCAAATTCATCTATAGAAATCAAACACATAAACATTATTATTTAATCAAATATATATAAATACATACACCATCCTTACTTGTACCCTCACTATTTAGCATTAATAAGTAGTAAATTAATATAGAAAATAATGTATTACATAGGTTATACTTTTATTATCTCATCTTTTAAATCACGACTTTTATGTGATTTTATTTTGTGATTTACAAGATTTTAGTTTTACTATTATTAGTTGTATTGGTTTATTTAATCCTCTCTGTGTTTTTAATGTTTAATTGTAAGCACTTTGTAATGGGTGCTATATATACAAAGTTTATTATTATTATTATTAATATTAATATAGTATTTAATGACAATTATAAAGTATTACACCAGTGTTTTATTATAATATCTGTTCATACCGCATCATGGTTTATAGGTTAATGGATAAACTCTTATATCTCTTACAGCTACATTACAGTGTTCTGTTAACCATCTGTTAAATGTTTATATTCTCCCTATAAATGACGAACAAACAGATGTGATTTATTTTTCACTTAACACAAAAATGTTCTCCAGATTTTACCCAAAAAATTACATAAATACAAAAAGCCAGTGTGTGTGTCTGTTTGTGTGTGTGTGTGTGTGTGTGTGTGTGTGTGTGCAGCTCTACCTCCATCATGTTCCAGTTAAACAGGCCTGAAGATCCTTTAAGTCCTAACGAGGGAGAAACAAACCCACAAAAAAAAGGGGATTTTAAGAAGTCAAGGTTGACGCAACCACAAAGTTGCATCGTCAGTGTCGCACTTGAGAGGACCACTCGAGAGCCGGCGAGGGTATTATGTTTAAGACACTTTATTCCTCCCTTCGCCGTGGAAGATTATACTAGTTATCCCATCAAAGTTGAGTAAAAAAACGCCATTCTTGTGTCTTTAAGCTCTTGCATAGGGAGGTCAATAAGACCCTGCCTCTGCTCACAAGGCATGGGCCGGGTGTAATCTCGCTGAAGTTACATTAATTAAATGGTAAGCTCCTTTAGCAATACGTTCCTAAAAGAACTTGGCTGATAATATACTTAAAGCGGTTTGCCGGGCGCCGTTTGTTTCAAAGCCAGCAGACATTTAGCCATGCGGCTCACGTACGCCGGCTTAAAGGAAACCTTTTCCGGCTGCGGCGAGCGGAGCGGCGGTGGCGGCTGGCAGCACGAGCGAGATCCAACTTATCAAAGTAAAACATATTTGTCTCCGTACGCTCGATTAAGGGACCCCGGCACTTCCCAGTCTCGGGGAAAATGTGGGAAAACTTCTGGTGGTTTTCTGTCCGAGTGGAACGTTTCTTTCTCATTGGAAATAAAAGTCCACGTATTACTGAGAGAGAATCTCTTTTTCTCTTTGCACGGGAGGTTTTTCTCTTTCTCCAATATTTGCTGATTTTGAATGTTTGAGATAAACTTCCTAAACACAGATAAACCGTTTAAAAACACGAATGCATCGTCAAAAGGCTAAAAATACGGCTCACAGACGAGGGGGAATTTAAATAACCTTTATTTGCTGCTTTACAAGCTGAAAATCATCTTTACTTGCTGTTCCAAAGTTACGTTACGTTACCTAAACGTCTAATTTAATATATTTTAGTCTGATTACGCTGCTGGGACCCCAGTAGTTCCGAGTCTCGGGAAAATGTGGGAAAACTTCTGCTGGTTTTCTGTCTGAGTGGAACGTTTCTATCTCCTTGGAAATAAAAGTCCACGTATTACTGTGAGAGAATCTCTTTTTCACTTTGCACGGGAGATTTATCTCTTTCTCCAACATTTGCTGATTTTTTATCTTTCAGATAAACTTCCTAAACCCAGATAAACCGGTTAAAAACACGAATGCATCTTTAAAAAGCTACAAATACGGATCACAGACGGTGAGAACATTTGTAAAATCATCTTAATTTCCTGTTCAATAAAACACCAGAAAACACTGTGTGCTCCAAAGTTACGTTTCGTTAGCTAAACGTCTAATTGAGTTTATTTTAGTGTGATTATGCTGCTGGGACTCCAGTAGTTCCGAGTCTCGGGGAAAAATGTGGGAAACTTTGGAGGGTTTTCTGTCCGAGAGGAACGTTCTTGTATTGTTAAAGAATCTCTTTTTCATTTTGCATGTGTGTTTCCTCTTTCTCCAACTTTTGCTGGTTTTGAGTCTTTCAGATAAACTTCTCCCAGAGCTTCTTGAACCCAGATAAACCGTTTAAATACTCAAATGCATCGTCAGAAGGCAACAAATAAATACGGGTCGTAAATTAGTAAAAGAACCTTTATTTGCTGCTTCACAGGCTGAAAATCATCTTCACTTCCTGTTGCCTCAACCTATAATTTAGGTATTTTAATTTAGACCATGAGTTGTTTGTTTTTGTAAACTAAGAGGTTTAGACAACTCAAGTTAACTTTTGCTTTTGTCTGTTATTTGTATTTCTTCTTCTTTTCATATGGTTTTACATTTATATAGAGACTATTTCATCACATGCGTTATTTTCTATCTTTGAAATGATCTTTTAACAGAACCTGAAGACAGAAAGATGACTTAATACAAAATATAAGAAAGACACAAAGCAACACAAAGAGACTTAAAGATTTCAATAAAAAGAAGAATGTTGCTTTAAATTGGACTTAAACCTGATTGATCATCTTTTCATTATCGATATCATACTCATCTGCATGTGAAACACGGTTTACATGTTGAGTAATTATGTATTTTTACCTCTTTGTGACAATTCAACAGCTTTTATTTGACTGTCACCGAGGGTTTCACAGAAGATCAGCTAAATTAGTTTGGAGAATTATCTTCCCATCAATCGGCAAATTGACCTACCATTCATAAATAATGAACACCCGTGAGAAACAGAAACCAAAACCTTTAGATACTGCAACGATGCAAAGTGGCGATCAAACCTTCAAACTTTCATGTAAATCAACCGTTCTTCCTCCCGTTTCGTAGCTTCAATTCCTGACGAACATTCAGCGGGACAAGAAGTTTGTGTCGGCAGGACCCCCAACACACACACACACACACACACACACACACACACACTGCCGCCCATCAAATATCAACCCTCACAAATCAATTTTACACATGATCGCCCCCCCACCCCACCCCCCCGCCCCCGGCCCCCCTCCCTCCCGCCAGCCCCTCCCCTCCAATTAAGTCCCTGCATTAGCATATATATGATATCAGTGGTAAACATCACTCGGCTGGTAATTCACCAACGCTCCTGGATAATAGGAGGGTTGAACACCTATTAACCCCGAGGCCGGCAGCACAGAGGCAGGCTGGGAAACTCCCCCGGCCTTCTCCCCGAGGAGAGGCACAGAAAAGAGGGCGACGGAGCGACGGAGAGGCGGAGAGGCGGAGAGGCGGAGAAGCGGAGAGGCGGAGAGGCGGAGAGGTGGAGAGGCGTCACTCCGGTGAGGGAGAAGGTCTCCGGAGCCTCGGTGACATCGTGGGGACAAAAAATAATAAAAATGGTGCGTAAACCGACTGATTGTGTCAGAAAGTTGTGATGGCCACCGACTCCCTTCTGCCCTCCATTAGTCACCAAATGCAACGTCTTGGCTTCCTACTCAGAGACGCCAATTATTAGGATTATCTTATCTCTAACTATCTTAAACTTCGGCTTTACGGGACGTTTTGAACGCAGGACTTGAACTCGTAGAGAAGTTTCCCTTCCTGGAGTTAGTACTTTTACTTCAGTAAAGAATGTGAATACTTTCCCATGTGGTATTAGTACTTTTACTTCAGTAAAGAATGTGAATACTTTCCCATGTGGTATTAGTACTTTTACTTCAGTAAAGAATGTGAATACTTTCCCATGTGGTATTAGTACTTTTACTTCAGTAAAGAATGTGAATACTTTCCCATGTGGTATTAGTACTTTTACTTCAGTAAAGAATGTGAATACTTTCCCATGTGGTATTAGTACTTTTACTTCAGTAAAAATGTGAATACTTTCCCATGTGGTATTAGTACTTTTACTTCAGTAAATAATCTAAATACTTTCCCATGTGGTATTAGTACTTTTACTTCAGTAAGAAATGTGAATACTTTCCCATGTGGTATTAGTACTTTTACTTCAGTAAAGAATGTGAATACTTTCCCATGTGGTATTAGTACTTTTACTTCAGTAAAGAATGTGAATACTTTCCCATGTGGTATTAGTACTTTTACTTCAGTAAAAATGTGAATACTTTCCCATGTGGTATTAGTACTTTTACTTCAGTAAATAATCTAAATACTTTCCCATGTGGTATTAGTACTTTTACTTCAGTAAGAAATGTGAATACTTTCCCATGTGGTATTAGTACTTTTACTTCAGTAAAGAATGTGAATACTTTCCCATGTGGTATTAGTACTTTTACTTCAGTAAAGAATGTGAATACTTTCCCATGTGGTATTAGTACTTTTACTTCAGTAAAAAATGTGAATACTTTCCCATGTGGTATTAGTACTTTTACTTCAGTAAATAATCTAAATACTTTCCCATGTGGTATTAGTACTTTTACTTCAGTAAGAAATGTGAATACTTTCCCATGTGGTATTAGTACTTTTACTTCAGTAAAGAATGTGAATACTTTCCCATGTGGTATTAGTACTTTTACTTCAGTAAAGAATGTGAATACTTTCCCATGTGGTATTAGTACTTTTACTTCAGTAAAAAATGTGAATACTTTCCCATGTGGTATTAGTACTTTTACTTCAGTAAATAATCTAAATACTTTCCCATGTGGTATTAGTACTTTTACTTCAGTAAGAAATGTGAATACTTTCCCATGTGGTATTAGTACTTTTACTTCAGTAAAGAATGTGAATACTTTCCCATGTGGTATTAGTACTTTTACTTCAGTAAAGAATGTGAATACTTTCCCATGTGGTATTAGTACTTTTACTTCAGTAAAAAATGTGAATACTTTCCCATGTGGTATTAGTACTTTTACTTCAGTAAATAATCTAAATACTTTCCCATGTGGTATTAGTACTTTTACTTCAGTAAGAAATGTGAATACTTTCCCATGTGGTATTAGTACTTTTACTTCAGTAAAGAATGTGAATACTTTCCCATGTGGTATTAGTACTTTTACTTCAGTAAAGAATGTGAATACTTTCCCATGTGGTATTAGTACTTTTACTTCAGTAAAAAATGTGAATACTTTCCCATGTGGTATTAGTACTTTTACTTCAGTAAATAATCTAAATACTTTCCCATGTGGTATTAGTACTTTTACTTCAGTAAGAAATGTGAATACTTTCCCATGTGGTATTAGTACTTTTACTTCAGTAAATAATCTAAATACTTTCCCATGTGGTATTAGTACTTTTACTTCAGTAAAGAATGTGAATACTTTCCCATGTGGTATTAGTACTTTTACTTCAATAAATAATCTGAATACTTTCCCATGTGGTATTAGTACTTTTACTCCAGTAAATAATCAAAGTACTTTCCCATGTGGTATTAGTACTTTTACTTCAGTAAATAATCTAAATACCTTCCCATGTGGTATTAGTACTTTTACTTCAGTAAATAATCTAAATACCTTCCCATGTGGTATTAGTACTTTTACTTCAGTAAAGAATCTGAATACTTTCCCATGTGGTATTTGTACTTTTATTTCAGTAAATCTGAATACTTCTCCCAGCCACTGTATCTTTTGAACACAGTTTTTATTTCTGAACGTCTTCATATTTAAAATCCGTTAGCCGGCGCTTCTCGCTTAGCGGCGTGTTTCTGTTCTCCCGGCTCACGCGGTGCGCGGCGGGCGGCTAACGAGCGGCGAGTTGACTCCTCACAATAAAGTAAAGAGCGGGAAACCCGGCGGTGGCGGCGGCCTCGGCGGCCTCGGTGACCTCTGTGACCTCCCGCCACTGTGAAGCGGTGACTTGACGCTCATCGTTAGCGTCGCCATTATCTCTCTTGTGTTTTTCCGGCTCCTCACAGCTTCTTCCACTCTCGATTGTTACTGTTGTAACAGTGTCAAAAAGTCAATAAATAAATGCACAACAGCGAGAAGTCGAAGAGAAGATCCCACTGGAGTGCGACGGCTTTATTTTGGGCTCAATTACAGACTTTATGTGACCTTCTGGAAGCTGATTCCAGAGATCTGATCAAACACAGCCGTCCACTTGAGTGTTTACAAAGACGCCCGGTTCGACCAGTTGGGAAAGAGAACATGCAGTTAATAATATCAAGACTTGTGTTAAATGGTAAGTTATTTAATACTTTTAGCATTGTGGCTACAAGTATGTGACCACGGCCTGCAGCACCTGCTATCTCATACTATACATAACATACGTATATATATATATATATATATATACACAATATATCCTCATACATTGGATGTACATTTCCTACAAAAAGAAAATTTTCGTGTCATTATCTGTTCGTTCTCAGGATGCAGCTTTTTCCAAAATAAACTTCCATTTTCACAGGAAACTGACTTTCATATGTCTCCGAATATATATCAATATATTCACATCTATATATATATATATGTGTATATATTTAGATATAAATATATTTATATATATAAATATAATATTAATAATATTTACATAGATATATATAGTATATATAAATTACAGTGTTATTCTTTGTAGTTATTGCTACACATGCTGGATGTATACATATATATATATACATATTTATTTATTTATTTATTAATATATATAAATATATATTTGATTCACACATTTACTACGTATTCTTTTTATTCTATATTGAATGTCTATATTGTAACTTCTGCACTATTTGATGTCTTAGATTCTCGTCTTGAACGTATTTAATGTCGTTGAGGGATCCCGAGTCGTCACATCACATTGTCGCCTCGCTTCACCTGCATTTCGTGCAGATTCATTGAGAAGTATTTTGAGACGGTCTCCGGTCTGAAGTGAACCAGATCCCTCGTGTGTTCATACATTAAAGACTTTTGATCTCTGCAGGCTTCATATCGGTTTGGTCACTTCATACTCGGTTAAAGCGCCGCCGGCCTTTGGGGACTTAAAACATACAGCTTTTGTTTGAGTGGCCTCTGACACTCAAGTGTTTGTGCGATGGTTTTATCTTATGTTGCAATGAGCGACAGCCACTGAAGGTGCGGTCTATATTATGGTTTTGGATTAAAGATTAAAGCCCAGTAAAGCCTATGAACAGACCTAATCCTGCTCTTCAGTGCAGCTCAGCAGCCGGCCCCCGGAGGCGCTGATCCACGATCAGCTTACTTACTAGCGTTCATCGTCAGGGGCTAAAAAAAAAGAACTGTTGCAGAGCAAGAGGAGCCGATATAACCTGAGACTCTCCTCCTGTATGACGTCAATATTTGGGAAATGCAGTATAAATATGAATAAATATGACATCCGTCCCTCCGACCGAGGGTGAAACAAAGAGTCTCCTTGTTATCAAGCATATTTGATGAAGGATAGACTTCTATACAACCAGAGGTGTCGCCCCCCCGGTGGTCAGTAGAGAGAATGCAGCTTCAACACATGATGGATAGACTTCTATACAACCACATGAGTCACCCCTGGTGGTCAGGAGAGATAATGCAGCTTTAACACATGAAGTATAGACTTCTATACAACTAAAGAAGTCGCCCCCTGGTGGTCAGGAGAGAGAATGCAGCTTTAACACATGAAGTATAGACTTCTGTACAACCAGAGGAGTCGCCCCTGGTGGTCAGTAGAGGTTATGCAGCTTCAACATATGAAGTATAGACTTCTATACAACTAAAGAAGTTGCCACCTGGTGGTCAGGAGAGAGAATGCAGCTTTAACACATGAAGCATAGACTTCTATACAACCAGAGTATTCGCCCCCTCGTGGAAATTAGAAGGAATGCACTTTAGGCTATGGAACAACAGCTCTTGACTTCAGATTGACAAGCGTGATTGTCCATCAGTCATCGCGTCTCTCTGGAGCGCTAGCATTGGGCTAGCATTGGACTAGCATCGAGCTATATAGTAATAAGGTATTTTACAGTACAACAATAGTTAGTTAGTCGGCATTGTGGTTTGTAAATATAGAGGATGGACAGTTATCGACGTCTAACCATACATTCAGGTTCCTGGGTGCAGACCACCAAATACATTTTTAAATAGCCCATCTTTTATCGCAACCATAGCAGCAACAGGTGTCAACAAGAAACCGCACCAGTTGAATGGAGGTTGAATGAAGCTGGCGCTCACTTCAAAGCGTTGTGCCGCCGACCTTAACGCTCCTTAACTTCCGGTTCTCGGTGGTTCCCGAGACGCCACGTTTGGACCCATCACCGGGGCGGCCCTCGTTGGCGGTTCTTTTCCGATTGAGATGTCAACGCGAACACCGACTTCCCAGAATCCACTGCGGCACCACCGCTGTGGGGCTTCAGAGCTCTTCCAAAAGCAATTTAACCCCATCTTTATTCTGCTTAACAATACCAGCGGAGAGAACTAATCAGGTACATTTCACCCATTTCCATGTTAATGTTTTGTTTGTCGCCATTGTTTGCGGAGACAATGGGGCCGATATGCTAATGAAGGAGTCCCAATAACAGTGTCCTAATGGGAGTCCATTCACAGCCGTTAGCCCAGAGGCCACGAGGATCCACCCTCCCCCACCCTCCCCCACCCTCCCCCAGGGACGGAGGTATTCTCAGGCCAGAGAAAAGGCAGGTTACAACACATGAAGACTCGGAGAGAGAGAAAGCTCAGAGTAAACAAAAGCTTCAGTCTCACAGGGATGAATGACAGAGGATTTAGCTCCTGGGATCAGATAGGCACTGAATGTGGATTTCTGTGTCTGTGCATGTGTGTGCACTCGATTCACACTCCAGATTACCACATCGAGAACATACAGTTACGGGTTTCATTCATGGTTCAGCATCCTAATCTTTTCCTGGTTTAACGCAAATGCCAAAAGAAAAACGAAAGTGATTATGATATATTTGAACCGTTATCGCTCTCCAACAATAACCACGAGGCTATTATTAATATAACGTTCAACTCCACGGTACATATGGACTCTCGTGAAAATCTGATATTGATTTTGGACAATTACATGGCTAGAGAGCTCGGTCATACAAATGTATGTTTATTTTTACTGTTTGTCTGCCACATGCACAGTTTTTAACTCGCTAGCATAACGTTGGAGTTAAGCTAGGTTAGCTGGTTAGTTTGGCTGTTGGTTAGCTGCTTAGTTTGGCTGTTGGTTAGCTGCTTAGCTCGGCTGTAGGTTAGCTGGTTAGTTTGGCTGTAGGTTAGCTCAACTGTATGTTAGCTGGTTAGCTCGGATGTAGGTTAGCTGCTTAGTTTGGCTGTAGGTTAGCTGGTTAATTTATCTGTAGGTTAGCTGGTTAGCTCGACTGTAGGTTAGCTGATTAGCTTGGCTGTAAGTTAGCTGGTTAGTTTGACTGTTACTGTAACATTAATGTCAAATTCTTACTGTTTTTCAACCAGCGATACTATTAAATTACGTTATTCATCTTTCTAGCTTAACATTATGTTTCCGGCTAGTAACCGAGCCAAAGTTGTGTCTTATGGTCTGTCTTAGTTACTGGATTTAATGTTTCCATGGCATAAGCACCCTGTGGGATGGTTCAAGGTATTATCATGAGAATTGAGAATGAGATTTCCTACATATTTATGAATTACAGTGCATTACATTTGGTAGCTATAGTTACAAACAGTGAACCGTGATAACAAAGGTCCTTGATATAGTTTGTTTAATATACATAAAAAATGATAACAGATAAACCAGAGGTGCATAAAAACAAAAGTGTTATATTTAATAAATGGTTCCTCCTCATACATCTGTGTGACCCTGACCTGTGTGTGTGAGTAAACTATTGAATACACGACTGTAATCAGTTACTAAAACACTGCTTTAATGAAAGAAACTCCTTTCTTTCACGTTATACATCCTGTTGGACATCCACTTGGACGTCGTTATCTTGTCGTTTAAAAGTAAAGGCATTCCCATACGTACATACTGTATGCAAATAACACGTCAATATGTGTGGCTTTGTGTTTACAAATGCTGTTTGCTTTTGTTATTAGGATAAAGTCGGAGCTGCTGGTTCTCACAGTCTGCAGGAATATGAACCGTGACTCTTTCCTTCATCTCGTCCACACAGAAGAGATCACAGTGGATTTTCGCCTTGTCAGTTGAGCTTCAAAGTTCATTCGAGTCCTTGAAGGACGATATTGACGGATCTATCATCGCGGCCTATTTCCTAGCTTCCGATCACATCACATGATCTTCATCAGCGGAGAAGTTTGGCAACTCTTGCCCTTCAAAGGCAGACGCCAAACTGATGAAGAGTAAAGCCACTGTTACCGTAAACGTTCCCTCGACTGACCACCAGGGGGTGACTCCTCTGGTTGTATAGAAGTCCATACTTTATGTGTTAAAGCTGCATTCTCTCTCCTGACCACCAGGGGGCGACTCCTCTGGTTGTATAGAAGTCCATACTTCATGTGTTAAAGCTGCATTCTCTCTCCTGACCACCAGGGGCGGCTCCTCTGGTTGTATATAAGTCTCTATAGTGACTCTACTTCTCTCTTGATGTATTCCCTGAGTATACATTGTAAACATTAGTTTGTCTCAGTCTCTTGTTTTTAGTCTTCTTCAATACAGCATGTCATCATTTATACTTTATGGTCATTTAGAGTCACACAGACCATAGAGCAGGGGACGCTTTAGGGGCGGGGCTTACTGTGATTGACAGGTCTCTATCTGAGCTGTGTTTCAAAATGGATGTCCACTTGTTGTAGACAGTTCATGTTCCCAAAGAAACAACAATGAACCTCTACTTTTAAAACCAACACGGATGAGAAATCCTCAAATTGGTAACTCTGAGAAATGGACTCAATAGACCTTAAAGGTAAATTCAAAAAATGGGTTTTGTAGAGGAATGAGTTGATGTAACACAATGCTAACATAATAAATCAAAACTCCCTCGTTAGCTGCAGAAGGAGAAGGTGGCGTTTCACACACGCTGCTCTCTTGGAGTGTCGGTTGTGTTTTTAATAGCCAGGCATCGAGGTGTCAGGCTTGTTAAAAAAGGCCGAGGCTGTGGAGCTAATAAGGTGCTAATCCTGAGCTGCACCCCCCCCACACACACACACACACACCGTCCTCCCCCTACAGAGGCTGAACACACAGGGCGAGCTGCAGACACACACACACACACACACACACCCCGGCTTATCGCTGCTCTCCAGACAGCCGCCCCGGATCAGTCGACGCGCGGCGCGATCGATGCATCCGATAAGGAATTAAGACAGAAAATAAACTGTACGCGTTATCGGGGGAACTCGGTACACGGCCTAATTATGATGCGGCGCGTGTGTGAGAGGATGATACGGCGGGACTGGAGTGGTGTGTAGGAGGGAGGGAAGGAGGCAAGGAGGGACGGAGAGAGGCAGTTTTGCATCCCGGTGGCCCCAAATGGCAGCAACTAATGTGGACTACAGTACCCAGAACTCCTGAGTGGCGTCAGGACATGTTTGAAAGTTATGAGATGTTTCATAACAAAGAGAATCAGAGATGAGAACGAAGAAATCAGCGTCATTAGAGAGTTTTTTTATCCATATATTTGATTTTTATACATTATTTTTATTTTGGGCAGCTGGAAGTCGAGGAAGGAATTCACAAAGAAGATACGTTTCAAATAATTTGAAGGAAGTCAAGTCTAAAGTCAGAGTCATTTGTAAGAACAAGTTTAACAAAAGTAATCCACTCATCTTATGAAAATCAGAGCAGGTCAAAGGTCAAAAGTGAGTGTTGACAACAGCCTAAAACATTCACAAAACGGCTGCAGCCCCCGAAACGTCCAAAACAAATACGTGGAGTTCATTTGTGTCTTTATTCCCTTTGTTTCGTCTTGTCAGGTTCCTCCTGCAGACAATGTCTTCTCCCAGGTGCAGCCTCCACACACCACGAGGAGCCGGGTCACCGCGAGGAGCCGTTCCCACGTCCGGCGCCGTGTTCATCCCCGCCTATCGGATCGACCAGCTGAGGGCGAAAAAGGGGGAGGCGGCCTCCTGCCCGGGGAGAGAACCCCCTTTGATCTGCCTTCAAACCGATTCGTGTGCACCGACTGACGGGGCGGCACGGGAAAAAAAACACCCCCGATGCCCGCCCGGCCCCGAGGTCCCCGCTCAGCTATGTGCTTTCATTTAGGCCGGATTCCACAACACTGAGACGGGGGTGGGTGGGCTCTCTTGGGTTCCCTTCATTGGTATTGACTTTGGCATTCCTTTAAAGTTATTCTATCACGTTTTCTTTTTTTTCGGAACAAAGTTTCTGACTTATTTATCACTTAGTTGCGTAACTTGCGTACTTAGCTCAAGCCGAACAAACACACTTGTTTTACCCAAGTTTTAAAAGTAATTCTCTTTGTCGTAGAGAAACTTATGAAACATGAATTTAGACTTTGGCTTCCCTTCTATTCGTTTATTGCACTTAGACCCAGAACAATTGTTCATTTTGGGGTTCAAACAATTAAAAGAAACCAACCAACCTATATATATATATATATATATATATATATATATATATATATATATATATATATATATATATTTCTAGTGATACATTGTGTTATCGCCTTAGAAGACTAACAGAGGGGTAGAAAACCCTTGAAAACCCTTTTTATTTGAGCGCAGCTGAAAACAGTTATGCTGCTGAGAGAAGCTATAAAACTGGCCTTCCTTTGAGCCACAAGAAGAACTACATTAATATTTACTATAAACATCATTATTTATAACCTTATCAATGTCTTGACTATATTTAATATTCATTTTAAATTCATTTGATAAATAAACGTGTGAGTTTTCATGGAAAACACCAAATTGTCTGGGTGACCCCTAACTCTTGAACGGTGGTGTAATGTGTGATGGATACAGCGATGATGTCATCAACCAAGAGAATCCATATGGGGATATCGGGTTCTTCCACAACGTGTAGAAAAGCAGCAATACCGGTTATTTCTTCCATGGTTGACGGCGGAAAAACAAATAGCTTTGTTCATGGCGGTTTCCCTGGCGATAAGCCACTCCCCCTCTCCCGCCAGTCATTCGCCAATCGGTGAACTCCAGAATCCGGTTAGCGTACGAAAAAACTCCAAAGAGATTGTAGATTCTCTCTTCTACATGACTTGAGAAGTTCCCGTTGACTTCTTTACACGTTCCCAGAGTGAAAAAAAAGTCTTCACCTCCTTTTCAAGTGGTTTGACCCTCAATAGTTTTTTTGGGTGGAGTGTCACTTTAAGAAAAGAAATTGCTTGACTGCCCTCGGAGAGGATAATGGGGTCCTGGGTGTGTTTGTTTGTGCCCTCGACCCGATCGGCATGTGATGAGCGGGGAGGTCCGCCGGCCTAATTGGCCTCTTTAAATGGAAAAATGTCCAGCGAGCATGACGCGCCGATGAGCTGCAGCTCCTCCCGCTCGTCTTCTTTTATTATTATCATCGCTTCATGGAAACAAAACACTCCAATTAGCGGCGGAGCAGCCATGGACATCATAACGACCCGCAGTGGACGGTCGATGGCTGGATTAAAGAAAGTTGGAAGTCAAAGTTAGTTTCTTATGCTGATAGATTAATAATAATAAACCACACAACAGGGATGAAAAGACTTACGCTGCATAGTGAATATAATTAAGGCAAAGTGGTCTTAAAAACTCAAATAGAAGTTTCTTTAATATGATTAAATACCTGCAATCATTCATTAGAATAGTTCATCGGCCGAAAATCGGCCATTAAAAGAGATTTAAAGATGACATCATGATAATAAAACACCGGGTGGAGTGAGTTGGTAGCTGCATGGGTTGCGGGTTCGATTCCGGCCTTGGGCCTTTGTGTCTTATACACACGGATGTATGAAAGAGAACGGGATGCAGCTTTGGAGGCGTAGCCACGTTTTGGAGGCGGAGCCATGTTTATTTTCCTATAAAAGCAAAATAAGTAGAGAAAGCGAATAACTTGAATAACTCTTTCGTAGGATAACACAAAAAAATAAGTTATTCTTCCGCCTTTTGCTTAAATTTGAGTGACCATCAGCTTAACTTTAAAAGTCGGTGTTTTATATTATAACTTCTTAAAGAAAACAGGGTTCATACACATGTGGACCAATGGGCTTCCAGGACTTTAGACATTTCCATGACCAAACGTGTTGTGAAATCTCTGTATATACAACATGAGTATGAACCTTAAGTGACACAAATGAATGGGAGACAATAGTTTGATTTAAATATTTATATAAATGTGTATTATTTTAATCAAACTGCGTAAATTAACATATGACTGTAAAACACTTTCCATGAGTTTTCCAAAACTTTTGGGATTGAATTTTATTCCAAGGACGTCTCCAGGACTCCTTCAGGTGTTCCATGACCGTACCAAAGAAGAACGACCCCCCCCCGTTCTTTAGAGAATAATAATCCCACTGAAGCCCCCCCCCCCCCCTCTGAAAAGCACCTTGTGGTGTTTGAAGCGGACTCGAGGCCCGCAGGTGTCAATCTGTTCTGAAGCCGCTCGTCCAGAAGGACAATAAGAATGTGACTCCTCGGAGGACCTGGAGGGACCTGGAGGGACCTGGAGGGGCGCCGCCAACACTTCAAAGGAGCGCGTGAGCCGCTCGGCCTCCCACCGACAGCGAGGTCACTGTCGGCTCTGACGAGTCGCCGCTCCGCCATTAAGGGGGGGGGGAGCTGTCGTCGGGGAAAATCAAACAAGAGCCCAATTAAGCTGATTCCAGCAGGCCAGTGATCACGAGGAGGAGGTGGAGGCTCACCTGGACTCTGCCCGGCGACAGCCTCCTCCGCCTCCCTGACTCCCGGGACGCTAATCGTCTCCAACCCAAGAAAAGGAATCTGCCGCTTGGATGTGCTCCGCGGCCGGCTGAGGGCCGACTGTTTCACTGAGCTCCACATACTTGTGTTTGTTTTGGGTGATATTTTAGCTTCCTGTCTCTGTAAAAGTGGTCAAATTAAAACGTGACGTTGTTTCCTAATGTATTTCCTTTCTTAAAATCACATCTGCAAAACATGCATTGTATTTTATTTAATAACTGGTCGGTTAACGGTGAGCTGTCTGCAGAAACGTTGCGCAACATTGAACAATTTGAGGATTGATCAAGGTAATTTTAAGAAAATAAAATGTCTCGGTGTTCGTGTCTTCAGAGTTTTTCGGAGTTCTTCGGAGTTCTTTGTGGTGAACAGCCACCACCACGAAGCGTGTTCACGGTGTTCTGTCATTTTTTGCTGCCTTGTCAGAATTTGCTACCCGCTGCATAAACCGATAGGTGTGTGTCGATTCATGCTACGCTATCTGATAGGATGTTATTGTACTATCACAATATGCTTTTCTTTCAAAGTTCAATGTTTCACTTTTCAATGTTAAAGTGTTTATCTTCAACACTAAATACCCTAATAATAAACCAGTGCTTTATTATGATAATGTGAACAAACTCATGTTTACAATAATTTGTTGACACAAAATAAATAGCAACTGCTTATCACTCATTAATCTACGTCATTACTACATAGTATTACTACCTGTACAATATATATGCTGAATGTACTTTTAACTAGGCGAAAATTTGGGATTTTGAGGATGTCACTCCCCGTTATCAGACGTGCATCGACAGGGTGGCAAAACATTATGGGCGTGTCAAACAAACTCGGAAAATCAACTCGGCGCATGCGCAATACCACAAGGTATCGGTTCGCGACAAGTAGCATGAAATGACAGAACACCGGATCAATACGATATTCATGAATACGTCATCACTAAGAACCACGAATGATCAACAAAGTCTCAGTTTGTCGTAGATTCATTGCGGCACGGTGACGTTAGCTTGGCTTGCTAACTAGCGAGTTAACTTAGCAATGTTTTACGCGCGTGTTATTTCCCCCGATGCGTTTCAGCGACTCGTTCCAACAGCGGGAAAGTTAAGGAACGAACAGCCGCCGTCATCGTGAGAAGATCTTGATGTGAGACTCACGAGAGACGTCGCTTACGCAAATGTTGGGTGTGTTGTGTTTCTTATTTAGCATGTTAGCATGCTATCATTGGCTAATTTTAAATGGAGCAGAAGGTAAAGGAAGGAATTCAAATTAAAATGTTGATTTGATTAAAAAGTCAGACGATCCTAGAACACTTCATCCTGAATGTAACACTTGACAATATTCAGTGTTTACAATAATAAATATACACAATAAAATAGCAAATAAACCCCTTTAAGTGCCTTTTAAACAATTGTTTCCTCGAGCAGCGTTTCTCAAATGGGGTACTGTACCCCTGGGGGAATGTGGACACACTCCAGGGGCTACTTGAGATTCATAAATATATTTAAAATTAGCATCCATTAAAAAAAATCATTTCAAAACTGAAAAGAAGTCTAAGATCATAATGGCAATTCTATGTTAAATCCTGATGGCACAGCGCTGTGTTTTATAATTTCACACGGGTTGAGAACCGAGTCCCAGGGCCCCGTCGTGCAGGAGGACTCCTCTTCTCCCTCAGCGGTGCCTCCGTGGCGCCCCTCGCCGTCTCTCAGGTGTCGCTCTGGGGCCGGACGCCATCGCCGCCACGCGTGACGTCAGGCCCGGGTCCCCGCGAGGAAGAGGCGCTTTTTGTTCTTGGTGTAATAAAACCGGCGCGGCCCTGCAGGCGTACTTAGTCTGGAGAGTAATGACTCACAATAACGGGTCATTTGCTCCTCGCCGTGGATAACGCTAAAGACTTCATTAATGTGGCTTTGAAGCCTTATCGAGTGCTGGATTAGAGAGCGGCGCGGCGGCCGTCGGAAAGCGGAGTAATCTCGTTATGACGAACATCTACGAGGCCCGGCTCATTTGGTTCTTCTCTAAAGGAATCACACACTCACACACACACTCACACACACACACACACTCACACACTCACACTTACACAAGAGGAACAGGAAGCGTTGCCTTCAGGAGAAATTATACACGGAAATATGTGTTTCTGCAAACAGAATATGTCGAATGTGGAAACTTCTGGACCAAAGATTCGCCTCACGGATACATTTCGTGGTGTTTTAACGCCGTTGGGGAGAAGTTAGTGTTACAGAAATAAACTAATTCCACAACATTAGTAGTGTGTCAAAACACAACCTCATCAAATCTGTTGTGTAACAACCGCCGGTTTGCACGATATTTTAGGAAAAGTTACACTTTCCGCTAGTTACGTGCACACGGTATTTACAGGAAATAACTTAGTTAGGTTGAGGCAACAAAACTACTTAGTTTTAAAAATAGATCTTAGTTTGAGTTAAAATAACTACGTATGAGTTAGTAAACAAGTTCAATAAATCAACGTTGATTTTTATGATTGTCTGTTGATGTGCAACATACTAGGTAGAACGTAGAATAATAATGACTTAAGAAAACATTTAATTCACTATTTTTTCACTTGATTACTACATTTTTATGCCAATTTATATTTCTACTCTACTTCATTAATAATTTACTTTACAAATCAAGATTTACATACGAAGAGTTCCTAAAATATGATGTGAATTTGTTTATTTTCCATTTTCATGATGTTAATAATTTGAATGTCTCGGTAAAAATGTCTTGTGTTATAAAACAAACATTGTGAAGGTGTCACTTTGGGTAATTGTTAATATTAATAAAGAAAATAATGAAAGTAATAGTTAAAAATGTGAAACTGTAAATTCCTGTTTTTACACAAGAATGCACGAGTAATAACAATCCAACAATAGAATATATATTAGTATGTCACATGGGACGTTTTAAAGACTTTTACCTACATTTATCTGATGTTACTCGCATATTTTAAACGTCAGTAAAACAATGTACAGAGAGGATTTATTGCTTTTCCTTTGTGAACTCTCGCCCAGCTGAGAGGACTGGCGGGTTTGAGGGTCGAGTCCTGATCCCCGTCCTCAGACTCCTTTGGGTTTGTGACCCAGAGGCCCGGGGCCTCGCGGGCCCTAAAGCTGCCGGCTGACGCCCCCTGTTGGCCGTCCTCGTGCACGCTCCTCGCCGTGGACGCACGAGACGAAAAGAAACACTGGGCATCGACTCTGCTGTGCCCAAAAAAGGGCGTAAAGAAGACGCTCTGAGCCGCAGACCGGCGCCACCCGGGAGGTGAAAGGTGAGGCGCGGCGTCACGTGACTCGGAGGCGTTCCTCCGCCTGACGGGAAGTGACGCGCGGCGGGGTCGGTCGACGCCAAAAAAAGAAGAAGAAGAAAAAAGCAAAGCAAGATGAGGGTTGAGTAAACCCACGGGGAGTGTGACCTCCCCCCCCCCTCCCCCCGTAGCCATGAAGCATGTTATTTGAAGGATGATGGTAGCAATTGAAGAAATGCAGGGTTTGGACGCGTCACGTTGGGCGTGCGGCCCCCAGAGGCGTGGAAATGGGAAAACCTCTCGGGGGCCTTGGACTTGACCCCGCGCTCGTCTTCGCTCGTCTTCGTCCAAAAACATCCGACACGCTGTCTTTAGAATCAGGAAATCAAACACATGGCGTCATTTTATTTGCCGCCCTGAAACTGATTATGATGATATTGCATCACGTGCTAGAGGGGGGGAGGGGGGGGGGGGTGACCTCATCATCGTAGTGTTTATGGATCACTGGGCCGCCGGCCTGGATTTCTGTTATTGAATTATGGGAAATTCATTTTTTTTTTATTGGAGGAGTGGCTTCCAAATCCAATCACACAGTCAGCAGTCCTTGGTCAGGAAGCCTTCGCCACTCGGAAGCGGCAACAATGTCATCCTCCTCTTCATCATTGCTCGGAAACTGGCAAGATCTGAGTTTTTATTATTTTTGAATTGACGGAATAAAACAAAACCCCAAAAGGTCTAAAGATCAGAGGATATACACCGAAGGGTCACGAACACTTCTCGTTCAAACGGAATAAATCCTCCGTAACTTGAAGTGTTTTCAGTTTATTGTGAAGTATATTAAAACTACATATTACATTGGTTTAGTTTTGATTGATGGTTTTGTTTTTTAAATAATATTTTCTCCGGTAGAGAAAGAGAAGTCAATGTTGATTTATTATCACGTAATTTATGTAAACCTAAAGAAGTATTTCACAATCTTTTTCTTTACAATCTTTTTCTAAACCTAACTTATTAGTTTTGTTGCTTCAACCTAACTATGTTCCTACGATCTTTTTCTAAATCTAAGTAGTTTTGTTGCGTCAAGCTAACTGAGTTTCCACAATCTTTTTCTAGACCTAACAAAGTATTTCACAATCTTTTTCTAGACCTAACAAAGTATTTCACGATCTTTTTCTCAACCTAACAAAGTATTTCACGATCTTTTTCTCAACCTAACTGAGTAGCTTTGATGCTTCAACCTAACTAAGTGTTTACGATCTTTTTCTAAACCTAACCGAGTATTTCACAATTCTTTACCAAACCTAAAGTAGTTTTTAACTTATATTTCACAATCTTTTTCAAACCTAACTAAGTATTTTTTGACGAAGTATGTCACGATCTTTTTCTAAACCTTAGCATGTCACTCCCAATGCTCCCGAAGGCCTCAATCTGAGCCAATGAAAACACAGGATTTCTTAGCTCCACGTCATTAAACAATAATTAAAACATATTTTTGTATATTATCTTTCATTTCTACACACTGCTGAGTATTTTATTCTCCCACATGCAGTTTGAATATTGCAATAATGCCGAATAGATTCAAACTCACCGGATTTCGGGGCGAAGAGCTTTCGGGGGACGGGGGATGGGGGATGGGAGGTGAAACTAAAATCCTCCAGATGAATCCGTGCTGCTCCACCTGCACGCCTCCCTCCGTGAAACGCAGCCCGGTTCAGCAGGAAGAAGCCGCTCCGCGTCCCACGGAGGGAAGGGGCACGCCGCTTAATTAAAATGTGATAATAGGCCGCGTGGTTCACGGCGGGGCCGAAGCCGGCGGGGAGAGAGCTGCAGTGTGTGTTCCTCGGGACGGTTGCTCGGCCCCCGGAGCAGGCTTGATCTTTGGCTCGCCCGGGAGAGCCGGCCTCCTCCGGGCTTAAGGGCCACACACCTGTGCGTGCACCGGGGCCGGATAAGCCCAGATTAAGCTAAAGTTACCAGCGCTCTCTCTCGCAATGTCATTCAAAACCTCAACGGCGACCGCACCGCGGACAAAGCGCCTTTTGGGCCGTCCTAATAAACGCCATTAGCTTTTGAGACATCAAACATGGAGGATTATGGGATTTTCTGGGCCCTGGAGAAGGAAAAAAATAAAAGAGAGAAAGAAAGATGGAGGGAACTGGGGGACTCCCTCGCTCGGCCGGCCTTTCTCTGCGGAGATTACACTACAATTTGTTTTCCTTTTTTCCGCCATTTTGTTCGTCCCCTCCTCCTCGTGCACAGGCCACGCAACAAAACAAAAAAAAGTGGTACAGTAATCCCCTGCAGATGAAACTAAGAGCGCAGGAGAAAGGAAGATTACACAGGGCTTTGTGGATTGTTTCTATACACATGTGCACGGGTATTTGGGAGATCTGTGGGGACTTAACATGAGAATCGAACACACACACACACACACACACACACACACACTCACACACACACACACACACACACACACACACACACACACACACACACGCGCGGAGCATCATTCATGTGTGCTATTCTTACTCCGCTGAAGGGTTTAGCCCAGAAGCTGAAGTCAAGTAGTGGATACAACCAGGAGATCAGAACATCATGAGACACATGAACTGGGCTGAACACTGATTTAGCTGGATACATATTTATTTATTTATTTATATATATATATATATATATATATATATATATATATATATATATATATATATATATCCTTTTTTTGTAGATATGCATAAAGCAACAGTGATGATTAAATATGCGAAGAAGATAAATCACACAAATAAGAAAAACACCTAAAATACTGCAGTTCAAATTACAGTTAAATATTTAACATTACATTTTTTTATTATTTTATTTGTAGAAGGTATTTACTGTCACGGTTATATGTGTATATCTAGTGTGTTGACTAAGGATATACACACACATATAGATGTATAAATACATACATATACATATATACAAGCATACACATATATACACATTGATATATACATCAATATATATTGAAACATACACTTATACATATGTACACACACAAATATACACATATACATACATATAGACATACACATATATTTATATATAGAAAAGATCTATATAAACACTTTTCACAATATCTATATATACATACATATATACACAAATACATACACATTCATATATATATATATATACATATAGATACACATAGAAATACATACATAAACATACATACAGTACATAAAGGTACATACATATATACGTACACACATAGAAAAGTTATATATACAAACATATAAGTGTATATAGAAAAGATATATACACATATATGTTATATATATATATATAATATAAATATATATATATATATATTATATATATATTTATATAGAAGATACGCGTGCTATAGTGAGCTAACGGTAACTCCCAGACTTTCCCAGCACAAGGAGCTTCTTCTCCTCTGGACTCATTCATCAGGTCAGCTGTAGTTTATACTCCTGCTCTGACAGGATACTGTGTACATACCATAATAATGAGAGCCCCCCCCCCCACCTGAACAGAGCCATAAGTCAAGTCGACCCTAACAGGAGTCAAAGGTCGGGCTGCTGCTAATCCGCGTAACACGAGGAGAATAATCCTCGCCGGCTCTACAGTCCTCTTCTGCTCCTTTTGTTTTTCTGGTAAGTGATCTTGGAAAATGTTCCCGCCGTGGCCCCCAGTCTGCCGAGAGAGGAGCGGGGCCCCCAGACCAATTTGTGGGTCGTGTTGTTCCTCCTTTAGGGCGGGGGGCGGGGGGAACCGCTCAGAGCCCAGGTGGTTCTGTCCCGTGGTCCTGGTGGTCCACAATGTGACGTCCAGCTGTCTGTGTACCTCTAAAGTTATTCCAAGTCTATTTTTCTTTAAAAAAACGTGAAGTTACGTAATTAGAAGATTACGTGAATTCGACACCAGAATATATCAACGTTTATTTTTTTATTATTTTGATCTGATGTATTTTCATACATTTTCATCAAAAAGTTCACATTCGGGTCCAAAATATGCAGTTTACTTCCTTTAGATTGTTGGATTAGGAATAGAAACATCGTAATTTCTAATCTGACATTACGGGACACGAGGAATACGTAACTTAACGCGCTAACACTCTTTAATTCAATGGATAAAATAAAACACATTGGGAAAGATAACGTTATATTTGTACGTGGAACGTGGCTAAATTGGCTAACATGTTGAGCTACTCAAAGGAAGCCCCGCCCCTTTATAATGTTTAACTTTAAGCTCTGAGATGATTTAATCCGTGAAGGTTGAAATATGAAGATATCAGGTTTATATGCAGCTTTTCTCTACCAGGATGTAAATATATTGATTTGTGCTGTAAAGTTGAGTGTTTCATGGCGATCGACTCGCCGTTAGAGCCCCAAGTGGCCACAAGAGGAACTGCAGCTTTATCTGCATTTCTGCTTTCGCTTCATTTCTTTGTCGTCTTTTTAATTTAATCCTGACACATCCACACTTTAGATATTTCTTTAGAAAAATAAACAATGTTCCTCATCTCCAGATGATCCTGACAGGTATTACTCAGGTAATAACGACAGGATGGGATTCCATTAATCCTGATGGGAACCTCGCCCTAAAGAAAAGGCAGCTAATCTAAATTGTTGTAATCCTGGAGGTGTGATGGACACTTAAGCAAATAGATTCTGTGTTTGTACATCTCGTGACATGGATTATGTTTCGGGACAATATAAATCAGATAGGAATATAAACCGGAGACGTTATCACCTCCGGGGAAACGGAGGAAGCACTTTGACAGTGTTTTGACTTTAGCGTCAGAATGTGATTAGAAACCACACGTCCCCTCATATCTCTAGCCTCTATAAAAACGTATTGCACAAACACACACAACCACACACACACACACACACACACACACACACACACACACACACACACACAAACACACACACAGCGTGGCCTTCAGGCAGGTCGGAGACATCGACACTCAAACCACGTTCAAAAAGGAGGCTGCAGCCGCTTCTCCCCTCGGCCGACATTGCGAAGGTCTCTTCTGCCTTAATCCTCTTTGACTTTATTCACGCAAAGGTCATCTCTGATTTTGGAAATGGAGGGGGGGGGGGGGTCTGTGTGTGTGTGTGTGTGCGTGTGTGTGTGTGTGTGTGTGGGATGTTGTCATTTTGGATGCATTAGTCACCGGCGCTGGTCATTACTCACCAATGAAGCGTGAAACTACGCGGCCTCGAGAGAGATTGTGCCGCTTCCTGGAAAGTTTCCACAAAAGGATCCGGAGAAGAAAGAGTCCTCCTCCTCCTCCTCCTCCTCCTCCTCCTCCTCCTCCTCCTCCTCCTCCTCCCCCGTCTTCGACGTTTTGGGCATCGCTTTAATTTCCCAACCGATTGATTGGCAATTTGCATTTGGACACAAAGACTTCACGAGGAGGAGTTCAGTGAACCTGGAGCCGCTTTGGGGAAATGAAACGCACCTCCGGGCCTCGTGGGCGTCGCCTCGGAGAGCGTCCAGAACCCGACGTTCATCCACTCTGTTGAGGAGACATTGATCTTCATCTTAACTTCCTGTTAGTTACTAAAGCACTAGGAGCTCCGTGAGCTGGCAAACTTGTATTATTCAATAACTCTTTAATTCAATAATAACTACAACTACGCTAACTAGTTATTTAAAAGATAAAAATCACTTAAAGGTAAAAAATGTATGCGGATAAGGACGGAGGTTTGAAGTGTGAACCAAGGCACCAGAGGAGTGGGAGTCAAGTTAATTGAAAGTGCAGAAGAAGAAAAAAGGTCACCTGTGAGCAGAGACAAGGTGCTGATGAAGAGGAGCAGGTCCGCACAGAGCGACAAGTCTTTATTGGTCATAAAAACCTCTGAACCGGAACGACTCCAGAACCGGAGCGGGAGCCGCTGCCAAATTTATTCATGAGCCTTTTTTCTGCATCAAACGATGTCCGCTCACTTAAAGCTAACGAGAAACGCTGTAGCGCTGAGCTTCAGCCAATCACTGAGCTCGAATACAGACGAGGATGGAGAACCAGAAGCTTCAGGCCGTGTGCCCGAGTGTCTTTAAACCACTCTCTCTCTCCTGGCCACCAGGGGGCGACTCCTCTGGTTGTATAGAAGTCTATGCTTCATGTGTTAAATCTGCATTCTCTCTAATGACCACCAGGTGTACGAAGCTTCGTCTTGGTGGCGTTCCTTCGGCACACTGGGCGTTCCCTGTTTACCCGTTTTATTTGCTTTTATTGATGTTGGTTTCTTCTTCTCTCTTTCTCTTTCTCTCTCTCATTCTCTCTCTCTCTTTCTCTCTTCTCATCTCTGCAGTTTGATTGTTTTGCGGTTTAATCGCAGCTTATTCCCAGGCCTTGTTTCCTTTCCTTGTGTTTTAATTTCTTCATCATCCTCCTCCTCCTCCTCCTCCTCCTCCTCCTCCTCTCTGATGGCTTGTTTTCTGTTCGTGCCGTGGCTCTTTTCACAAGTCCCTCACTGGAAGAAATTAACGCTTAAACACACAAGAGGAGAAGAACAAAACAAACAGACAAACAGCAGCCGGAGAACAGATGTCTCTCTCTCTCTCTCTCTCTCTCTCTCTCTCTCTCTCTCTCTCTCTCTCCCTGACATTGGAAAGAAGAACTGGGAAGGGAAAGTGATGGTGCAACACGATGAAACATCCAAGCCTAAAGGACGAGCTCTGCATGAACCACAGATTAAGGCTCTAAACTCGACGCCGGCCCTTTAAATCCTGCAGGACAACTGTTTATTACAGCTCAGCCATATTGTCTGCTTTCTCTTCCTCCGCCAGCAGGGGGTTCAATCCACTCCTCTTATTGTCTGTCTGCTTGTAATTCTTAAACCGGCTGGAGTTCAACTGGGCCGCGATGCGATTCAGGGATTTTAAAGACATCGTGTTCAGGGAGGGGGGGGGGGGATAATTCCAACTCAAAGAAAAAATGCGAAACACATCAAAAAGTGCAGCGTTTTTTAAATGCTCGTCCGGAAGGCCAAAATGGCCGCCGACGTCAACTTTGAGGTCAGGCGTCACGATTCTGACGATCGCACTTTCAAAACCTTTTATATTTATATTTTAAAAGTCAGGGAGATGTTTTGGGACGACCCCCCCCCCCCATCTCCAATGTCAACGCAACAATCTTATCAGAGCGTTTGCAGAAGGGACTCCGGGGAGCGGCGGCAGGGAAAAGGCCGAGCGGAGGAACTGAACGAGTGAACCACGACTGAGACGGCAGATAACACGAAACGCTTCTTATCCGTTAGCCGGAGAAATTCTGGAGAAGAGAGTGTGTGTGTGTGTGTGTGTGTGTGCGTGGCAGGTGAGTCAGAGGTAACCCTCTTTATTACAGTACCAGACCCATTACATCGCCTTTCAACTGCGAGGTAAAAATGGAGGAATCGGGCGGGCGATGAAAACGATAAACAGAAGGAGGGAAGCGGCGTTCCCGGTATCGTGCGCCGCAGAGCCACTTGACATTCGGGATGACATTTGAGCTTGTTTGAATCCGCTTGAAATTGCGGTCGGTTTCATCTCGACGTGAATGCCGCACTTTAGAAGACGAAAAAAAATTATATAAAACCCCCTCTTATCTCCGAGATTACGCAGGCGTATTATCCGAGGGGGTATTACGCGGCGCTAATAGCGCGTGTAGATACTTCACAAACGATAACGAGAGAAATGCCTCACAAGGAGGATTTGGCCCCTTCGGTAAAAGAATACTTCCCCGAGTATGCAAATGCTCACAAAAGAATTAGAGGCTTAACAGATTTGACTCACTCAAACAATGGGCGCGCGACTCATTTTTTCCCAGGATGCAACTGTCCGTTCGTTTGGCAGGATTAAGCCTCTGGGTTGTGACAATGTGTTGAATGGGAAAAGGACAAAAGAGACGCCTCTTTTATTGCGAGGATATGACTATAAATGCCTGACGAGTGATTAAAGCCCGGAGGAGGGAGGCGGCGCGCTGCCCCCTGTAGGCCGATCACAGTCACTGCAGCTCGGGGACTTTGAGGGGGTTTATTCGGGCATCGCCTCCCAGTGGAGCCACGGTCAACGAGGTTAAAGCGTGGCTCTGGCTCCTCCTACTTTTAAACTCTAGGAACCACAAGTAGCCCCGCATTTAGTGAGGGTTAGGGTTAGGCCCTCTAGTGGGGTAATATGGTACTACAAGCCCTCTAGTGGGGTAATATGGTAGTACAAGCCCTCTAGTGGGGTAATATGGTACTACAAGCCCTCTAGTGGGATAATATGGTACTACAAGCCCTCTAGTGGGGTAATATGGTACTACAAGCCCTCTAGTGGGGTAATATGATACTACAAGCCCTCTAGTGGGGTAATATGGTATTACAAGCCCTCTAGTGGGATAATATGGTACTATAAGCTCTCTAGTGGGGCGATATGGAACTAGAAGCTCTCCAGTGGAGTAATATGGTACTACAAGCTCCTTAAGACACAAACCCATTTTTTAAAACCGTTTAAATGTCCATGTGGGAGATTGACGACCTAGAAAAATACCAACTCTGCTAAAAAGGGTCAAAATAGTAGAAATAGAAATTCAACGTAAAAAAACTTCCAAAAGGGACAATCTAAAAATAAATGTAATAAAATTCAGTCGACACAACCTTCCTGTTTTTAAAAAACACCTCTGCACTCAAAGTGTAGAGGATCATATCAGTTTGATTAAATAAGAGAGCCGAGATGGAACTCTAGATGTCCTTAATCACCTTATTTTGAGGTTTTCCAAGACCTTTTGTTGAAGGGGTCAAAGGTCACGTTTGGTCATTTGATGAATGAGGGCTATTTCATTTCTTTGAGTCTATTTCAATTCAATGTGTGTGTGGTGTGTGTGTGTATGTGTGTGTGTGTGTGTGTCTATGTTTGGCCCGTTCTGAGGATTGCTGACCTTGCGCCTCCCGGCCGGTCAGTAATCCCCTCAGTGTTTAATAACCGGTCCGAGTGTTCTGGCCTTCGTTAAATATCAGAGGAGTCCACATCGCGTCTTTTATTATTTTATTTTTTTATTTCTCGCGGCACGCCGTCTTGGAATTGGCTCGCCCTCGGCCAATTTATTTTTCTATTAGCCGAGCCGTGTGAAGTGCGATTGGCGGAGGAGCTGCTCGGCCCGATAAGAGGAGGAGAGAGACCCCGCTCAGCTCGCTGCTGATTGGCTGACAGATAGGAAGCAGAGGAGCGGTCGGGAAACGCCGACGTCCTGTTTTTATTTCCTTTTAAAGAGTATTTAAAGATACATTACCTGTGCTTCTGCACTGGTTAGTTCACTGACGCACACACACACACACACACACACACACACACCGACACACACACACACACACACACACAGGCCAAAGCTCCGCTTAAGAAAGATCATCTTTTGGGATCTTGGACAGTAAAACCAAACCAGTCGTTTACACTCATCCCACTAATCGAGTGCGAGTGGAAACAGTCAGATACGTCTGTGTGTGTGTGTGGGGGAGGTGGAGCAAGGGATTGTGGGTAGGGGATGCTGCCTGGAAGGTGAAGCCCAGCGTGAGGAGCGACGGAGGAGGAGGAGGAGGAGGAGGAGGAGCTCCTCGACCTCAGGCCGCCAGCAGAGGAAGGAGGCTGAAGGTGGAGGATGGATCCCCACCAACACCACCCTCCTCCCCCCCCCCCTCCTCCTCCCCCTCCTCCCCCTCCTCCTCCTCCTCCTCCTCCTGCTGTGGACAGCAAGGAGAAGCCACAGCAAATCTCTCTTTTGTTAATGTTTTTTCACTGATTTCATTTTGTGTTATTTACAATCGTCTGGTTGTTTTTCTTCTTCGTAGTTCAAAAATTATTTAATTATGTAAAGCACTTTGTCGAATTAAATGTTTTTAAAAATGCTGTACAAATATTGTGTTAGTGTTATTTTTATTATTTTACTACAGGCGCGGTGGAAGTATTCAGATTCTCTCCTTAGTGAAAATAACAAAATACAAAAATAAATACAACATGAAAAGCAAAAATCTTAAATAACAGCTTAAATATTAACACATTGAAAGTGTCACAAGTCAAAGTTCTCAAATAGCTTTTTGAGTGTTCTGTTATTGCATTTTATCTCTTTATATTATTATTATGATTGTTGTGCTTATCCTCCTCCGGGACGCGAGCTGCAGGACGCGAGCAGCATGCAGACAGAGATCAGCGGCTCCTTCAACGGGGGGGAACATCTGGTCCAGAGAAGAGACGTGACCCCCCCCCCCACACACACACACACACACACACAAACAATCACACACACCTTTGTTGATGGTGAGAGATGTAGAGACGGTACGAGGTTAAGATGCTCTGGTGTGCTTTCCAAAATATAAAGTCAATTATAAATATTAACACTAACAACCGGCTACTTAACTGCTTTATACACCGTTAATGTATCTTTTTAAAATTTCGAACAGCTCATTTCATGTTTTTAATGTTTGCGACATATAAAGCTCGCAAATTAAATGCACTAAATGTCACTTATACATCAGGAACATACCTGCATTTTAAATGTGGCATTATGCAACATGATGAAAATAATTATTTAAAAAAGTAACTATTATGATGCCAACGTCCTCATTGGCTACCAAATATAAATATATTAGAATATATATTATAAATATATAATATATTAGTTATATAAAATATTATATATATATATTAATATTATATATAAATATTTTATTTAAATATAAATATATCATTTATATATATATATATATTATTTGTAGTATATCATTTAATTATCCATGAGATTGGTGTCGTAAAAGAGGCCAAGAGAGTAAATAAAATCCAACATGGTAACAAAAAGGCTTTAATTCAACAGATTACAACCGACATCAGAAGGTAAACTAAATGTAAATATTTATATGTTTTAATGTGTTCTCTTCATTTCTTCTGGTCACTTCTGCCCACCTTCCGCTCCTTGAAGTCGGGCGGCAGCAGCGGGCTGAAGCTCAGCAGCGGCAGGTCGGCCACCGGGTAGCGCTCCTTCCCCTGAGGCCAGTTCTCCCTGAAGCCTCGGGCGGGCGGCGGCGGCGGGGGGGGCAGGTCGCAGTCATTGTGGTGATGGTGCAGGCGGTGGTCGACGGGTTCGGGAAGAGAGCTGCCGCCGCCGTCGCACCGAACTAGAAACTGCCCCCGGTGGCGGCGGTGGTACAGCAGGCCGGCCGCCACCAGCAGCATCAGGATGAGGAAGCTGAGCAGGAAGAAGAGCACGTAGACGGCTTTGGTCTCCGCGGACGAGTCGGCGCTGCAGCCTGCACAAACACAGGAAGTCGGCAGCTGGTCAACATCTGGACGTCTGACTGCAGCGGGTCACCTCACCTGCACTCTGGTCCAGACAGACGGTTCCTCCCGGCCCCTGGCGAGACTTGTCCTGGAAGCCCGGCTTGCAGCGGCACGAGTACGAGCCGAACTGGTTCAGGCAGTCGGCGTTGACGTCACAGACAACCAGCTGAGTCCCACACTCGTTCACATCTGGAACACACGACTCGTGGTTTACCCCTCATCTCTTCACGTTCAATACCTGGATCATGTTAAAGCTGCATTCTCTCTTCTGGCCACCAGGGGGCGACTCCTCTGGCTTTATAGAAGTCTCTATAAATGACTTATCTCGTGATGTATTCCCTCAGTAAACATGAGTTTCTCAACCTCTCGTTTAAAGTCTGTTTTGTCTACGTTCCCTCTCCGCTTCGCAGACCCGAGCCTCTCCGCCGTCTCACCGGCGATGGACACCGAGACGAGGACGGCCTTCCGGCGGTTTCCGCCCACGTCGTCCCCGGCGGAGACGAGGCCCTGCAGGCCGGAGTGGAGCGCCTGGTGGACCCGAGGGCCCCCGTGCTCCTGGCCCACCTGCAGCCACAGGATGTACAGCACCCCAGTGCTCAGCCTGCAGACACACAACCGCGACTGGTCACTCAGAACCGGAGAGACAAGACGGGAGGATGCAAGTAAAGGAAACGAGGATGCAAACGAGAGACTCAAGAGTGATGTGCTATCCTGTTAAACACCAACCGTTTTATCCTTTTAGGCGCCATGGCCAGCGGCGTATGGAGAGCCTTCAGCTGCTCGCTGATCTGCGGAAACACGCCGTCGTCACTCGTCGTCGACGCCGCCCTCCTTTTCTTTCCCCGGTGACCCCAACGAAACACGAAAGGCGTGGAACAGGGAGCACCTTCGACGTCTCCCGTGGCGTTGCCACCAACATACCAAAGCCTTCAGCGGCAGCAGCAGCGAGCGCGACAGGTTCTCCCACGTCTCCTCAAAGTCCGGTCTGATGTTCACTTCCAGAGCCACTTCGAACAGGTGATCTGTGGGGGAGCCGAAAACAAAAAGCGCCGACGGCTCACATGTCATCACGTTAGCCGCCAACATACTTCTGCAGACGCCGTAGAGTCCGTTAGCAAAGAACATGTAGCGCACATAGTCCAATACTCACCGCCAGGACGATGAGGAAGGTCAGAGTGATTCCTAAAGTCGACTAGAGAGAGAGAACACAAACTCATTTCAGATGCAAACGAGAATCGACATGATTGATACGATGTGTAGAGAGAAAAAGCAACGCAGTCAGACAAGAATCTGGTGGTACGACGACGATGAGCTCTTGACTAGAAAAAGGTTGTCCATAACGCCGCATCTACAACACAACCTTGTTGCTGGTTTCAACCCCCTTCAAGGAGTTCTGGGACCAAATACTCTGATAAACCGCCCTTTCCTCTCAACGTCTTTTTGCTCTAATAGACGATCTGATCCGGGACCGGCAGCAAAGCAGTGCTTCGGATTAGATCCTCTCAAAATCCACCCTCACCAGGTTCCTCCGTCGTTGCCCCGTGAGCGTTGAAGACCCCAGGAGAACCATCGAGGTCCCGAAACTAGAGCGTAGATCTAGAACCAGTGCCATGTGTGGAGGCGATCCCAACCATCCCTAGTGGAAACTGGTCCAGCTCTGGTTGCCGGGTTACCACAATGCCCATCCCTATCCCTGCCCGTGACGGGTCTACATGGCAGTGGATCCATCGAGATTTGTTGGGGTTTTCCAAGGATTAACCTCCAGATAGTCGCCTGCAAACCTCCAGGTCCGGCCCCAGTTACCCTTCTTTAGGGCGAAGAAACAGAACTCCTTTTTACGGGACGACTCAAACTCTCAATGAGACGAAAAATATTTTTAAAAAAGGAACATTGAATCCCAGACGTGGTCTCGATCCACATTCAGTACCTTATAGACAAGCTTCTACTCAAGACGACCTAGCGCCTGTAAATGTAGTGAAACACAAATGCACTCACGGTTCCACCTGTAGTCCGACAGCGGCTCCACCATGTTGGTGTGAGGACGAGTCTGCTCGGTCCTCTCTGGTTCTGGCGCGTCGGAGGAGACGGGGGTGCGGTCCGAGGACTCCACGACCGCCGTTATGTTCCCTCCCTCCTCCGACTTCAAGGCCTCAGACGGACTTGCTTCCTCTGGAACAGATGCATCCTCTGGAGACACCGGCGCCTCCTCTGGACCCACCGCCTCCTCTGGAGGCACCGCCGCCGCCTCCTCCTCCTCCTCCTCCTCCTCCTCCTCCGCCGCCTCCACATGGATGCTTGTGGTCGACGGGCTGCTCGTGGTCGACGGGCTGCTCGTGGTCGACGGGCTGCTCGTGGTCGACGGGCTGCTCGTGGTCGACGGGCTGCTCGTGGCGGGTCGGGGTTCCTGGTTCTGACCACCGTGCTGCTGCCGCGGAGACATCGGAGGAGTCAAAGGCGTGGCCCTTCTATCGGAGCGAGCGGTCCCTTGTACGGAGGTCGGCACTGTGGACGCCGCGGCGTTGGACGGGTAGACGTGGGTGTTGGTTTCCGGCTCTGCAGGTTGGTTTCCAACCCGCTGGAGTGGAGAGGGTGGAGTTAAGTCAACAGACGGGAATGAAACACACCTTTTGGGTTTTGCCTCACTTGAACCGGCACAGTTAGAATCCCGCCGCTAGAGCCCGTCGTTTGATCCCACCTGAGCGCTTGTGCCGCCGGCGTCCTGCTGCTCCCGCCCGGCCGCTGAAGCTTGATCGTAGTAGTCGTAGACGGGATCCGTATCGGCCGGCGACTCGCTCTCCGGCAAATCCGAGTCCACCTGTTCCTCAATCTCGTTGAAGTCCACGAGTCCAGCAGAAGGTTCGGACTTCCCGTCCGCCTCCGCGTCTTCCTCCAGCGGGTTGTAAACCACCAGGGGTCCAAACGCCTGGTAGCGGCCGTAGAAGCCCCTGTACGGCGGGCTGGGCCAGCCCCCGATCAGCAGCACCACGTACAGGGTGTTGGAGGAGGACGTGTACTTGGCCTCCCGCCAGCACTTCTGCAGGACCTTGTGAGTCCTGAAGCCGCCGGCGGGCTCGTCCACGTGGAGCTGGTCCTCTTTGAGGAGGCAGCCGTCGTTGGGCGTCAGGTCCTCCAGGTGGAGGTGGATCCTCTTGGCGGGATCCACCTGGATGGTCCAGTTGCACCACAGGGGCGGGTTGGAGCACAGGTAGTCCGGGGAGAAGAACTCGCCGCCGTCGGCGCGCAGCAGCTGCTGGCAGCTCCGCATGGCGAAGAAGGCGCCGCCGTCCCCCCGCCGGCCGTCTGCGGAGGAAACAGACGTGGAGGCGCCAGATGTTTCACCTCGTTGCAACATAATTCCAAGTCAGCTAAATGAAATATAATTCTCTCAACAACAAAAAAAAGAAGAGGACTGCAGTCGAGTTTCTGTATACACAAAATAGTTTCAAAACTCGTTGATGGTATGAAAGTTCACAAGTTACGTACAGATGTATGGATAAGATTCACAGTAGTTGTGTCAATACAATTTTATTTATACATATAAAATCCTGAACCGGGACCTCAGGTTGGGAACGACTGCTCTAGGGAGACAAACCTCACACCAAGCACGGCCAACATCCAGGAGCTACACTTTTATTTATTTTTAATAACTCAGCGCTTATTATTCATGAAGCCGATATGATTTCCAAAACTCACAAAGAATACATTCTAAATAAAATCTCTTCCTACCTTCAGGTTTGTTGGCTTCCTCTCGGTTAACCTTCAGGCACAAGAAAAGCAAGAATTATATTCCATTTCATTAAAAAAAAGAAAGAAAGTTAAACACTCAAAAACAAGCAGATTTCAAACAGCCTCACCTGAGAGTCGCAGTGTTTGCAGAAGGTAACAAAGAGCAGCAGAAATACGAGCAGCACACCTTTGGCACTAACGCTGTTCTCTCGTGGCATTTTACTAGCGGAGCTTTTATTTTCTGTTTGACTTCTTCAATGTGGAAGTGAAGGCTCGCCGAGCCGCGCAGCTGCTGTTAAACTGGAGGCCTCCGCTCCGGCCTCCGCAGCTGAAACTCATCAGCCAGCTGATTGAGTTCCTCTTCGCTGGGTGTAGCTGTCGGGTTTGTCCACCAGTGGACGCTGTTGCTCATGCTCAGACTTCTCTCTCCAGGTAATGTGCAGGAACCACCTATACGGATTGTTTTAAAGAACTACATAATATAACAGAGCGTTGTGTTAGATATCTGCCAATAGCTGGAACATGGTTTTATAATATTACATTTATTAATAATACAATATCTTTTATGTTATTACAATAAATGCAACTAAAGGTGCTTTACATTAAGTATTAAAAACAGAATATTCAGGAAATGTGATAAAACCTAAACATGACAATAGGAAAACATTTAAATGACCAAAACATTTAAACAAATGATAGAAAATACTTTATTATTTAAACATGCGTATACTGTATAAACACAAACACCCAGAATGAAAGCCCAGAAAGAGCAGCAACCGTTTCACAATATTGGGTAGTACCATATATATAGTATATATATCAAATATATATTATATATAATTGATATAAATATTTAAATATAATATAAATATTGTATATAATGTATAGATTTATATATAAAATATATATTATATATATATATATATATATATATATGAATACAGAAAAAACACTTCATATATTAGTTTAACAGTACTAGTCAGGTACTGTCTGTATTTGTACCTCTTGCCTTTAATTGCTCTTGTAAAGTTTCTATTTACCTCTTTTTATATTTTTAATTTATATAATTATATACTTTATCCTTTTTTTTATTGGAATACCTGAGTTTCTCCGATCAATTAGAGACGTATCTCCTCTCATCTTATCTTACATTAGTCCAAAAATACCTGCACACATTAAATACACAAGGGAAATCCATGTCTGGTAAATTTTTTTTCAGAAAACTGAAAATAAATCTCACTCTTTTGTTTTAGCTGAATAATACTATAAAATACAAAAGTGCCTGGAGAAACCACAACAGAGGTGGTTCATTATGAAAGTTGATATATACGTAGAGATCTATCGTAACTTAAAGGGACAGTTCACCCGCTAATCACAAATACAGGATTTTCCTCTTATCTGTAGTTCTGTTTATCATGATTGTTATTTTATTATATTTAAATAATAAGCAGACATCTCTATGGCCAATATCTCCCCAAACAGCTCACATTAAAACAATTAAGATAAATAAATAGGGTAAGAGGGAGAATGTCTTCTTGATTTAGGGGTGTACTGTCCCTTTAAGACATCCAGCTGGGAGCACTTTGGAGGATAAATAGATTCAGAGAAACTTTATTATCCGAAATTAGTTTGGTCCAGTTCTTCAGACACAGTATAAACCATAAAACCAGTAAGAAATACCTGCAAAATATTTAAAAAAACACAACATACACTCCCATGCTCCAGTGTTACTTTTTTGTCAATTAGCTGACTTCTCACAATCACTTTCAACCACGAGTTCAAACTCAGAACAACAAGAATCAAAAACGTTACATTTCTTCAAGAAAGATAAATTACCAAAAATACCATAAGTAAGTAAATAAGAGCTTATCTGTTTTTATTCAAGGTAGTCGGAAAAGACGTGTTTTAGTTCCCGGCGGAAGATGTAGAGAATTTCTGTAATATATATATATAGATATGTATATATATCTATATATATATATAGATATATATATAGATGTATAAAAAAAATATATATAAACAAATATATATATAAAATAACATATATATATATATATATATATATATATATATATATATATATATATATATATATATGTTTATCTTCAAAATTGATTTTAGAGTGCGATTGTGTGCTCTGGGTTTTTATAATTTTTTATGATGATTTAAAATCATTTGTAAAGTGCCTTTGAGCACTATGAAAAGCACTATATTAATCATGTATTATTATTATTATAGACTGTAATACAGCTCCTGGAAAAGAAAAGTAAAACCCGGAGGTTCTGCTTGACAACAGAACTAAACTAAGGAGATGAGGCGTTCAGGGGCAGACGAGCTCCGGGTGGCTGATCCAGGACCAGATCCTCTTCATCTCCTGTGGCGTCCGGCTGTGCACCAGCATCAGGCTCCGGTAGACGCAGGGGCTGAACCGGTACTTCTCGTCGATGTTGAAGGTCTTGAAGCCGGCGTGGTCCTCGGGCGCCAGGCCCAGCTTGGCCAGACACATCCCGGTGTAGACGTCGTCGATGGGGTACAGGACCACCCGGCGAGCCGCGCCGCGCAGCCGCAGCGCCAGCTTCCCCGAGTACAGGTACCCGCCGCCGCCGGCGTACGGCGGGTACTGCCCCGCGAAGACGCTCTCCGGGACAAAGTACTTGAGTTTGCGGTCCCGGTGCGGGTCGGCTTTGCTGATGACGTCGCCGATAAAGAAGTCCTCGACCTTCGTCTCCTTGAGGCCTCCGAGCAGCTCGAGGACCCGGGGCGTGTTGATGAAGACGTCGTCGTCGCCCTTGAGGACGAAGCGGGCGCGGCGGCACTTCCGCGCGAACCACTCCTGGAAGAGCACCTCCTTCAGGGTCAGGTTGAAGAAGGAGTCCCGGTAGTCCCACTGGAGGAGGTCTCCGTGAAGAGCCGCCTCGTGGCGCAGCATCCCCCGCAGGTCTGGCAGGAAGTCCGCCGGCACGCCGTTGCCCAGCAGGAACACCGTGGCCACGGTGCGGTTGGCCACGGTGCCCGCCTGCCCCCACGTCTCCCGGATGGCCTGGCGCCGGTCGAAGTGCGTGATCGGGGACTTGACCGCCAGCAGCAGGAAGGGCTCCTCGGCGCAGACGGCCGGCTGGTCGATCAGCATCGGGTACGTCCGGCAGCGCATGTGCAGGAGGAAATCCTGGAAGTGCTGCGGCAGCGAGGCGAAGTCCGCGATCTGCTCGGCGACCCGGCGGTCCGGCTCGCAAGGGTCGATCGGCCCGGTGTCGTTCAGCCAATCGGGCCACGCGGCGAGGGAGCCGTCGGCGGGTGGCCAGCCGGCGATGGGGTTGTGGATGAAGTCCAGGTACTGCTGCTCCTTATTCCAGAAGGAGCGGCTGCGCTCCCGCCGGTGCCAGAACCTGGCGGTCGGGATTCGAATCCCGTTGCCTTCGGCTCGGCCGCGCCCGAAGTTCCACCGCGCGGCCACCAGGAGGCAGACGAGCGCGGCGAGCGCCACGCAGAGCAGCCTCGCCTTCTGGCACGCCAACTGCATGGCGCCTCTTCTCTGCGTCTGAAGAGAGGAACGACACAGATACGAGGAGATCGGAAACGAGCTCCAACCGGCCGAGTCGGGAATCAGGATGGAGACGGGACCCAGAGCGAGGCTCGGGAACATGGAGGCGGCTCGGTGGAAACTTCTGGAGAATCGAGAGAATCTGGACCGGTTGGTTTCAGAGCTTCGACCTTTGCGCCGCATTTCTTTTTTTTATTTTTTATCTCTAATCCTGCAAGAACCAGCCTAAGAGCATTTGGTTGTTCTCCTCCTCCTCCTCCTCCTCCTCCTCCTCCTCCAGACGGGAATCACAAGTTTCCAATTGAGTTTAGTGGCAGCGACACAGACCAGTGCATTCATGAAGCGGGACGTTCTCATTTCCTCAACATAAAGTTACTTTAACGCACCACTAGAGGTCACTGTTGCCTCGAAAATACGTTCTCTTTAAGTTTGACATGAACTCTCTGTGTTCTCACACCACCGTTCAAATGTTTGGGGTCGCCCAGACAATTTGGTGTTTTCCATGAAAACTCTCACTTTTATTAAAGAAATTAATTTCAAAATGAATATTAGATATAGTCAAGACATTGACTAGGTTATAAATAATGTTTTTTAATGTAAATATTAATGTTGTTCTTGTTTCCCAAAGGAAGGCCAGTTTTATAGCTTCTCTCACCAGCATAAATGTTTTCAGCTGCGCTCACATAAAATGGGTTTAAAGTGTTTTCTACCCGTCCGCTAGTCTTCTAAGGTGATAACACAATGTACCACTAGAACATGGAGATGGGCCTCTACACACCTCTGGAGAGACTTCATTACACACCAGAGAATAGAATGTAGAGTGTATTTATGATTAATTTAATGTTATATTAATTTTTTTAAAAGTGATTTGAAAATAAAGACCCCAAACTTTTTTTTCCCCTCAGAAAACTTTTCTAATATGAAGATGTGTGAAGTTTTAAATCTCCTCGTTTTATAAGTTATACGTCACCTGTGGCCGGTGTGGAGGTGATCACTCAGTTGGGTCTGATGAAGGCCCCGCCCCCTGCTGGCCTCATGTGGATGAGCTCTAGGGTAGAGAAGGAGGAGGAGGAGGAGGAGGAGGAGGAGGAGAAGGCCGCCGCCGCTCCTGGAGCCATCTGGACGGGCCCGATATCAATAACAACCGATAACGGCGACGTGAAGATGAGAGCCGCCGCTTCTTCTGACGATTCCTCACTAATAAAGGGGGAAACCCAGAGGAGTCAGAATTTGACCCACAAGAAAAATGTTCACATTGAAAGCATTTCACAAATTGATGGATGGCTGAGAAACAAACAAATTACGCTCATATATAATCAGCTTTTTGACGGAGAGGACTCCGAGGGGGCGGGGCCTGCGAGGGGGCGGGGCCTCGGGGAGGCGGAGTCTCTGCAATGACGTCATTCTGTTCTAAAACTGATTTTTTTAATGTATTTTAATTCACACTAACCTTTTTGTGTTTCCGTAGTTCATTTGATGACAGAAACATAATTAATACTTTGCAGACGGAGCGACCGGCTTGTAGTACTCGAGTACATTTACTATATATTTCTGACATACTTGTACTTTACGTCACACACACCACGAGAGGAACAGATTGTTCTTCCTGCAACACACGCAACCGACAGCTTTCGCTAGTTTTACTTTTTACATATAAAAAAAACATACCGATTATATATGATGCACTACTATAATACATACAGTAGTACACAACGTATCTAAAAGTACAAACTACAACAAAGTCATTTCACTTTAACTTTAAGTAAACGTTGCCTTATGTAACATTTTGATTTCAGGACTTTAACCGCTACTTTTAAAGTATTTATTTTGAGTTTTATTTCAGTACAAGCTCTTAATTTGAAGACGTAATTTCAAAAGAAGCTCCACCTTTGGAGTTAAAAATAATAATTACCTCCATTGGAATGTACGTTTGGATCGACTCTGACTTTAATCTAACATCTCATCTGCAAAAACACTTATATTTGTTCATTTTTTGGAATAATGTCCATGATGTCCTCAAAGTTAGAGAACTTCCTCTCCGGAGAAATCCGGAATACCTGTGAATAAAAACCTGACTGGAACAATTCAGTCAAACTTCACCTGCAGTTCACCTGTAGACAGTCACAAGCTTTCTGTTATTTCCCTCGTGCATTAAAAACATAATTCACTTCATTGAGACCGCAGGCTGCTCGTGCTCGTGCTCGTGCTCGCGCTCTGTGAACACTTGAAACGGAAGTTGATCGCCAGGCTGCGACCTGTGCACCTGAACCGAAGGTCCCTCCAGGGGCCGCGGGGGCTATTTTGTCTTTTCTCGTGTTTACCTTTTCTCGTGGGGTCCGGGGTCGCGCGCGGGTCCTCGTGAGAGCCTCCTGTCGAATCTCCCACATGAACACACACTCTCTCACACACACACACACGCACTGACACACACACACGTCAAAAAGGTCGAAACGTTTGGCGTCGCGGCTGCGTGCCTCGTGCGCGCGGTGACTCCTCCCTCGGGCGGGTCGCGAGCTGTCAGCTCAGGTGACGCGTCTATGCCCGTCCGCTGCGGTGCGTTCAGGTACTTTATTGCAGTAACACAATAAGTACTAATACACTAAAAAGTTCACAATCCCGCATTCTGAATCCTTAAAGGGACAGTACACTCCAAACACACACGTGTCTCTTACCTTCATTTTAAATGTACAAATGTTTTCCAGTTATTATTCCTCTGTTGACAAATTGTAATTACATTTCAAAATTTCTTTAGTTTATTTGGACTTTTTAAATATGTGTGTGTAATGAAGAGCACTACTCTAAACAGTCTGTATGAAATGTGCTCTACAAATAAAGATTATTATTATTATCTTGAGAAACTAGGTCATACATTATGCAACGCCCTATGAATAGGAAACAAATGTGTTTTTGTTTAGGGTACACTGTCCCTTTAAGTACAGTAGTTCCTCATAGCTTCATCTGTGACTTGAACTTAAGTCCCTGAGTGACACCTGAACATATCTGCCGGTCTGACAGGTCATGTGGCTTTGTGTTGCCATAACAACAGTTCCAAGATGTCTGCTGCCGGTTGTGAGGGATCCGACACAAGTAGCTTACATTTTTTTTAAAGCTTGCTTTTCGTTGTTAAAAAGGTAAATTCACCCATTTAAGAACGATAAAGCTTACGTAACATGTCCCTTATTATATTTAAACTGCCGTCAACACATTTCATGGATGAACTTGACATAAAATAAATCTGATAAATATCATTGTGACGCACAGTAATAAACATGATGACAAGCTCAGTTAATTTGGCTGATTCATTGATATTTAGCTTTATATTGTTGAATTCAAAGGCGTATTAAAACAAATGTAAAGCAATAAAAAGTCTTGGAGAGAGAGAGAGAGAGATTGCATTATCGTTGCATTTATGGCCAGACAACAGTAAAACTGACCTTTGGCACAAATCTGTGCCAAAGAATGTTTGAATATTTCTAATAATGTCTGAGACTCTGAGCACAGCCGGCAGCTGGCTTTGGGCTTCGGGCGTTTATGGTTCAAACTTCACTGATTATTGAGTAAAAGCTCCAAGTGACCCCCCGGTGTATATATATATATATATTTGTACTGAAACTATAAAGGAAAGTGTAGTTATGATGGCAACAGATAACTTTTATCGTCTAAACATTTATTAATTTAAACTTTTATCTTCAAACTTCCGTCAAAACTTAACATCTCAACACTTAAGTTTAATATTGCCTAAAATTTCATCCTCAAACTTTTATCTATCAAAACTTTGATCGTCTGAACTTTAAACAATGTAAACTTTAATCTTCCAAACTGAATGTGTTGAGAAGTCGATCAAACCTCTCGTTGTTTGAATTGTTCTTTTCTTTTTTTATTCATGTGAATTTGTAGAAGCAGATTTCAAAACAAATAACAAGCTTTGTAAATTAGAAGAATAAACATACAAATAATAATTTGTTTATTTTATTCAAACAACTGTAACGCGTGAACGCGCCTCTGCATCGGTGACCTCATCGCCTCTCTTAAAGGGGCCACGCTGCATTGTTTTTCCTGCTCGGAGAGGAACCTTCATCCTTCACGGGCGCTTAGAAATCAACGAAGGAGACCTTGAAGAAGAAGAGGAAGAGGCCCAGTTCGGACGTGATGAAGGTTCGAGGTTCTTCTCCAGCGTTTGGAGTTTGGAGAACCAGAATATTTCCGTCTCTTTCCGACGAGGAAGTGAGGAGATCTTTGCGATCCTCCCGTTAGCTCGCGAGTTAACCGCGGGGCTCGGCGTCTTGAGGCGATCCGGTCGAGACCTCGCCGTCTCTCCTCGGTCCTCTCGGTCCGCTCAGGCTCCGCCTCCCGGCGCCGCCACCCCAGGAGGACACTTCAGGTGCGAGGAGCGATGCGGTCGACGCTCTCCTGGACGTCGGCCATCTTCTTCAGCAGCTGGTTGACTTTGAGCTCGTCGAACTCCAGACACACAAAGTCAGAGTCCTGAGGACAGAGAGAGAGAGAGAGAGAGAGAGAGAGAGAGAGAGAGAGGCTCAACATTATGTCATTTATTTAAACTAACATTGTGTGTGATTTCTTCTGTTTGGAATTGGGATAAAATATTTGAATTTATTTCTGTAAAAACTGAGTTTGTTCATTTTTTTTAATGAAAAAATATACAAGTAATTTAATCCAGGGAAAGTTAGAAAGAAGAAGAAGAAGAAGAAGAAGAAGAAGAAGAAGAAGAAGAAGAAGAAGAAGAAGAAGAAGAAGAAGAAGAAGAAGAAGAAGAAGAAGAAGAAGAAGAAGAAGAAGAAAGAAGAAGAAGAAGAAGAAGAAGAAGAAGAAGAAAAAAAGAAAGAAGAAGAAGAAGAAGAAGAAGAAGAAGAAGAAGAAGAAGAAGAAGAAGAAGAAGAAGAAGAAGAAGAAGAAGAAGAAGAAGAAGAAGAAGAAGAAGAAGAAGAAGAAGAAGAAGAAGAAGAAGAAGAAGAAGAAGAAGAAGAAGAAGAAGAAGAAGAAGAAGAAGAAGAAGAAGGTAGTGCCGGACCGACTGGTTCTGGTGTGGCCGTCCTGTGTTTTGTTTTCACAGGGACTCGCCCTTAAAAAAGGGGCGGAGCTTCACGTTTCTCCACGCCCTTTGGGGATATGCAGCTCTCCTATTGGCTGAGGGGAGGAACAGCTGCAGATTATTTAGGGGGCGTGTTCCCCCCCCCCCCCCCACTGAAACCCAGGAGCATCTAAAAAACATCGGGGACTTTATGAAACCTGGGAAATAACATTTAACATTTTTTCAAAAATAATAAATATACTTATTTAGGATTACAGGATGTGAGCAAATGTCATAAATATGGCAATAATAACCCTACTAGGCAGTAATGAGACTATTAGACAATAATGAGACTATAAGACAATAATAAGACTGTTAGGCAGTAATAAGACTTTTAATCTACAGATTTAAAGTGTTTAGAGCCCAAAACAAACAGAAAACATGAATCAGACAATAATATAATAATATTCAATGTTATTCGTATTTCTTCATCTTTCTCTCCCCAAACTTTCACGGCACCCTAAACTTTCCGTCGGGCCTCACCTGTCCGGCTCTGCCCAGCTCCAGCTCCACGAGGGCCACGGGCCCGCCGTGGTCAGCGCCCCCCCGGCTGGCGGCGGTCTGGAGGTCCACCCTCCAGGAGAGGCCCCTGAGGCCGGGCTCCCAGCGGCTCTGGGCCAGCAGGCTCTCCCTCACTCGGACCCGCTGGCCCTTCCAGAAGCGGGAGAGGGCGGCGGCCTGTTCGGCCGTCACGCCGCCGCCGCCCTGCCGCCGGGTCTGGGCCGTGAGGAAGGCCTCCAGCTGGGCGGGGTCCATGTCGGCCGCGGCGATGGACTGAGAGGGGGGGGGGGGAGACCTTTACTATTGTAAAACTCTTTTAAAAAGCTGTCTAAATACACATAAAAGTCCTGAATCTAAATGTTTCTTACATGAAAATACAACAAATATCATAAGGAAAATACTAAATATGTACTAAAGGTATAAAAAGTCAAAGTATTCATTATGCAGGATGGCCAAAGGGTTATCATTGAATGTATGAATGTACATGTAAGAGTATACGTATACTGTTGTAGCAAGCACTTTGTATAGTACAGGGTGGATTAGTAATATAGTACTGCATCATATCTTATAAGGATATCTTGTGTTTGGCTCCGCTGCCACAAGGAACGCTACAGGAGAACATTCCTGCCGACGGCTATGAGGCTCTACAACAGATCACCTCTCACCAGATACTAGTACAATATCTGCAATAACTACATAATAATTATGTTGATCTGCACTTCACACATTTCATTTTCACTACACACATACACACACTTTGCATACTCTGTCTATATTTAATTAAATTTTACACTGCAGTCATTGTCACCAGTATTGTATTTGCATATATATATATATATATATATATATATATATATTTTTTTTTTATTTGTATTTTTTATTTCACTTTGTGCACAGTCACTGTTTCTGTTTCTTATATGTATATTTTATTCTTGTGTGTTTAGTTTATTGGTGCGACTGTAACAACACATTTCCCCTTGGGGATTAATAAAGTATCTATCTATCTAAATGTAGTGGAGAAGAAGAAAAAGAGCAATATTTCCCTCTAAGAAATGGTATAGTATAAAGTATAAAGTGTGTATTTTACCTCGTTTGTAGTCTGTGAAACAATTTAATTAATCTACTTATGTATTTTGTTATTTATTTAACAATATCTATACAATTGTATTATGTTTTTATTTATTAATGTGTTCCCTCTGGTTTAAAGTCGTGTGCTCCTGGAGAGACAACAGGTAAAGGGTGTTGGTGCTGCCCCCTGCTGGCGAGAGGCGGGACACACAAAAGAGAGGCCTTTTACATTGAGAACATATTCATATAAAAAGCAACTTAAGCAAGATTTAGAATTTGTATATATATATATATATATATATATATATATATATATATATATATATATATAAATTCATAAATGCATATATAATTATAAATATATATATATATACATATATACACACACACACATATATATAGACACACATATAAAGAGAGAGAGAGAGAGAGAGAGAGAGAGAGAGAGACATACTATACACATAATAAACAATGTATTTGTGCCGTGTCACTTCCAGGCCGCGCCGCTAGGGGCGGCCTTACCTTGAGGAGGCCTCTCATGCGCTCGTGCAGCAGCGTGAACTCCTCGCGCGGCAGCTCGCCGTAGAGCTCGCGCCGCAGCAGCTCCTCCGTGACGGCCTCGTTGTTGTGGTAGACGCGCTGCGCGATCCCGCTGAGCAGGCCGCCCAGAGCCTTCGCGGCGTCCACGTCCGCCATGTTTCGCTTTCCTGTCACGTGAACGCGGAATCAGCGAGTCACGTGAAGGTCGTCCCCGCACGGCATTGTGGGAGTTGTAGTTCTTTTTTAAGCGCCAGAGCGGGAACGTTTTATTTATTTATTGGTTTATTTTTCACATTTCTCGCCACGTTAACTAAAACATGAATCTGTTGTGACGGGGTGAACTGTTTGTGGTTCAATGAGGTGAGGAGTTTTTTTATTACAACACTTTAGTTAAATTATTACGAAACAAGACGGTACAGAATCTATGTATTCAATACCAGAAGTATTGGAGCAACGATTACTTTATTTGGACTTTTGCAGGGTTTACAACGGGATTCTCAGGTAAACAACAATTCTGTCTAATAATTCATTTATATATATAAAATACATATATTTCTATATATATATTTATATGTATTAATGTATATATGTATGTATTTATATGTATGTATTAATATATATATATATGAATATATTAATATATTGTTCATATGTATTAATATATATATATATATATATATATATATATATATGTAAATATATTGTATATATGTATTCAAATATATATGTATGTATTACTATATATATTAATTTATAAATATATTGTATATATGTATTAATATTAATATATGTATGTATTTATTTCTCAAATGACACAGACAGACCACGATAGATGCTGAGCTAAGCTTTAATAGGAAGGAGCAGAGGTTTTGGCAATGTGTTACACAAGTACAGCGACATATGTGCAAACAAAATAAAAATAAGCTTGACTAGAAAAATAAAGATGAATTCAAAAATGTTAACCTTGCCGTATTTTTGCGGAACTGTGAATCCTTTATAGCATCAATACATATAATCAGGTGCCGAGAACTTGTAGAGCATCGCTTTACCTATTGCTCTGTGTGGTCTGGAAGGAAGAGCGCGTTTGCCTCTTTTCCTTTGCTTGCTTCGCCTCCCACCCTTCCTACCTTTGCTTCCTTTACGCTTGCTTTTCCCAACCTTCCTACCTTTGCTTCCTTTCCGCTTGCTTTTCCCAACTTTCCTACCTTTGCTTCCTTTACGCTTGCTTTTCCCAACCTTCCTACCTTTGCTTCCTTTACGCTTGCTTTTCCCAACCTTGCTACCTTTGCTTCCTTTCCGCTTCCTTTTCCCAACCTTCCTACCTTTGCTTCCTTTCCGCTTCCTGTTCCCAACCTTCCTACCTTTGCTTCCTTTACGCTTGCTTTTCCCAACCTTGCTACCTTTGCTTCCTTTCCACTTCCTTTTCCCAACCTTCCTACCTTTGCTTCCTTTCCGCTTCCTGTTCCCAACCTTCCTACCTTTGCTTCCTTTGCGCTTGCTTTTCCCAACCTTGCTTCCCCCCGTTCCTTTGCCACCGCCTGTTAGTCCCCCTCCACCCGGTGCCATCTCTCCCCCTGTGGCTATACCCCAGTTCCCCCTCCGCCGGTGCTTTCCCCTCCGCCCGTGCCGTTCTCCAGCCGTTTCCCCTCCGCCCGTGCCGCTTCCCCCCCTGCTGCTTTCCCCCTCCGCCGGTGCCGTTTCCCCCCCTCCGCCCGGTGCCGTTTCCCCCCCTCCGCCCGGTGCCGTCTCTCCCCCTCCTGCTGCGTCGCCTCCGCCCGGCTCCGTAGTCGACGGGGCATCGCCCGCCTCGCACGAAGGCGCGACGCCTCCTCCGTCCGACGAGCAGCCGGTGCACCGGAAGGCGTCGCCCCCCGGTGCGTAACATCGGAACAGGTGGTCGAGCCCGAGCTTAGAGACCGCGAGCTGCATTCGGGACGCGTCGGCGACTTTGGAGAACACGAGCGCGTAGCCGCTCCACTTCTGAACGATGGCGTTGATCTCGTCGGCGGCGGCGTTGGGGGCGTTGGGGTCGGCGGGGTCGGCGGGGCAGCACGGGGCCTCCTCGGAGTAGACGACGAGGAAGTTGCCCGCGCTGCCGGCCTCGAGGGTTTGCATGCTCTGCAGCACTCGGGCCGCGGCTTCCGGCGCCGCCGCCGCCACCACCCGGACGCCCTGGTACACTCCGCCCTCTGAGAGAGTTAGTTTCACTTTGTCTGCCGGGTCCTCCCGCAAGACCTCCGGCAGCGCGCTGACGTCCTGCCCCTCCGGCACGTTCACGGCCAGACTGAAGGCGTCGCCGAGTTCATACCTGCCAAAGAAGAGCACCGCATGGGGGTCGTGGGTTTGAGTTCATTTATTTGCAGAATGCAAAAGTAGAAGAAGTATAAATCGTCAGAAAGGACACGAGGCGTCGTGGACTCACTCCTTCTTGAGGCCTTCCACGATACCCGTGAGCCAGGTCTGGTCCACGTCCGCCCGGCTGCCTCCAGCGGAGAGGAAGACAGTCAGCACCACGGCCGCCCAGCGCACGCCGGCCATCTGCACGCAGGTCAGGGGTCACGGAGCAGATCACCAACGACGGCAACGAGAACTCAACGAGAAGAGAACGAGCCGATGCATGGATCACACGTACAGGAAGCAGTGAGGCGATGGGATGACTCACCGCTGTGGTTCTGGGGTTCTGACGTCTGACTGGAAAGACACAAACAGCTATAAAGCACAAATACGGTTTGATATTCACAAATGCAAAACAGAACCGTGAAAAACTACAAAAATAGAACGCTCAGTGACGTTCAAACCAGACGAGTGTCGGACCCCCAAGACGAGGTCCAGAGACGAGGAGGAGACAATGATCTGAGCATACAGCCAAGTAGCCCGCCTCAATTCATGCACACACGGACACTTTTAACATGGCAGAGTTTGCAACTGTTTTTGTTGTTGCATTAAGTATGAGATTATTAAAAAAAAAAATTGGAAATTCAAGAGTAATGACCCATTTAAAAAAAGGCATTAATTTCTGTATTTCTATTAATGTAAAAAAATCTGGAAAAGGGTGTTTTTTACATTCCTGCTAAATAACAATCAGGCGTCTCCACAGAGTTAAAATAACTAAATCCTGAGTATTTGTGTCTGTTTTAAAAGCTGAAATGATAAACAGCAATCATTCTGACAACTTCTGACAAATTCTTGCCAAGTATTTGTTTACGCTTCACAGAACACCAACAACAAATGATTCATCCTGAAATAATCAGATGTGCGTTCACGTACCTGCTGTGACGCTCTGGAGACACTTGTCTTCTCGCTGTCTGAAGGGAAGACGACCAAAGCCGATGTTCCTCTTTTCTTTATGAGGCCGGTGGTCAAACCCCTCGCCGCTCACCGCTCACCGCTCACCGCTCACCGCGTTCCTTTATTTCAACATCAAACAGAAGAAAGAGGAAGATGAGAAACAACTCATCATCCCCTCCGATTGAGCAACAGCTTCACCGCCGTGTGAGCGGACTGAAACGCCCATCATTAACATCCAAACAGAGACAGTTATACTTTTGTCATGTCACAGGTTCATGTAAAAAAGTGTATTCTGTATATGTTTTAACTTTTAAACTAAGATCCAGGGCTTAAAACTTCTCATTATATTTTGTATTTCTTTATTTCCCTGTAATGTTCTTCTCATTCGGCTTCAGCGTACATGAAGTCGGTTCAGACACTTTTACAGGACAAGAGTCAAATATTGTCAAGATCTGGAGTTTTTGTGTCTTGTTTCCTGTTTTATTTTGAAGTCCCCGTCTCTCGTGTCCTCTGTTTCCCTGCACTTCCTGTCCCTGATTGTCTACCTGTCCCTGATTGGTTCCTGCTGTGTTCAATCAGCTTCCCTGAGTATTTAAACCCTGCTGGGCTCATTTCCCGGTGTTGGTTGTCCTGGTGAGATCTCTGGTGATCGCTCGTTGATGACCTGTAGTTTGGTTTGATTCCTCGATTTCGGAAGAATAAAGTTTCTTTGAGACGTTGTCGTGTTTGGGTCCCGTCTCTCGGTGGCTACAAACTTGGCAGAACGAAGCGACCAATCGCGGACCCGGCCTTCAACCTTTTTTTTTATCTAGTTTTAGATCCCGCCTGTATTCTGGAGGGCCTCGTGGACCAAGAAGGGATCTTCAGCCGGTTCCTGCTGCCGCCTCCGGGCCGCAGACCACGGCAGTTCTAGCTCCCCGTGTCCCGTCGTCGCCCCCGGCTTCCCATATCCCGTCTCTGTCGCCACTCCCGTGTCCCGTTGTTGCCCCAGACTCCCAGTGTCCCGTTGTTGCCCCAGACTCCCCGTGTCCCGTTGTTGCCCCAGACTCCCCGTGTCCCGTTGTTGCCCCAGACTCCCAGTGTCCCGTTGTTGCCCCAGACTCCCAGTGTCCCGTTGTTGCCCCAGACTCCCCGTGTCCCGTTGTTGCCCCAGACTCCCCGTATCCCGTTGTTGCCCCAGACTCCCCGTATCCCGTTGTTGCCCCAGACTCCCCGTGTCCCGTTGTTGCCCCAGACTCCCCGTGTCCCGTCTCCTCTTCCGTCGCCGTTTCCCGTGTCCCGTCACCGCTCCCCGCGTGTGACGTTTTCAGCACATCGACTTGCATCAGGTGGCCATATTTAAGAATCGCTTATCTTCTTCAAACCAGATGTGACTCGTGGGTCAAAGAGGAACTCCTTCAGGAGGAGCAAAGTCAGCGGCGCTCGCGTTGTGTGCGACACCTTCATCATCGTCAGATAAGGGACGAGATAAAGACTTCTGCTTGGTAGATGACTCGTAGAGTCGCCACAACACCTCCTGGATTCATCTGTTGCCTCTTCATCTGTTCATCATGGAGCTGCTTCTTCTTCTAGGGCACCGTGACCGCGCATTTTTTCTCTTGAACGTTCTCAGAAATGAGGAAGCATTAGGCGGAGGTGTCGTTAGCTGTGGGCTAACGCGTTACCACCCCAGTGCAGCAGACTTGCACGTCAACCCTCATGAACCTGTAAATAAAGGAACTGTTGAAGTGTGCTCGACCTTCTCGTATTAGTCAGCTACTTGAGCTTTCATCCCGGGATAAAAAGGTTATAAGTGATGCTTATCGTCTCTTTTTTGTTTTTTCAGAATAGATTTCCTAATTTCTTTTTTACCCTTCTCTTTCTCGTCTTCAGGCCTTTAACAAACGCTCCAGTCTGCCGCTCCGTGGTGACCTGCAGACGGAAGGTGATTCCGGTCGCAAGCGGGAAGAAAAGCTTTCTGTAAAAATATATATCTACATCTACTTATTCTCAAATATTAGTGATGTGGCAATAGAGGTAGAAAATGTTTTGTAAGAAGAAAAGGTTTTCGGTACAATATTTAATATGTAGATATATTGATGGAACAAAGGTCCAAAATGTTCTTTGTAAAAAGTCAAAGTCAAACAATATGACAACAGGATAAACCACTGTGACGTAAACAGAGTAATGGTTTGTCCCAATGGAGGAAAACAATATATTGGGAACGCATCAATTTCAATCCCAATTCATGATGGAGCTTCCAGCAGGTCAGGTGGCGGGGTCAAAGAGAACAATGAGACAATAAAGATTATATTATACACCACAAAGATATGGTCATCGGAAAAACACAAACGTGTGCAGCGGCAGCTCGATGCCTAAACGAAGCCCGGACCCTGAAACTCGCTTCAGGTGAAATGAAACTCGGCCCTCGCCCAGCTGGCACCGCCGGTGACACAGGTGACGATTTACAACCGGCCATAAACATGAGTGTCGGGAGAGCAAGAGGAGGTGAACTTCGGACGCCTCCCGACAGCCGTGATTCAGGGGGTTAGTTCCGCGCTGCCGTTCAGGGTTTCAGGGGAATAAAGAATACACAAGCGATCCAGCTATGGACTCCGGTGGCTTGGTCCCGGTCGGCCTCCTTCTCGCTCTCTACGCTGGTGTGTGCGTCGTTGGTGAACTTCCTGTCGGTGAGTGGAGACGGAAGGAACAGATTTCCTATATTTTGGGAACAGGTTTAATTTTAAACAGCCTGAACAAAGAGCAGCGATTTTTATATTCACGTTAAACTGAGTTGACGAGAGTACTAGCCAGGCGTGTGTTTTGAGAGGTCGCCTCAACTCGTCTTCGACTGTCCTCCAGTCCAACGGATGGAAGAGAGAAAAAACACAATTATCAGTGAGACGTGTGTTTTTATACCTTTTTTACAAATCCACAGGGCTCTCATGTGTAGAAGCCCATTTCTGCCACTAAAAGAACAAAAAATAAGATGATAATTTAGCTGTGATTATGTGATGTATCATGAGCTTCAGTGGATTTTTTTATTATCTTTTTTTTTTTCGACTTTTCTATCTCATAATTCTGGGAGTTGCCATGGGGATATTTTTTCATAATCACGGCTATATTGACATTTTATTTGTTCTCTTTTACTGGCCGTGAATGGGCGCCTGTCCCTGTGCGTGCCACGCCCACCTGACTCGACCTTTACACCTGCAGGAGATCATGCTGAGTTGTCGTGGTTCAAAGTCCACTCGCAGGTGTTGAGAAATAAAATAATACGTGACACGAAAAGGATTCTGCAATAAAGTTTATTTAACAGAGTTTCCAATGTTGAGAACAGAAATGAAATGGCAAAAAAATAAAATAAACACACAGTATTTGTTGTAATGGACATTCGGGTTTTTTAAAGTATCCGCTTCCGCTTAAAGGTACAGTGTGTAGCATTTAACAATTGTACAAAAATGATAAAATCACGAGTGTGTTTTCTTAAGTGTATAAAAGTGTGAAAATATATTTTTAATACATTTAACCTTAGAATGAGTCGTGTTTGTACCAGTGTGGCCCAGAAAAGACAAACCAAACACCGGCTATAAATAGTAAACTATTCACAATAGTTTTCCAATTTTTGAGTGATCGCAGCGCCACCAAGTTGCAATCTGCCTCCTCACCACTAGGTGCCGCCAAATCATACACCCGCTAGGTTGTACACGGGCGCCACAGGTAGAATTCTACATGTATGTATCTCCATTGTTATTTTCGTGGAGGCAGATATCTTCGCAACAGATGAAGCTGCGTTCATAAGAACCACAACTTTCTTCATCACTCGATACCAGTAGGGACCAGTAGGTGATGATGGCAGGTGCAGTCATGTGTACCTGCTATCTATATTCTTTATTAACTCGTATTTGTTCTTTTCCTTTAAGGTACTTTAATTAATTGTGATAATGGTAGCAATCTCTACATGGGGTCAGTGGATGAAGGATATACAGGTATGTTGTATTAATCGTAAACAGAAGATTGTGAAATGTGATTAAATTAAAGTCATTTCTAACCCTCCTGTCATTTCTAACCCTGCTGTTGAGGAAAACTCTTCCGGCAGTGGAGAGCGAACAAGTTTAGTTTGATGCCATAAAATCTGTTTTAGATCCGATATCAAGCGATATCAACACCTTTTCATTCTAAAAAAGTTGTTAATGTGTATATTTTAAGGGGCAGCAAAGCGTCCCGATTTGTAAACTTAAATTATTTTTTGTTTGTTATGGTTTTTAATAGTTTGAGTTTAAGTCGCCCGTCTCTCACAATGTCTAGGTGACGTGGAGGTGATGGGCGGGGTCACGGGCGGCGTGAAGCTCGTTTCCCACCTCTTCCCCGCCCACCTGCGGTTCCTGGAGCTGAGCTACACGCCGGGTAACGCCAACGCGACGGTTCACACCAAGATGTCGCTCGACGCCGACGAGCTGTTCGAAGTGAGTCGAGGAAATTCTGTTCATGCGTAATTATTTCTGTTTGTTCTCGTTTGCTCTCAACATAATCAGGTGAACGTTGAATAAGATGAGATAAGAGAGACAATTCAGGCGCTGCAGCGAGAACGGAATGAATTAAAACGGCTAAAGTGTTAAAAGATTAAATATATGAGGGTTAAACATATGCCCACTGAAATAAAATAAAAATGTAAATTATATATATTTATATATATATATATATTTGCATATATTTTTATATTTATTTATCATATATAATTTATATCTATCTATATATATATATATATATATATATATATATATATATATATGGCCTATTTTGGAATAACTATCAACCCATTAATAATATTAATTTGAGCATCAGGCAAATGCCTATAATAAATCAAATCTACTGAACTCGTAAACATCTTTCTTTTTTAAAGCCCATTAAGATATATGACTGAACTGTGAGGGAAAACACCATTTCTTTCCTGATCTTCAGTTTAAGAGTCCTGTGATGTGTGTCCTTGTGTTTCAGAATGACAACACCTTGTATTACGCCCTCAAGTGTGACAGCTCAAGTAAGGTGGGTGCAAAGGCTTATGTCTCAGTTTCCGTTAACATGAGAAAAACGAAAATATTTAAATTTTTAGTTTATTTTTTAAATCAATTTTTTCAGACCAACACTCGGACCCTGAAGATCAACGACATCAATAACAAAAGACCAATATTTACACAACGGATCTACAGCACTAACGTCTCTGAGGTCAGTGCCTGACATGGCACATTATACATATATGCTATTTATTTAAACATTTATTTAAGCATTTATTCATTCTTGTATTTATTTATTTATAAACTTATTTAAGCATTTATTTATTCCTGTATTTATTTATGCATTTATTTAAGAATTTATAAACTATTTGTGCTCGTTAGATCCTCTTAACCTAATTTAGCCGCTTCGGAGACTTCAGAGCCAGCCGAGCATTTAAAAAATTCCTGCCGAGATATTTTAATTCGTCCATAGGAAACAACACAACGTGCACGTCTATTTTTATTTGTATCTGTGGGTCATTTTTGCCTTCTTTTGCCTTTTCTTTACATTTTCAGATTCAATCAGTGGATAGCGAGGTTCTCCGAGTGACGGCGGTGGACGGAGACAGCTCTCTAGTCAACAACAGAGTGACATATTCCATTGTAATTTAATAATATCAATATAAACACATTTGGAAAAGCTGCAAGCTGAAAGCATGTGCAAATACAAAAATTAGCAAATAAAGACAAAACACGTGCAGAACTAATCACGTTTGTAAATGTACTAAATATATGTGATATCATTTTTTATAAATTTGATTGTATGATTCAGAGATAATGGCATAAGTATTTTTTTTATGCATTTGTAAAGGGTTGAAAGCATCTTACATAGACAATAAGTTAATTATTATACTGCACTTAACTTTATTATAAAGTTAACTGCTTTCAGCCCTCTCTAAACATTTGTGTAGTATATATATTTATTAAATATATATATATATATACTGTATATATTTTTACAAGCGATCACTAAGGGCCATTTTCACACTGTGAAAATGTGACTTTCTGTCATCAGGAACCGACTTCAGACGACTTTACGGGGATCACCTCGGGGGCTTTTATTTTGAAGAGACCGTTGAACTACAATGTAGCCCAAAAGTACACCTTCATCGTCACGGCAAAGGTAAGTGAAGATATTCACTATTATATAAAATATATATATATATTATTTTTAATTGTTCAGAGCCTGATTGCGTTGTCTGTGTCGGCTGCAGGACGTCGGGGGGTTGAACGACTCGGCCTCCGTGCAGATTAACGTCGTAGACTTCGATAACTTGAATCCGTATTTCATCCACAACTCATACCGAGCCTTTATTCCAGAGAATCAGGTGAGTCTCTAAAAGCTGAGCACTGCTATCTTTCTCTCAAAGCTGGCGGCACTTTTCTTTAAAGGGGAAATTTGTAAGACCTGCTCCGAACAGCTAGGGGGCAGCGTTTCCCCTCCACAACCGAGTCCAATGTACGTTAAACTCTGCAGCGAGGAGGACAAAATCTAAATACAAAGCTTTTTCTTGTTTCTGTCACTTTGGATTTAATGCAATAAATAAACTATCAAAACATGCAGAACCTGTATCTTTAATGCTATTGGCTAGCCGTCTCCAAGAAGCTACACAGTGAGGCAAAAGTCATGAGGTTGGGGGCCTTTCTAATATTTCTGGGAGATTAATGAGCAATTTATTTAGTATCTATACTATTCCACTAGTGTAACTTTTGAATTAAATTGTCAGAAGTTGTGTATCAACTCGTTGTCTATATTCCAGGTCGGGTCTTTCCGGACTATTGAGCCCGAGGCGATAAAAGCTCAGGACGGAGACACGGGGATCAACGTGACTTTAACCTACAGCATCAGTTCAGGTAAATGACGAAGAAACAAAGACTCTGGCTCAGACCTGAGAGACGAAACACATGTAAACATCTTTATATCCGTTCAGTGTCTCCAGACAAGTATCGGAGTAACTTCGGCATGGACTCCAGCAGCGGAGTCGTGTCTTTGCTGACGGCGCTGGACCGAGAGGAGCTGGACGGCGGCCCGATCTCCGTCAACATCAAGGTACCGAAACTCACGGATCGACTGTTTCTAGATAGTTATTCTAGAACGCGATGAAGTCGAGTTAAAGTACACGTGTACCGTAAATGTAATAATACATCTGTCACATTTTTAAGATTGATTGTTTCTAGATAGTTATTCTTGAACACGGTAAAGTCTAGTCAAAGTACACGTGGACCATAAATGTAACAAAATAATTATCCATCACGTTATTAAGATTGATTGTTTCTAGATAGTTAGTCTTTAATGCGATAAAGGCAAGTTAAAGTCCACGTGTACCGCAAACGTAATAATAAATGATTATCCGTCACGTTATGTTTCTAGAAAGTTATTTTTGAACACAATGAAGTTGAGTTAAATTTCACGTTTACCGTAAATATAATAATAGCTTATATTATTATCCATCACGTTTTTGAAATAGATTAAGATTGACTTTTTCTAGAAAGTTATTCTTGAACACAATGAAGTTTCGGAATAACTTCAACATGGAAGTTGAGTTAAAGTACACGTGTACCGTAAATGTAACTATGATTATCCGTCACGTTATAAAGATTGACTGTTTCTAGATAGTTATTCTTTAACACAGTAAAGTCTAGTCAAAGTACACGTGTACCGTAAATATAATAATACATTATTATAAGTCACGTTATTAAGATTGATTGGTTCTAGATAGTTAGTCTTGAACGCGATAAAGTTGAGTTAAAGTACACGTGTACCGTAAATGTAATAATATATTATTATCCGTCACGTTATTTAGATTGATTTTTTCTAGATAGTTGTTTTTGAACACGATGAAGTCGAGTTAAAGTCCACGTGTACCGTAAATATAATAATACATTATTATCTGTCCAGAGCTGCCAACTTTTCATAAAACCTTGGATTTTGTCGGGGGTGATCAAAATGTTGACGCGCACGCAGCCATACACGTTGGTGGCTCAAATATCAGGAAATTTGAATTAATTTGGCGTTGTACCCATGTTGTACCTCGATCTGGCCTGGCAAAGGTCTTTTACGAGGCATCTTTGCTACCTTCAAGAATTAAAATGTTTTTAATAGCTCTACTCTCATTTACAAAAACATGTCTAATTCTATTGCAAAATGTCCTGTCATTACATTAAATTCTTTAGAATACATCTTACTTGTTCAAAGTATTGTTTTGAAAAAAATTGATAGGGTCCTTTTCCTAGGCCTGCAAATAAAAAGATAAATGCTATATGGGCAGCTTAATAAACAATGCTATGATGTTTTGAGCATGCAGTACACCGAGAGGTCCACAAGGTGCTCTCCTGCTTGTTATGACAGCTGAGTTTACATCACCACACAATCACAACACATTATTTATTTCAAGATGTAAAGTTTAAGAGAGTGAGTACTTAGTTGAACCACATGTCATTAACAGCTCTCAGGTTCTAAAGACAGGTAAGAGTGGCTGATGCTTTATTTTCATTGGTTGCTGGATTAAATCTTACCCAGATACAACAGATAGGTTCTTTTCTGATTGGCTATTGTGTAGCCCAGCTCTTCTTTTTGATTGGCTGATAAGTGGCACCGCACACCAGACCTCCAGGGGAGCCTTTGATTTCTCCACCTGCGGCACATTAAAACATTAAATAGCCGAGAGGTTTTTTCAGCGTGATAAATACGATGTGTGGCGGGAGAGCGTGACTTAAGACCGAAATGTGTGACTGTCACTCTCAATGCGTGACACTTGAGAGCCTCGCATTAACATACCGTAGTCTCTGCTCGCTGTGTCTGTCTGAACATCTTCTTCTGCTGCTAACTCCGGGACCGTTTGGGGTAAATAGGATGTGTATGCAGCGAACAGGTTTACAGATGCGCTCCTTAGCGCCATCTATCGTCGCAGAGTTTGAAAAGGAGCTTCGGCCCAAATCAGAATTTCTTTTGCAGTGAGAAATTGGTTGTGTGGCGTGAGAGCGTGTGAAAACACGCAAAAGCTCGGCAGCTCTGTCTGTCACGTTATTAAGATTGATTGGTTCTAGATAGTTATTCTTGAACTCAATAAAGTCGAGTTAAAGTACATGTGTACCGTAAATGTAATAATATATGATTATCTGATTATTTCCAGATAGTTGTTCTTGAACACGATGAAGTTGAGTCAAAGTACACGTGTACCGTAAATATAATAATACATTATTATCTGTCACGTTATTAAGATTGATTGGTTCTAGATAGTTATTCTTGAACGCGATGATGTTGAGTTAAAGTACACGTGTACCGTAAATATAATAATAAATGACTATCTGTCCCGTTCTCCGCCAGGTGGCCCAGACCGACAACGCTTTGAAGACGGCGGACGCCGTGGTGTCCGTCACGGTGGAGGACGTGAACGATAACGCTCCGCAGTTTGACCAGAGCAGCTACTACGCAACACTTCCAGAGAACTCGCCACTCAATGCCGTTGTGTTCAAAGCCGTCGTCTCCGACCTGGACCAGGTACCGGTTCTGATATTAGGAGCCGTTGGTTTCCTCAAAGGAGTTGCCATGTTCCTCTGTAAATAACGTAAATCCTAATTTACATGCGTGTTGATGACGTGTCACGCGTGTGCATCGGGCCGGCTCATAATAAATAGATAAACTGTGATCGTCTCTCCTCAGGGAGGATTCGTGGGGACTTTGCGGATCCTTCCAGAATCTTCTCCTTTCTCCATCGATTCTGACGGGACGGTGCGAGTGAAGGACTCCTCCGCTCTGGACCGGGAGGTCACCGGCAGCTTCGCATTTCAGGTAGACGCCGTTTTGGACTAACCAGGAGGCGCCAGAGAGGTTCTGGTTCCCACTGAGGACAGACATCTTTCAAATGAGTCACACATATAAGTCCTTCAAAAGAAGACATGTTCAAGCTTTTGTACACTTAATACTTGTTAGTCGACGCATTCGTTGTTATTCTTGGTCTTTTGATGGTAAAAACATATAAATACCACCAGACGTATGAAGCTATAACCTTCTTTCAAACAGTTAAACACATCGTACGCTCATTCTTCTTCTTTTTTGTCGATTCAAAGATCGAAGCGAGGGAGACGGATCCCCCCAACGCCGTCAGTGAGGTGGAGGTCAACGTGACTCTTCTGGACGAGAACGACAACGCTCCGCTTTTCACCAGCAGCGTGTACGAGGGGAAAGTGTTCGCCGATCAGAGCGTGGGAATGCTGCTGGTCCAGGTGAGGCAGCCAAGATTACTGGTCCTGGATCAGATTTCAAATAAAGTCAGAAACCCCCCTCCCCACCCAAAGTGTTAAGCAAAGCATGTAACCAGTTTTTAAACACTTAAAGATAGTTCACTCATCTTATATTGGGGACGGCCCAGTGTCCTGAAATCCCAATATTGAAAACCTAATAGTCCGAATTATTTCCAATTGGACCGAAAGAAACGTTTCTCCTTCCTCTGATTGGCTGGAAATGGTTTCCTTATTTGGCCGCCGGAACACCGGCACGGCCTTTAAGTTACACGGAACATTCTGATAGAGTAATAAAAAGATGTATTTGAAAATGAAGTAACATTCATAAATAACTATTCATAAATATTTAATTTTCTTCCCGTCGGCACTAACTTCCTCGCGTCGCCGTTTTCCTTTGATCTCAACAGGTGAAGGCGGCCGACGCGGACGCCGGCGACAACGGGAAGATCAAATACTTTCTGGACTTCGGCAACGACGACGGCTTCTTCTCCGTCGAGGAAAACAGCGGCAACGTCACGCTGCTGAAGCTCATCGAGCTGCAGCAGAACCAGATCCTCCGGTTCCCTCTCTACGTCACCGCCAGAGACGGTAAAGGTTTTTTTTCTATTTCTTGGTGAGTTGTTCTTGATCTGATGTGAGGTCAAAGGTCAAAGGTCTGAGGATGTCATGTGCCTCAGAGGGCTTTACAATCTGTACACATAGACATCCCTGACCTTATAAAAATATATTATATTATATTATAACATTTTGTGATTTTTGGCGATACAAAGTGAATTGAATTGTAAACTGTCAAGGCCTGCAGGGTTCGTACGGTCATGGAAAACCTGGAAATGTCATGGAATTTTAAAATGGTCATTTCCAGGCCTGGAAAAGTCATGGAGAAAACTTAAATCATAAAAGTTTGGGAAAAGTCATGGAAATGTTGTTATAATCACGTGTTCATTCAAGCCAAGTTTGAAATAATTTATATGTTTTTTAAAGAAAGACGTTCTCAATACTCACAATTTCCCCAAAAAATTATGTTTATACCGAGATTTCAGTTTGGCCATGGAAATTTAGTTTAAAGCCATGGAAATGTGTTATAATCACATGTTCATTTACATCGAGTTTGAAATAATGAATGTGATTTTTAAAGAAAGACGCTCAGAATAAAAGCCGGCATACGCAATCAATACGCTACATTTTCAAAAATGTTCATGTTTATACCGAGATTTCAGTTTGGTCGTGGAAATTTGGTGAAAAGTCATCAGGGTTCGTACGGTCATGGAAAACCTGGAAAACTCATGGAATTTTAAAATGGTCATTTCCAGGCCTGGAAAAGTCATGGAAAAAACTTAAATCACAAAAGTTTTGGAAAAGTCATGGAAATGTTGTTATAATCACGTGTTCATTTACACCGAGTTTGAAATAATGAACATGTTTTAGAAAGAAAGACTCAAAACATAAGCCGGCATATACTGGCGGCACAATATTCTTCTTTTTTCCGCGTTGCAAGTGAACGCACCTTAACTGGAAAGTTCGATGGCCATAACTCAGGAAGCAAATGTTTATTCTTTAAATAAAATATTGTCTCTTATTCATTTGTTTCATTAAATATATAGTGCATGCTTTGGAATTCACATTGTTTAAATACTAAATATTCTCACTTTTTCATGTATAAACCGATATTTCAGTTTGGTCATGGACATGTGGTTTAAAGTCATGGAAAAGTCCTGGAAATCCACTGGTCAACATGTGTGAGAACCCTGCCCTGGAAACCCCGTTTTCTGTGACTCCATCATTCTGATGAAGTTGAGGAAACGTTCCTCGTGATTCTCCACTCTGACTCCTCCCCCCCGGTGTTCTCCCCTCCAGGGGGCGCCGTGTCGCGCTCCTCCTCGACTAAGGTGGACGTTTTGGCGCCCGGTGACTCCAAACCTCAGTTCCTCCACGAAGTGTACCGAGGAACCGTAGAAGAAGAGCAGGAGGCCGGCGTTGTGATCCTGAAGGTACGTCTCCTGTTCCGGAGGAGGGATTTCCTCTCCACACATTCCTCGTGTCTACCTCCCGCTCTTCGTCGTCGTCTTCTTCAGGTTGACTTCCTCTCGCTGGGCGCCGAGGCTCCGGTGACTCTCCGAGTCGAGACGGACGTCGACAAGTTCTCCATCTCCGACTCCGGAGAGTTCTCCACCCTGGTGAAGCTGGACTACGACGAGGCGCCGCACAACTACAGCGTGAGGATCTCCATCTCCGACGGGGTCAGCGGCGCCACGGCGGCGGTGGAGGTCGCCGTCGCGGACGTCAACGACAACGCCCCCGTCTTCGCGGCCGACGCCGTCACCGCGCGGATCCCCGAGGACGCCGAGGTCGGGTCCGACGTCGCCGTCGTCACGGCGACGGACAAAGACGACCGCTTCAACGGGGAGCTCAGGTACTCCCTGAGGGGGGGGGAGGGGCGCTTCTCCGTGGACCGCGTGTCCGGGGCGGTGAGCCTGGCCGCCGCGGTGGACCGGGAGACGACGGCCGAGTACGACCTGCTGCTGGTGGCCGAGGACGGCGGCCGCCCGGCCAGGTCGGCCACGGCCGCCCTGCTGGTCCGCCTGGCCGACGTCAACGACAACGCGCCCCGGTTCTCCGAGGCCGAGTACCGGGCCGAGGTCTCGGAGGAGGAGGCGCCCGGGGCGATCCTCCTCGCCGTGTCGGCCGCCGACCCCGACGAAGACGCCAACGGGACGGTGACTTACAGAATCCTCGGGCAAAGCCCCGCCTCCGACCCCCCCGTCTTCGAGGTGGACTCCTCCAGCGGGGCCCTGCGGCTGCTCGGGGCTCTGGACTACCACCAGGTGAAGGCGTACCGGCTCGCGCTGCAGGCCTCCGACGGGGGGACCCCCCCCCTGGCGGGGAACGTCTCCGCGGTGCTGACGGTGAAGGACGTGAACAACAAGCCGCCCCAGTTCAGTCAGGACGTCTACCACCTGGCCGTGTCCGAGAACCTGGCCAGCGGAGCGTCCATCCTGACCCTGGAGGTCACGGACGAAGACGAGGTGAGTCTTCATCATCATCGTCTGTGTGGAGTTGTTCTCTCACGTGAACGGTGTGAAAGCATCACTCGACTTTATGATCAGTGCGATTACGTAACATTTTACTGTCAACTTATATGTATGTCTATATCTGTCTAATATTTTTTTTATAAATATATATAAAAAAATATTTAATAATATATATATTTAATAATATTGATATATATATATTATTACATATATATATATATTATTACATATAATACTATATATATATTATATATATTACATATATTATCATATATATAAAATATATATAATATATGTATAATATATATTTAATAATATATATTTAATAATAATATATATTTAATAATAATATATATTATATATATGTATTCAATATATTAAATATTAATAATAATATATTATTACATACACATATTATATATATATATTTAATAATATATATATATACTAATATATATTATATATATTCAATATATTAAATAATAATAATATATTATTACATACACATATTATTCTATATATATATATATATTTAATAATATATATATATATTATAATAATATATTGAATATATATAATAGTAATAATAAAAACATATATATATCACGAGGAGCTCTCTAACTGACCTTTGATCTCCGTCCTCAGGGCGGATTCTCCGACGGCTACTTCCTGTTCACCAGCGACACGTTCGACATCAACAAACAGGGCGTGGTCTCCCTGAGGACCAACGCCACCTTAGACAGAGAGACGACGGACCGCTACGAGCTGCAGGTACCGCCACGCCACCGGCTCCCGGTTCTAGAGAGACGGGAAAACTATTTATTTTTGAAATGTTACGATGTAAGGAATTCAGATCAGGAAGTAGTCATCAGGACTTCCTGCTGTGGCCCCCAGGTGGCGGCGGTGGACCGGGCCCCCGGCGGTCTGACCTCCTCGGCCCGGGTCAACGTCACCGTGCTGGACTTCAACGACAACGCGCCGCAGCTGGCCGCCGTCCCCGAGCCGCTCCGGATCCTCGAGGGCGAGTTCTCGGAGGCGGAGCCGGGTCACGTGACCACCTTCGTGGCCACGGACGCCGACCTGGGCGCCAACGGGGAGGTCACGCTCTCCCTGCTGACCCCGCACCCGCTCTTCAGGGTCACAGAGGTGAGGAGGTGTGTGTGTGAGGTGTGTGTGTGTGTGTCTATAAGTTGCTAGTGTGTGTATGTGTGTGTGTGTGTGTGTGTGTGTGTGTGTGTGTGTGTGTGTGTGTGTCTGTCTCTGAGTTCTGCCGTGGTGTTGCAGGACGGAGAGCTGCAGGCCGTCGGCCCGCTGGACCGAGAGAAAAGGGAAACGTACGAACTGCTCCTGAAGGCATCGGACAAGGGCCGCCCGCCACTAGAGGTGAGAGAGAGAGAGAGAGAGAGAGAGAGGAGAGAGAGAGAGGGGAGAGAGAGAGGAGAGAGAGGGAAGGAGGAGAGAGAGAGGAGGAGAGAGAAGAGGGAAGGAGGAGAGAGGAGAGAGAGGGAAGGAGAGGAGAGAGAGAGAGGGAGAGAGAGGAGATAGAGAGAGAGAGGAGAGAGAGAGGAGAGAGAGGAGAGAGAGAGAGAGAGGAGAGAGGAGAGAGATGGAGGGAGGAGAGGAGAGAGAGTAGAGAGAGGAGAGAGAGGAGAGAGAGGACAGAGAGTAGAGAGAGATGTATGTGATGTCATATATTGTTCATCCAAAAATACACAAAATGAACATTGAAAAATCTGATAAATTCTTGTAAATTCTTGTAATTTGACTTTTTAATATCCGTCACATGATGACATGAACAAGTGAACCAACATCTAAAGATTCATATCAGCTGTGAAGATACATGATGGACATGATGGCGTCTGTGACCTCAGACCGTGACCCTCGTCTCCGTGACCTTGGACGACCTCAACGACAACCGACCCGAGTTCAGCGCCGCCGGCTTTGAGGTCGGCGTCCTGCTGAAAGACGCCGAGGACGGGAAGCTGCTGATGACGCTCAGCGCCGAGGACCGGGACGCCGCCGGGGACAACTCGCTCATCGCCTACAGGTCAGAGGGGTCAGAGGTCAGAGGGGTCAGGGGTCAGAGGGGTCAGAGGGGTCAGGGGGCAGATTTCATTAATTAATTAGGAGTTGAAATGAAGTCAGATAAATGATTTTTGTTTCTGCTCCTCAGTTTCCTGGAGGGCGGGTCTCCATATTTGACCCTGAACAACGAGACCGGCGCCGTGACCTTGACCTCTGACCTCTCCAAGGTCACAGAGGACACCACCCTGGTGCTGACGGCCATGGCCCGAGACCACGGCCGACCTCCCCTGAACTCCACCGGTACCTGAATGCACCACGTGGTGCTCCATGTTGAGACGCATCGACAATATTATTATTTGATTATTTTATCATTATTGATGTTTTTACACGTGAACATTGTTCAAGATGGAGACGACTTTAGTTACTGTAATTTAACTTTAATTTAACTTTAATTCATTATATTTTAAAATAATCTATATATATACTCATATATTTATTATATATTATTATGTATATTATATATATTATTTATATATTTATTTTATATATATAAATAAAATAAATATAATCTATGTATATATTTATTATATATATATAAATTAAATATAATATATATATATATATATTTAATATTATATATTTCTATATATTATTTCTATATATATATATTTATTTTCTATATATATTTATGTAAATAAAATATATATATATATTCTAAATGTTTATATATATATATATTTTATATATATATAGTTAATATTCTAAATATTCTAAATGTTCATATTTTTTTTTTTCTCTAAATATATATATTTATTTTCTCTCTCTCTCTCTCTCTATATATATATATATATATATACACACTTTATTAATTAAAATCCCATTAATTTAAAGTTCCCGTGTTTCTTGCAGCTTGCGTCGTGGTCAACCTGCGGGTGGTCAGTCTGACGGAGGGCGTGGCCTTCCGTAGCTCCTCCTACAACTTCAGCGTCCCCGAGAACCGCCCGGCGGGGGCGTGGGTGGGGGGGGTCTGGGCCTCGGCGGGCAGCCCCCTGTACGGCGTGGCCTACGCCCTGAGGACGCACGCCGACCGCTTCCTGGTCAACGCCAGCGGCGCCGTGCTCAGCCGCCGGCCGCTGGACAAGGAGGAGCAGGAGTGGTACGTCCTGGACGTGGAGGCGGTGGACACGCGGACCCCCCCCACCACCGCCACCGCAATGGTACGGTCCGAGTTCTTCATCTCTAATGGGATTCATCCAACGGACGTTTAGGGGCCGATTCCTTCAGGCGATATCCATCACCATCATCTACTAACGATGACCTCGACCCTCCCAGAGCTCACTCCTCCCCCCTGGTGCATTGTGGGAATCGGTGTTTAACAGCCACTAACAACCTCCATGTTTCTAAAAGCATAAACTGGACTAAGGGAAGGACCTCAGGGTCAGAGGATAAGATTCGGCGTGTGAGGTGATGGAGGTTCTCCGCCCGCAGGTCAGAGTTCAGGTGGAGGACGTGAACGAGAGGCCGCTCTTCCCCCCCGAGGACTACGAGGCCTCGGTGCTCAGCATCGCGCCCTTCAAGACCCCCGTGGTCCAGGTCAAGGTGAACATTACATGTTCCGCTTTCTATCTTCTGTTGGTTTGTTTTATTTTACCGTCTTTTACAGAGTTTTGTACTTTGTCTCTTTTAACTGTTTAAATGTTCTAAATTAACTTGTGAACTGCACTTTGTCTGCGATCAGCACAAAGTCAATAAATAAATAAACTAACTTACTAACTTACGCTATCTCCCGGCTTAGGAGCACTGCTGGAAGAAAACATGTTATGTTATTAAAAAGGTTAAATTATTAGAATAATACGTCGTGAAAAGTACACATATATTAAGTAAAATAATAGTATATAGGTATACTGTATATATATATATATATATAAAGTTAAAAAAGTAATAGTAAAGAAATTAGTAAAAAGTCATAGTATATTACGTCTTAAAATCATAGTAAAAATGTCATATTATATTAAGTAAAACAATTATAGTAAAAAAAGTCTTAGTTGAAAAGTCAACCAATTCACAGAATTGTTTTATTGATAAAATATTCATAGTATATATATGTTGAACAAGTCATTGTATAGCATATAACAAAAAATATATTAAAATATTATTGATGTGAAAGTTATAATAACAAAGTATACATTGTTAAACATCTAAATCAATTCTGAAAAAAATTGAATAGTCATTTGTAATCAAAGTATAGCTGAAAAAACTCAAATTATACAAAAATGTCCCAAACAATAAGATAGTATAATGTATAAGATAGTATAATGTAAAACATGTTTAAAAAAAGTCAGTTATATAAAAATAAATCCTAAAGTTATCGACATGTCGAAGAATCACAAATGTCACAAAGATTGTAAAAAACATTGTTTTAATAACTCTGATCATAACATGGATAATGACCCCCCCCCCCCCCCCCCCTCCCAAGGCGTGGGACCCTGACGTGGGGGAGGGCGGGCGGCTGGTCTACCGCCTGACGGCAGACAGTCCTCACTTCGACGTGGACCCGTCCTCCGGCCGCCTCTACGTGGTGTCGGCGCTCGGCCTGGAGGGACAGGTGGTCACCGTGGAGATAACGGCCAGAGACCCCCGAGGGCTGCACGGCATGACCACGGTGAAGGTAAACAACAACAACAACAACGACAAGGAGTTTAATTTGTCCCATTTCAGGAAAAGATGAAAGAAATAATTTAATAACGATGCTTCATTAGAAATAAAGGAAGTCTCCATTAAAACACACAAATGTATAATTTATTTAAAATGTAAATCAACTTCTCAAACAAGTATAAATTATAACCTCTGTTTGGTTATCAGCTCAGTTTATTGATCATTTATTTAGTTTCCAAGTTACGTACTGACAGTATAAAAGGTATCGTGAGCTTTGGCGCCCTCTAGTGGCGGGACGGGAACATGACATCTAGAACTTGAGCAGAATATAACTTTTTTAATAAAATTTTTACTAAAAAAAGTTTCCACAGAATAGTTGAGGCTGAATATTATGTGACACTCTTCTTGGGATCTTTCACTCAAATAAAAACACAAAGACACAAAACAATAGAAGATATTAAGTTAGGTTTACATTTGTTTTTACAATAAAAAATAAAGCATGTTTTAAACTTAAAAGCACGCAACAGACAGATTTTATTGTCCTGCTGTTGGCGTTCCGATGCACTCGGGTATATGCGATGTAATCTTTCATATTTACGTCTGCAGGTGACGGTGCAGGGCGGCGCGAGCGGCGTGGACGTGGTGTTCATCTCCATCAACCGGCCGGCCAACGAGGTGGAGAACAAAGTCCCCGAGCTGGAGCGGTGAGGCCGCGTCGTCACGGCGATTAAATACATTAAAACAATGTGGGGGGCGATTCACGCCTCCCTCATAATCTCCTCTTATGCCCCGCCCCCAGGTCTTTGGGGGCGGTCCTGGGCGGCTGGACGGTGAACGTCATCGAGGTGTCCAACGCCGCCGCGCCGAGAGCCGCCGCCGCCGCGAAGACGAGGGTCGGCTTCATCGCCGAAGACGGAGGCCTCGTGGTTCCCTCCGGAGAGGTCACGACGTGAGGGAGATCAAGTTATATATCAGAGTTTTTACTTATTTAAATACAAGATTCCTGCAAAGTAAATAAGAAATAAATACGTATTTTTATTTAATAATAATAAAGTTAATTGGCACTAATCTTTAATTTCCTTCTATTAATCATAATTAATCAGTAATGAGTTTTTATCATTAATGACCTTGTGGTAATAATAATGATATATAAATTCTCCCGCTCTCCAGAAAGCTGCAGAGCCAATCGGACGCCGTGAGGGCGGAGCTTGTCAAAGTGTTCGGGGAGGGGCTTCACTTTGACGTGGCGTTGGAGCCTCAGAGCCCCGCCTCCAGCCAGGCCGCGGTCATCGCCCTGGCCACCATGTTGGCCCTGTGCATGCTGGGACTGATGGCCGCCGTGGCCGTGATCGTCAGGTGACGTTAAAGCTCGGATGTTTAACGTGTGGATTTTATACGAGCTTCTTCTTCTTTGTGTTTTACAGCAGTAGATGAAGTTTATTACATTATTAAACATTATTAAATATTATTAAATAAATCAAATCGGCCATTTGACAAAAACAGTAATTTAACATCCGTCATTTTCTGGTCACGAGTCTTATTAAAAGAAATTATCCTCTTTTTACTTGGTGAATTTTAGTTTAGTAGTTTAGAAATTAATCTATATATATAAATATTTATTAAATCTATATATTAAAATTCTCTCTCTATATATATATATATATATAAACATTTAAATATAAAGTCATATCTATATAAATATTTATAAATCTATATTTAATATATATATATATATATATATATATATATATAAATATATATATAAATATATATATAAAAATAATATATCTCCACACTCTCAACCCGTTTGCTCCTGCAGGTTCAGGCGGCAGCAGAATTCTCAGGATTCGGACAAAGAAAGCTTCAACATCGACCAGGGCGGCCACAGGTGAGGAACGACTCATCTTCACCTCTTCGCCTCCTCACCTCGCTCATGTTCATCACCTGTCTTACAGGAACTGGTCCGAGGAGCCGCACGACACCTCCGAACAGGTAACGGACGATAAGATGGTGAGTGTGAAGTGTTCCACGTCTCCAGAGAGAAAAACTGAGGCTCCGAGAGGCTTTTTAAAGAGTTTATTGCTCTGAAGAAGTGGGAGGAGCTTATTGAAACATGGACAGGAAGTAGATGAACAGCCGCCACCTGGTGGCGTAGAGAAGTTACACATTGACCTGAGATGTTTAAAGTTACACTTTAACTCACCGCCTTCTCTTCGTCTCAGGCGGACGGCGCGGCGAAACTCAAACCGCCGGCGGACAGCGACAGCGACTCGTCTGCGCTCTGATCGGAACGGAAATAAAATGGAATAAATCACAAATAATTTATACAAAGTCGAATCAACGTCGAGATACAAAGAAAAGAGATCGCTCTGACGATTTTATTTATTTCAGTCGTAAAAAGAATACTACACATCGATTTGTTCATCGAGTTCTTCCATTTGCTAAATTAATATACAACTTTTAACACATGAAGAGTCACCCCCTGGTGGTCAGGAGAGAGAATGCAGTTCTAGCACATGAAGCATGGACTTCTATACAACCAGAGGATGTAAACACTTCCACCAGATTTGTGTTGCCAGAATTAACAAAATGACACTTTATAATAGAACGATTATTTATTCTGGAGGCGTCTGGACTTCAGTTTAAAAAGGAAAGATTAGATTATACACATTTATAATTAAAACTACTTTTATTCTGTTAGCCGACGGCTTCATTCTTAAATTCATTGTTTCTTTGATGCACTTTATTATCAAGATTGTAAATAACATGCTGGAGTTTTTAATAATCTGTGGAACATTTGAATTGCACATCAGTCTGAAAACATTCTTATATATATATGCAAAATATCTAATAAAACTTTATTTGCATTTGTAAATGAAAATAAAATGTTTCTAAGTGTTGAGGGACCTGGAATAGAAAAGGCAAATAAAGCGGCGACATCATCAAGAAGTGATTTTATTTCTAAATGTTGAACCAGATTATTAACATCTTTTCTTTTTGTGCAGATGAAATAAAAAGACTTTGTGCTTTTTGTTGCTTGCAGACAAAATCACGGGAAGTGTTCTTTAAAAGGTCGTTATGACTACGGTTTCACTTTAAGGGAACCTGGATTTGTTCCCTTTTCTTTTATGTTTTTTTGAGTCGTCTTTTTAAATAATAAGACAAATTCACATTCAAAGTAAATGAATGGTTAAAAGTCATTGGACCTTCATCAGTGAAATCAACCATGTGTGCAGATTTACATATTAAAAACAAAAAATGATAAAGTATGATTCCTTTACTTAAGAACCTTTAAAACAACCAAGTTAGGAACAATGATTTCTACAGTTTTAAATGCCATAAAACACTTTAATGCTGCAGTAATACTGTACAAATTGTTTCCCCTATAGTGCAATATATTTAAATCACTATATATTATTTAATATATACATATTTAGTATATATATATATTATATATTTAAAATAAATATTTAATAGATATATATATGCATATATTAAATATATATATATTTATTTATTAAATATATACATTTATAAAATATGTATATTCAATGAATATATATATTCATTAAATATATAATATATATATAATGAATATATATCCATCTTACACTATTGGGGGGAAATAACAATTGTAACTATATATTTTCTTAATGTACATAAAATATGAATTCTTACTTACATGTATACGAGGCTGTGTGGTCCATGTGGCTTGCCGTACTTCTCGTGGTCTGCAGCCTGAAAACTATTAAAAACTTCTGTTTCCTGTTCGCCAAACGCTGGAGGGAAAGAATAAAGACCCACAGCTCCACATGGACTTCAGTTCATAATCCTTCTTATTAAAACTGTTTTTATTAATTTATTCTCTATTAAAATAAAATCAGAAGAAACTCAGAACACAGCAGAAGAAGCGAAAAAATAAACAATAGATTATGGAATGTACTTCAGTAAAGAAAATAAAAGCTCCAGCTGGTCCAACATGTTGGGGGGGGGGGGGGGCTTTATTACAACCAGTCAAATAAAGCACCGCTTTTAATATATTCATATATATATAAAGATATTTATATATATATTTATATAGTTTTCATATACACCTTCAGGCAATGACTCGGAGGATTCTTTACAGAATCAAGTTTCTGGTGGTTCTCTTAATTTACAGGTAAACTTAAGTTTCTGGATATTTAAACCACAGAAGAAGTCAAGGCAACTTTTTCCTTTTTGCCTCGTTCATTAAAGTACAAAAAAACTGGCACGAGAGAGGACGACCGTTTCCACACAGTAAAAATGCAATAAAATTAAATTACAGGCGGGGAGGAGACGAGAGTCCTGTAAACCTTCCCCCCCCGCGACGGCGAAGACCTCAAAATAAAATCACGTTCAAAAACAAATTCAAATCAGTATAAAACACACAAAGGAAACCACAAAAAAAGCTCTTTTTTTTCGCCCTTTGAAAGAAAATGTGCGATAGCTTCGTGCGACGCCCGTTTCTGTTCTTCGTTTGTCCAGCAGGGGGCGGAGTCAGAGTTTTAGAGAGCGAAACGACACGGCGAGCGCCGCTGAAGCTGAAAGAGCGACCGACTGAACATCAGCAGGAGGCAACGACCAGCAGCACACAGACAGCAGCAGCAGAAGAAGAAGAAGAAGAAGAAGAAGAAAGAGAAGAAGAAGAGAAACAGGAAAACTTTTTTTTTCTCCCCTCAGAGCAGAAAAAAAAGAAGACGGTTGACGTTTTTGTTAAAGATCTCATGGTGGCTGCGAGTTGATGATGTCATGAAGAGGGCGGGCCCTTAACGGACAGTTTGGTAACTATGGCGATGGTGGCTTCCACCGTCCTGTACAGCATGTCCAGCATGTCGGGTGGGGGGGCGGCGGCGCTCGGGAGCACCTGTGGCGAGGAGGAGGAGGAGGGGGCGTGGCCACCGCAGCCCTCCGGCCCCTCCCCCACCGGCCCGACAGCCGATGGGAAGGCGGAGTCCTCCGAGAGGGGCGTGGCCGAGCCGCCGGTCTTAGAGCCCGCCTCCTTCTCGTCCTTCGTCTCCTCCGACTGGGCGTTCGTCGGCTCGCCCCTCCTCGCCTCCCGGCGCTCCGCTTCGCCATCCGCCGCCGCGTGTCGCGGCTCAGGCTCCTCCCCCTGCGCAAAGCCCTCCCCCGCCTCCTGCAGCAGGGAGGAGGAGGAGGAGAACGAGGAGGAGGACGACGACGACGCCTCCATCTTCTCCTCCTTGGGGGAGGAGTCCACGTTTCCGGAGGAGGCGGGGGGGGCGGCGTCGGGCGAGGGCGGGTCCTGCTCCGTGCCCGGGTCGATCAGCGAGGAGGAGTCTCGCGTCTCCGTGTCCGAGGTGCTGGCGGGCGTCAGCGCCTCCTGCTGGTCGGGCTTCGGCTCGCCGCCCGGCGGGAGCGCCGAGAAAGACGAGGAGGAGGAAGAGGTGGAGGCCACGCAGAGCGGCGGCGGATCGCCGGCTCGGTCGTCGTCGCTGCTCACACGCCGCCGCTTCACCGGGGTCGCCCCGTCGTCCTCAGCTGACACACACACACACACAGAGATACACACACACACAGATATACACACACACACACACAGATACAAAGACACACAAAATAAGCAGTTGTTTTAATATAATGGCAGTTACTAAGAAATGTGTTAATCAAAACTGTTCAACTTTGAGTGTACTGGCCCTTTAAGAGTTTAAACCGACCGGTGTTACAAATCTTAATTTAAATATGTGACTAAATCAAATTGTTTACAGGATATTAAACTTTTCTTTATAATGATTTTAATTATTGTTGTGACACTGTGTGTGTGTGTGTGTTACAGTATGTGTGTGTTACAGTGTGTGTGTGTGTTACAGTGTGTGTGTGTGTTACAGTGTGTGTGTTACAGTATGTGTGTGTGTTACAGTGTGTGTGTGTTACAGTGCGTTACAGTGTGTGTGTTACAGTGTGTGTGTGTGTTACAGTGTGTGTGTGTTACAGTGTGTGTGTTACAGTGTGTGCGTGTGTTACAGTGTGTGTGTTACAGTGTGTTACAGTGTGTGTGTGTTACAGTGTGTGCGTGTGTTACAGTGTGTGTGTGTTACAGTGTGTGTGTGTTACAGTGTGTGTGTTACAGTGTGTTAGTGTGTGTGTGTTACAGTGTGTGTGTTACAGTGTGTGTGTGTTACAGTGTGTGTGTGTGTGTGTTACAGTGTGTGTGTGTGTTACAGTGTGTGTGTTACAGTGTGTGCGTGTGTTACAGTGTGTGTGTGTGTTACAGTGTGTGTGTGTTACAGTGTGTTACAGTGTGTGTGTGTTACAGTGTGTGCGTGTGTTACAGTGTGTGTGTGTTACAGTGTGTTACAGTGTGTGTGTTACAGCGTGTGTGTGTTACAGTGTGTGTGTTACAGTGTGTGTGTGTGTGTGTTAGTGTGTGTGTGTTACAGTGTGTGTGTGTTACAGTGTGTGTTACAGTGTGTGTGTGTGTGTTACAGTGTGTGTGTGTGTGTGTTACAGTGTGTGTGTGTGTGTGTGTGTACCTTTGGCCTTGTGCTCCTTGGCCTCCAGCTCCAGGACGCTGCGCCGCTGCACACATGCGCGGCAGCGAGCGAGCAGCTCCTGCAAGGCGGGGCAGAGGGCCGGGTCCACGGCCTGGGGGGGCTGGACGGACAGCAGCAGCAGCAAGGCCCTCAGGTCCTGATGGGGGGGGAAGAGAGAGAGAGAAAGAGAGAGAGAGAGAGAGAGAGTGTTCAGGCTGAAGAAGACAGGAAGTGGCGTGCGGTGCGTTCAGGCGCGTCGCGTCGTACGGCGTTCAGCAGGCCGCTCGTCTTGCTGAGCTCCGGGCGGTGCGCCGCCAGCTCGGGCTGCAGGCTGCTCTGCTCACTCAGCAGGTTGGTCACCAGAACACCAATCAGGTTGGAGCAGCTGGGGCCCGACAGCACCTGGACCTACACACACACACACACACACACACACACACACACACACACACACACACACACACACACACACACAACGGGTCGCTATGGTGACAACATCTAGACTGGAAGCCCCGGTGAGAAAATAACATCCTCAGTTGTTTCTTTGCCAGGTGACTTTTTTTCTGGTTTGTTGTTGTAATACACATTGTGGCCACAAGGGGCATCACAGCCAAGCGGCTCCCTACTGTAGACATGGAGGACTCTTAGAGGTTAATATGAAGGCTCAATGTAGCTAATTAAACACTAATGAAGACATACTCGTGATTATTAATCACATCGTTGCTCATAAATCTCCCATTTTATAAAAAATAAAAATGCTTTTTTCCCCAAGAAGAAGACCCACACGTCTGCGCACCTTGTGCAGGAAGCAGGTGAGGAAGGCGTAGGCCGCGTTGTTGTTGAGGAACGTCCGCTCGTCCATCAGGATGCACTTGATGTACTCGCTGAACACCGGGTCCTCGCACAGCAGCTTCACGCACGACTTCGCCAGCACCGACTGAGAAGAGACGACGGAGAAGAAGAGATGAAGAGATGAAAGAGAAACCGAACGAGTGCAACGGAGACGCGTCATGTGACCGACCTGCGACTGACAGAGCTCCGTCCACAGCTTGGGGAAGATGGCGAGGTGGAGAGGGAGCCCCTCGTACGCTATCAACACACCTGGGAGACACAGCGGAGGGGTTAATGACCTGTGTGTGTGTGTGTGTGTGTGTGTGTGTGTGTGTGTGTGTGTGTGTGTGTGTGTGTGTATATATATATATGTGTGTATGTGTGTGTTTCACGTGAACGCACTCAGCTTGACGAGCGTGTCCGTGAACTTCTCGCAGTTGATGGCGACGCGACACAGAAGGTGACTGAACTGGTGGTAGGACAGGAAGTAGTCCAGCAGCATGCGGTCGTACACCTCGTCTTTACCCTGGGGGGGGGGGAAGAGAGAAGGAGAAAGAGGGGTAGAAGGAAGGAAAAGGAGGGATAGAGGAAGGAGAGAGATTACTAACAGGTTTTAAAGATCCAACGTTTTTTGGAAAAGTAAAAGTCTGTCATTAAGTAAACAGGTGGTCT
>CM070110.1:1622500-1690000 GCA_036178185.1 Liparis tanakae | reverse complement strand
AACAGCTGCATCAGGTTGAACAGCTCCTCCACCGCCTGCAGGGGGCAGCACACACACACACACACACACACACACACACACACACACACACACACACACACACACACACAGTCAACAACAACAAAAAATCCTCTGAAACTGATCTGAGAACAGATCAAATGTCGCGTCCTTAACCGGCCTCGTCCACACCGCCCCGTGGAGCTGATCTGAGGTCAGGCGCTCACCCCGGGGTACTGGCTGGCGTGCGGCGTGAGGTTCTTGAAGGCCCACTGGATGTTCTGGTGCGAGGCGAGCTGCCGCGTGAAGGCGGGCGACTGCTCGCAGCACATCCTCAGGATGCCGTAGTAGGCGGGCAGCATGCCGCGGTTGAAGAGCACCACCTCCTGGTCGTCGTGGTCGGCCAGGATGTAGTTGAAGGCGATGTTCTTGGTGACCACCGGGTTCTGCACCACCAGCCGGACGTTCTCCGGGCAGTCCACGCACATGTTGTACCAGAAGGAGAGCAGCGCCTGCTTGTTGTGGTTGGTGGCGATGGCCGGCTCCGAGAGCTTGGGCTGAGGAGAGGAAGAGGAAGAGGGTCAGACCGGAGAGGAAGACCACGAGACCAGAGGGTCAGACTAGAGAGGAAGACTAGGAGACTAGAGGGTCAGACTAGAGAGGAAGACTAGGAGACTAGAGGGTCAGACTAGAGAGGAAGACTAGGAGACTAGAGGGTCAGACTAGAGAGGAAGACCACGAGACCAGAGGGTCAGACTAGAGAGGAAGACTAGAGGGTCAGACTAGAGAGGAAGACTAGGAGACTAGAGGGTCAGACTAGAGAGGAAGACTAGGAGACTAGAGGGTCAGCTCGGAGAGGAAGACCAGGAGGCTGAGGCGTGAGGAAGATGAGGAGTGACCAATGGAGGAAGAGGGAGCGTACCTGGAAGAGGTTCCACAGGTCCATGAAGTAGCCGGAGAACATGAGCTTCTCGGTCTTGGAGATGAGGCAGTAGGTCATGAAGCTGAAGTACTGGACCAGCTTGGTGGTGCCGTGCACGCTTGCGTCCACGTACAGCTTGGCGCGGCCCAGCAGCCCCAGCAGCAGGTTGTACACCTGGTGGAGGACCACGGTGGTGTCGGGCGACAGCGGCAGCTCGCGGGTCGGCAGGTGGAGCGAGCGGGTGGAGCGAAACATCTGGCGGAACGAGTTGCTGGGGATGAGGGAGACGAGCAGGTAGGCCGCCGCTGGAGGGACACGGTCACAGCAGCAGCATTATTATTATTTATTAGTTCAAACGCACGTTACGGTGAATAAAAGATGCGTCCAGACGGCAGGAAAAGGCTCCTCGAGGTTATTTATGGGAATTATTTATTTACATTATTGTATTTCTACTCTGATGTTTGTCTTGTTTGAACTTCAGGTGTAACGTTGAGTATTAAAAAAAAATGTTTTAATGGAAAAACTTTATAATGTACATGCAAAACTGTAAAAAAAAAAAGAAGGAAAAGTTCTGAACGGGCAAAACAAAACTAGAATTATCGCCTTGGCCTCAAACGACCAATCAGGTTTCAGTTTTCATCCACGCGTCCAAAATGTAAATATTTTAATAGACGTTTGTGTGAAATCGTCATTTTTAAATCATATTTATTCTCAACTCATGGCCCAAACTGTTTTGTGAGGTCACAGCGAGCTCCAGTCCAAGTTTTAAAATGTTCCTAAAATATCACGTTCACTAGAATAAGACTTTAGTCGTGTCGGGTCCAAGATGTCCGTTACTTTCTATATTGGAACACGTCAGAGTGCATTATGGGTATTATAGAAAACATTTATTAAAACACAATGAACTTGGATGCATCTGCACACGTGTTATAAGCCGAGCCCATATTTATTAAGGGTGTTTTTAAATGTCTAACATCCACTTGGCCGCAGCGTTGCATTGTGGGGGACGGCCGAGGCTCTTACATGTGCGGACCCGGGGGTAATTGTGAGCCAGCAGGAAGCGCTCCACCCAGTTCTCCATGTTCTGCAGCACCCAGCTGTGGGCCAGCTTGTTCCTGGGGGTCTGCACCGCCAGCCAGTCCAGACACTGGGACGGGTTGTACTCGATCACCTGGAGGAGACGGGAGAAGTTTAGGGAGCGTTCAGTTACACCGGCCCTTTAAGAGGGCGGCCATGACGCCCCTGATCTGTCGGATCAAATATCACATTGGAGAAAGTTCTGGGTGATCGATTAAAAACTCATAAATACACAAAAATAAACTTGATTTTTTATTTCAAGTCACATTAAAAAATAAAAGCAGACGGTCCAGATGTCACCGTTTAAAGGAAACACGGTTAGAAGATAAAAGCTTAATTTTTAAAAGATGAAACTGAATTGTGTTTCACCTCCCAGATCCTCTGCAGGATGTAGGAGGCGAAGGAGGGCATCCCCGGAGGTCCGCCCGCAAACTCCATCAGCATCGTCAGCAGCTTGAAGAACGGGTTGGCGGCCTGACGGAGACAAACAACGCTGTGGTCCGCTCTCTCTCACTCAGGAGGTTAGACTCCACGAGATAATCATCAACGCATCAAAGATCATACAGAACCAAGAAGCAAGGAAAGACAGGCTGATGAATCGGCATGGCTCTAAACGCGTGGATCTCACCTCCGGAGTCAGCTTAGCGATGGAGGTGAAGAGCATCGACACGATCTGGACAGCCGGGAGGAGAATTACATATTAATACAATTATTTATACTGCTTTCTGCAAATAAATACAATTTATATAATAACAAATTACTTATTTATAAATAATACATGTCTATATATATATATATATATATTTATTAAGACAATTATTTCTACTGCCTGCTGCAAATAAATTAAATTGATATAATATATATTATTTATATATATATTAATAACATAAATGTATACATATTTATATTTGGTATTCAAATATATGTATATATATATATATATTAATACCACATAAATATATAATACACACACACATATATATAAATAACATATGTACATGTTATTTATATATTAATAATAATAGTATATATATAAATTCAATAATAACATTTACATTATTTTGAAATTGGCCATTCAGCATTGTGAAATAATTTACTGTGAAGTAAAATAATATAATATGCGGTTAAAAGATGGACGCCGTGAGTCTCGTCCCGAGTAAAAGTTCTGAATCGGTTGTGATGAGCCCGTCGCCATGGTGATGAACCTACGTGCTCGGCCAGGCGGTTGTTATAGCGACAGAGGCTGAAGATGAGGTTGCAGGTCTGCCGGATGTTGATGCCGTCTCGGATGTGCTGGAAGAGGAAGGGGAAACCTTTCCCCCCCGTCAGCGCCGCCATGTCGCTCTGAGACAGAGTCAGGTGTCTGGAGAGGAGGAGGAGGAGGAGGAGGAGAGGGTAAGACGCCTGGATGAAGTTGCACACTCATTGTGTTTATTTATGGCAATTACTTATTTACATTATTGTATTTCTACTCTTGTGTTTGTCTCGTTTGAACTTCAGGTGTAAAAGGAATAGAAAATAAAAAAGGGGACAAATTGTTTGTAATTTAATATAATTTAATATATAATATAAATACATATATACGCCTCAAATTGTAAATATTTTATTAGACGTCGTTATTAGCAGATTCATTCTTAGCTTATGGCCAAAAATGTTTCTAATGACATGTTACATTCACACAGCTCCAGCTACAGGATGTCTTTTTGCTGCCTTTATTTTAGCACTAACATAACCTAACTTTAAAGAAAAACTTATGCTGCTGTATATGTATCTGTATGTTTATAACTCTACGTATAACTATATGTCCCGTCTTATCTGTTGTTATGTTATATGTTTCACCGTGGGAGAGTGGGAAACGTTTTTTCGATTGCTTGTATGTCCTAACATGCAAAGTAATCGACATTAAAGCTACTTTGACTCGACGTTGACTACAGGGAGCAACTCGGGGTTAAGCGTCTGGCTCAAGGACACATCGTCTCGGGCGGGGATTGAACCTCCGACCCCCCGTAACCACGGCCCAGTCCGCCCCGTCCCTCGTACCTCTCGGAGCGAGACTGCTCCACCAGCAGAGCGATGAGCGCGATCATCTTCTCCAGAGCGGCCGGTCGATACTTCTCCTCCGCCAGAGACAAGATGTCCTCCTCCTCGTCCTCCTCCTCCCCCTCCTCCTCCGACAGCACCTCCACCTGAGGCTGAGGGAGGACGCTCTTCATTTACGGGTTATTTGCCGTGCAGAATTACGATGATACGAGTAAATTATATTAATAATAACAGCTAAAAGATTAAAATTTCTTACATTGCATAACTCTGCACAACCAATAAATAAATCAATAAGTGAATGAATAATATTAATAATAGCTAAAATAATTAAATAGCATAACCAATAAATAAAGAAGTGAATCAATAATATTTATTATAGCTAAATAATAAAATCAATTAAATTGCATAACTAATAAATAGAAAGAGTAAGTGAATCAATAATATTAATAGCTAAAAGAATAAAATAAATTAAATTGCATAACTAATAAATAGAAGCAGTAAGTAAATCAATAATAGCTAAAAGAATAAAATAAATTGCATAACTGCATAACCAATAAATAGAATCAGTGAGTGCCACACAGAATGATAATATGATGGTAAACAGTGTACTACTGTAGTAACAGTGAGTATTCTAACATCAACAGAGTACTGGTGTAGTACTGCAGTAACAGTGAGTATTCTAACAGAGTACTGGTGTAGACCTACGTTCTCGGGGCCTTTGGTTCCCATGTAGAAGTGCACCATGATGGAAATGGCTTGGAGAGACAACAGGAACTGACTCTGCAGACACAGACAGACCACAGTCACAACATCAAAGAGACTCCATTTGACCCATTTTATTAATAAAAAAAGAGAGTAGAAAGAGTAAAAATAATATCAGAAAGATACAAACAAACAAACGAGCTTCAGCGTTCAGACCGACCTCTTCCTCGCCCATCTTGGCGAATTCGTAGAGGAAGGCGAAGTACTCCGTGAGGTGTTTGCTGTGCGGCTTCACGCCGTGCTCCATGATGGACAGCAGCGTCTTCACGAAGCGCGTCACGCAGGACCGGCTGCCGATGTCCTCCACCGGCCCGTCCATGTCGTCAGAGCTGAGGGGGAGGAGCCACAACAGACAGGCTAAGGAACACTAAGGGAATAACATACCATATATATATATATATATACACACACATACACATTTAAAAAATAGTCCTTTGGGGGTGTCCAACTTTAGATATTCAAACTATGACATGTATGATCACAGGTCGACTGGCAGCAGAGTTTTTCCTGGACATTGATTCAGTCCAACACATCCTGACTATAAACGGTGTGTCCCTGCCTGCGTGTGTGTGTGTATGTGTGTGTGTGTGTGTGTGTGTGTTTGTGTCCCAGTGTCTCCAGCATCGATCCAGAGGAACGATGTCTCTCAGAAACAAACTGGTTCAATGTAGCAAAACTCAAAATTGAACCAGATCATCGTCCCGGAGGACTTCTGACACAGAGTGTAGTTTGCAGTGTGTGTGCGTGTGTGTGTGTGTGTGTGTGTGTGTCAGCTGTGGAGCCGCTAATCTTTCTCAGAGCCCGGTGTGACGAGACCCTGAGCGACACGCGGCCCCCGCCTGGTTCTCTCTGGCCTCTCGGCGTCAGACACGACGGCGTCGGGTCGCGCTGCTCATCCCGACCGGCTGCATTAAAACACGCAGGAGAACGTCGGGCACAGATCCGACCAATGGGGGGCGACGTACCCGTCCTCCATGCCGGGCTGCAGGTACAGGTGAGCGTGAACCGGGCGCAGCCTCTGGATGACGTGAATACACAACCTCTGGAACATCTGGAGGACAGACGCAGGGAGAGTCTTAAAGTGTGCGACGGCGGGGAGAGGACGCCGCGGCATCAGGGACGAAGACGGAAACGCACCTGTCTGACGATCTGATTGGGGCACTTGATGAGGATCTGCATCGGCCACCAGTTGTCATCGGCCATCCGGTCCAGAAACCACTGAAACGGAGGGAAGCGGCGACGGGTGAGGCGTCGCCACGACAACAACAGATACCTGGAGAGGCGAGAGGTGCGCGAGCCGCGGTCGAACCTCGCAGGCGGCCTGGCTGTTGTTGAACTGCTTGGTGAGGAGCTCGATCCACTGCAGCATGGTGGGCTGGGGAGACAGTCAGTCAGAGGGGCGCCAAACGGGCGGCAATACAAAGAGCAGCGCGGGCCGTACCTTCTCCTTGGAGTGGATGAAGGTCTCCAGGACGAAGGAGGTGCTGAGCTGCAGAGAAAAGAAGAAAAGAGCGTTTAGAGGAAAGATTCACGAGGAAGAAAGAATACAAGGAGATACACACTGTGTGTGTTGTGTGTTCTTCATGTGCTGTGTAGGGCGGCTCATCCTGCACTGTGGGCTATTGGTTTTATTGTTTATGTTTGTTATTGTTTTCTGTTTGTCATTGTTTTATGTTTGTTTGTTTATGTTTGTTTTATGTTCAAATATTTAAACAAATTGAAATCACACAAATATATAAAAAAAACTGCAAATCCTCACATTTGAAGATAAAACACTTTTAGCTATTTCTTTGCTATTATTTTGAACGGTTAGCACCGTTAGCTGTGACATGCTGGCTCAGCGGTCGCCATGTTGAGAGCCATTAAGACTCAACTCAAAACCCTTTTAATTGTTGTGTGAAAAGCTTGAATTTCACTATGAAAACAAACAAACACATCCATCTCATTTTACCCGGTAACATTTTTTTTTATTTCTCTAATCTCTGTATATTTATCTTGTACTTGTTTGTTTGTGGTTTGCTGACTGGCTGTGGGCCATCAAATGAAATCTCGTTGTATAACAATGACAATGACACCTCTTCATCTCTTATCTCCTGACGCTGTGATGTTTCTCACCTTGGCCGTCATGAGGGAGACGGCTTTGGGGTCCGGCAGGGTGCTGGGGATGCTGCCGCACAGCTGCCACATGAACCTGAGAAACAAGTCAGCAGCATAAGGAGAGTGGGAGGAGAGCAGTGACCATGAACCCTGAGCACCAGGTTCGATACCCACCCAAAGTACGTGTGTTCAAATATGTTTTTGTCCTGGAGAAACTGCATGTTGTCGTGCCAAATCCACTGAAAGAGACGCGGAACATTTGTCATTCACACGCAGGTCTGAATGTACAGATTCAAATGTTTTAAACATGTTGTTGTTTCTACCTCCAGCAGATCAGGAGAGACGTCGAAGCTGAAGTCCTTCCCGTTCTCCTCCTCCAGCTCCACCCGCTTGTAGAAGAGCATGTAGGCGCTGTGCGTCTGCAGATTAAAACCATTATTAAACATTAAACATTATTAAACCTTAAAAAAATACATTAAAAATGAGAGCACACAAAGAAATAAGAGCAGAAAAAAAAATAGCGTGTGAAATCCATCTTCACCTTCTCAAAAGAGAAATCCATGAACTTGTCCGTGACGGAGTCGTAGGTTTTCGTCTGAAAGAGAAAAAAAAGAAAAATGCAAAGTCAGCAAAAACGTCAAGAGCGACCGGGGAGAATGTGTTTCATTGTCCTCGGGGCCGGCGCTCTCACCGTCATCTCTCCTCCGAAGCACTCGGACGCCAGCTGTGCCGAGTCGAAGGGCTTCACCTCGGCGTCGTTGAACAGGTACCTGGGAGAAGAGGAGGCGCCGTTAAAACCAGAGCGACCCCAATCTTTAAGCTCCTCCTCCTCCTCGTCTCCTGCGCTCACCACTTGTTGTTCTTGTAGGCGTGCGGGTTGACGATGTCCCTGATGAAGCTGTAGTAATGGCCGCCGTCCGCCGTGCCCGTGTGCACCGTGACGCCGATGAGGTCGTACTCGTAGCTCTCCGTGACCTTCGACTCGCCTTCTTCCCGGAAACCTGCGACGAAACACACGGCTCGGAAAACGAGAAACGCACAAAATAACATATATTCTGACGTTCGTTCCGTATGAAGTTCCCCGTACCCTCTTTGCGCTCCCCTTTGCCCATGAGGAAGTCCTCGGTGTAGGGCGTCATGTCGAGGCGCAGCGGGAAGGAGAAGTGGGTGTTGACCTTCTCCTTCATCATCGTCACCATGTTGAAGGTGTACCTCATGGTGTTGAAGCTCAGGATGCGCGGCAGCTTTTTGAAACACGCCCTGCGGGAGGAGAGTCAGAGTTAGAGGGGAGTATTCAGAGTTATTTGTTATTATTATTGTGTGTTGATGTAAGAGAGCGCGCTGCCGGACCTCTTCTCGGCCCGGACCTTCTTGCCGCACTGGGAGCAGGTGTACATGTTGTCGCCCTCCAGCGTGTCCTTGATGGTCACCTCGTCCAGAGACTCCTGAGCGAAGAACCCAAGAGAGAAAACGTTCACAGCTTTCCCCAGAATGTAACGTTTGAGGACAGCAGGGTTTATCAATATTCACGCGGAAGAATTATTCAGATATTTAAAAAGGTAAAAGAATGCAAGTATTACCTGCGAAAAGTACTAAAAGTATTAATTGAGCAGTACAATGTACATAGTCAATGTTTTACTATATATAAATATATTAAAAAATATATATATCAAAAATGTATATATAATATGTATGTAATGTAATATTTAAAGAAATATATAAATGTATATAAAAATGTAAACGTATAGATATAAATAAATATATAAACACACACACACACATATATATATAAACATATATAAAAAATAAATTCTATATAAATATAAATTAAAAATATATTAAGAAATATGTATAAATATAAATATATATATAAAGAAAATATATAAATATATTGAAAAATATTGTTTTCTGGATTAATATTACTGCTGCATTAATGTATGTTGCATTTTCCTGCTGTAGATGTTTTTAACTCCTTTATATCTACATCAATACATCTTGTTCTATACATTTCATGTGTGAGAACCTCGTATCTCTAAAGAAAAAACTGTTTTAAGTATTGTGACGAAGCATTTTCAAGATGCTCAAGAGGCTTTTTAAAGAGTTTATTAAGCTAAAGAAGTGGGAGGAGCTTATTAAAACGTGAAGGAAACACTTTCATCCTTCAGTTCATCGTGAACATGTCTGGAGATACGAGGTTCTACCTGCACAGGAAATAGAACCTGTAACTAGAGACTCACGTAGATGTTCTTCATGTCCGCCACCTGACATCGGACGGTGTAAAACTCCTCCGCCGTCTGGCTGACGTGGTCGCAGTCCTGCAGGAACAAAACGTAAATAGAAGAAGGGCAAAGGATCAAAATGACAGGTGTGCTTGAAGACTTCTTTAAAAAAAAACACTAAACCACCCACTATTTGGGAAAGTAAATCTTAATTATTACTCAATTAAATAAAATGTATCTAGATAATGTCCCCAAACTCACCAGAGAGACGACGTTGTTGGTGATGACGCCTCCGAACAAAGTCTTCACGGTGTTCTTCTGCGAGAACAAAGAAATAAACACGGAAATAAATAAACGTGTGAGAACCTCACTGTGTATGACTGGACTCTGGACTCTGTAAGCGACTTTGGGTGACTTGAAAAGCGCTATATAAAATAAATGTTTATGTTATTATGTTATGTTAAACATGAATATGTCCTTTTCTAATTTACATATATGTATTTATATATATATACACTCAGAACTCAATCCCGACGTGTGGTTTACCAGCTCCTGCGACATCTCCTCGATCTTGGTGATGAGGTCGGTGAAGAACTCCGTCATGTCCTTCTGCTCCCCGGTGTTGAGCGGCTGCTTGTCCATGGTGTAGGTCTTGCAGAACGGACGCGGGTTGTACGCTTTCCTCTCGCTCTCCTGAACGGGGCGGTGTGCAAAGGGAGAGGTTATCCCACGTGGTGAAGAAGAAGAAGAAGGAGAAGAAAAAGGAGAAAAAAGAAAAGAAAAAGGAGAAGGAGGAAAGGGAGGAGAAGAAAAAGGAGAAGGAGGAAAATGAGGAGGAAAAGAAGAAGAAGAAAGAAGAGGAAAAGAAAAAGAAGGAAAAGAAGAAAAAAAAGGAAAAGAAGAAGAAAAAAGAAGGAAAAGAAGAAGAAAAAGGAGGAGGAAAAGATGAAGAAAAATGAAACGAAGGAGGAGGACAAGAAGAAGGAGGATGAAAAGAAGAAAAAGAAGAAGGAGGAAAAGACGAAGAAAAAGGAAAAGAAGAAGAAAAAGAAGGAGGAAAAGAAGGAGGAAAATAAAAAGAAGAAAAAGGAAGAAAAGAAGAAGGAAAAGAAGGAAAAAGGAAAAGAAGAAGGAGGAAAAGAAGAAGAAGAAGTCCCGTTTTGCCAAGAGCTGTGTGGATCTCAAACTCACCATGAGGTACGTGAACATCTTCTGCAGCTCCAGCAGCGTGGTCTTGTGTTTGATGTCCTCAGCGTACTACACACACACACACACACACACACACACAGATCTTAAACTCCTTCCTCATGTTGCTCTGCCCTCCGTTCTGTCTTGCAGGCGCTCACCTTGGCCGTGAAGACGGCCTGCCGGGCCTCGGGGATCATGTAGAGCTGCTGGATGGTGGAGGCCAGGTAGCAGGTGGCCCCCAGGTTGGTGAGGCCCACGAAGCGACACTCGGCGCGCACGTCGTCGTGGGGCCAGTAGTCCCACTTGTACGGGGCGTGAGAGGCTGGGGGAGGAAGAGCAGGTAAATACACAGAATCTACTCCCACACTAAATGCATTATTACACTGATGAAGACTACGGTCTAATGCCGTGTGATCATCATCATAATAATGCATTGTATTTTTTACTAGAATAACATTCACTGCATTCTTTTCCAAACGTTCTGATATGGAAATTGGGGTTGCAACTTAGTTCCTGAGATATTATTTAAAAATGTGTGAATCTAAAATTACATTTCACCATCTCAACGAAAGACTTGACACTTTATATACTCTTGCATTCACACACAAACACAAATATTTGATCTGATTTTACTTCAGTAACGTGTCTTTTCTTTGTTTAAATTATTTATATTTATGTATTGTTATCTTGTACATTGTGTATTTTTATGTATTATCCTGTACATCGTGTATCTTTATGTATTGTTATCTTGAACATTGTTTATCTTTTTGTATTGTTATCTTGAACATTGTGTATTTTTTTGTATTGCTATCTTGTACATTGTGTATCTTTATGTATTGCTATCTTGTACATTGTTTATCTTTTTGTATTGTTATCTTGAACATTGTGTATCTTTATGTATTGTTATCTTGAACATTGTGTATCTTTATGTATTGTTATCTTGAACATTGTTTATATTTTTGTATTGTTATCTTGAACATTGTGTATCTTTATGTATTGTTATCTTGAACATTGTTTATATTTTTGTATTGTTATCTTGTACATTGTGTATCTTTTTGTATTGTTATCTTGTACATTGTGTATCTTTATGTATTGTTATCTTGAACATTGTTTATATTTTTGTATTGTTATCATGCACGTTGTGTATCTTTGTTGTTTGATGCTAACAACAATTACAAAAAACCCCTCTTTATCTCTAATAATTTAGTTTAAATTAAAACACCTCATGGTGTTGATTAGCGAGCAATAAAAAGCTGCCAGCTGGTGGATCTAGTTACTTTATTCGGAATAGATCCATAAGGAAATATACCAGATGCATCTGGACATCTTGACGAAGAATAAACCGAACTGAAAAGACCCTTTGAGTATCGCCGTGGCGACCCCACGCGGGTCCTCACCCTGCATGTGCTGCGACATCACCCAGTTGTGCAGCAGCCGGTAGTTCTCCACCGAGCCCTTCACCGTCTCCACCAGCAGGTCGTAGGCGGCGGCGCGGGCGGCGTGCGACTTGCACTTGGGCTGCGCGCGGTCCGCCAGGCTGGGCAGCAGGAACAGGAGGTTGTGGACGTCGCGCAGGAACTCCTGACCCTCGCGGGAGAACTTGAAGGGCGGCTTGTGCTTCAGGACGCTGGTGGCGAGGCGCAGGAGGCCCGTCAGGCCGTCGTCCTCGATGGCGCCGTCCTGCTGGTCCAGGATCTCACGGCTGGAGGAGGGAGGAGGGAGGAGAGAGGAGAGATGAGGGGGAGGGAGGAGAGAGTAGGAAGGAAGGAGAGATGAGGGGGGAGGGAGGAGAGGAGAGAGGAGAGATGAGGGGGAGGGAGGAGAGAGTAGGAAGGAAGGAGAGATGAGGGGGAGGGAGGAGAGATGAGGGGGGAGAGAGAGAGAGGAGAGATGAGGGGGAGGGAGGAGAGAGGAGAGGAGAGATGAGGGGAGGGAGGAGAGAGAGAGGAGGGAGGGGGAGGGAGGAAGGAGTAGGGAAGGAAGGAGAGATGAGGGGGGAGGGAGGAGAGATGAGGGGGAGAGAGGAGGGGGAGGGAGGAGAGAGGGAGAGGAGGGGGAGGGAGGAGAGAGGAAGGAGGAGGGAGGAGGGGGGAGCGGAGGGAGAAGGGAGGAGAGAGGAGGGAGGATGGAGGAGAGATGAGGAAGGAAGAAGGAGAAAGGAGAGAATATGAAGGAGGAGAGAAGAGGAAGGAGGAAGGAGAGAGGAGGAAAGACGAAGGTGAGAGGAGAGGAGGAAGGAGAGAGGAGAGAGGAGAAAGGAGAGAGGAGACGTGTGTGTGTGTGTGTGTGTGTGTGTCTGACCTCCGGATGCAGTCGGCCAGGTGGCGTGCGAGGGCGTCCAGGTCCAGCAGGGTGGTCTGCAGGGAGCCGGCCAGCGACAGAGAGGGAGAGACCTTCTGTGAGTTCAAACAGAGCCATGCTAGCACCTCGTCCACACCACCACGCCCCCGCTGGCGGCCAGCGGTACTGCGGCCGGGCGCCCCTCACCTGACCCGCGTCCTTCACGTGGATGTTGTCGATGAGCTTACACAGCAGCCAGAAGTATTCCTTACAGCCCGTCCTCAGCAGGGGCTCCTCCTCGTAGTCCTCCACCTGCGGGACGCCGGCAACGTCACGCGTTACCACAGCAACGCACACGACAGTGTGTGTGTGGGTGTGTGTGTGTGTGAGAGAGTGTGAGTGTGTGTGTGTGTGTGTGTGTCCCAGTGTCTCCAGCATCGATCCAGAGGAACGATGTCTCTCAGAAACAAACTGGTTCAATGTAGCAAAACTCAAAATTGAGTCAGATCATCGTCCCGGAGGACTTCTGACACAGAGTGTAGTTTGCAGTGTGTGTGTGTGTGTGTGTGTGTGTGTGAGTGTGTGTGTGAGTGTGTGTGTGAGACCCACCCTGAGTGGCTTGAGGGCCTGTGCGTCCGGCAGGAACTTGAGCAGCGTGGAGGCGGCGAGCAGCAGGAAGGACCTGTTGATGGACTCACCGCCCTCCAGACCCGACAGCGACAGCTTGTAGAGGCCGTTGCACGCCTCGTGTCTCACAGCCGGCTGAGAACAACAACAACAACAACATGTGTCAAATTGATTAAAAAAGAACTTAAAAAAATAATATATAATATATATATATATATATATATATATATATATATATATATATATATATATATATATATATATATACACATACATACACAGTATATATATATAAAAGAATTATTTATATATATATAAAAGAATTATATATACACACACATACAAATAATAGATATATAGAAAATACATTTAGAAAATGAATAATAATCATATATATATCATATAATTATATATATATATAAATAAATAATATATATGTAAAGAAATAATACATAAAAAAAAAAGATATATATATTTATTCATATGAAATATAGGAGATGTTGTTCATTTGAATTTCAAAGGCTTTTTAAAGCACATATTTTTTTCTCTTCTCAGACTTTAAGTGAGAAGAGAAAGGTCCAGGTTGAAGTGAACCCTGGATACCGATCCCAATAAAATCCGATATCCCTCTAATGTCCATATGTTCTGTATTAAAGGAGGCCGGCTCACCTCGGGCACCAGCAGGGTGAGTTTCTTCAGCCAGTCGTGGAGGTGGTCGCTGTCGGCCAGACTGGACTTCACCGTGGAGGAGCAGTGAGCCCAGCTCACCAGCAGCCACATGGAGTAGTGAGTCACTGGGGGAGAAACGGGCTTTACTTTGGGTTCTTATTCCATTTGTGGAGGTCTATTTATCTTATGTGTTTATAAGAGTTCTCACCCTCATGACGAGACCTGTGGTCCGACTGAGCCTTCAGAACTCTGCAGGCGGGAAAAGACAAAACGTGTAAATTATTAAACCTCGTGCATTGTAATATCTGAAGGGGGGGGGGATCTGTACTCGCCTGTGTGCGAGGTTGTCGTACGTGTAGGCCACGTTGATCAGGCGCTGGATGAGGTTGGTGCCCTGGACGAGGCTGAGGAACACCTGGGAGAACCGAGCGAGAGAGAGAGAGAGAGAGAGAGAGAGAGAGAGAGAGACACTCAGAATAAAATCCACTCCGGCGATCGACCGAGTCGGCCGCGCCCGACGGGCCGCTCACCTCCGTCAGCCGGGGGATGTGCAGGCCTTTGCCGTGCTCCACGGTGGACTTGCGTGACTTCCCCGGCCACGCCCTCTTGCGCTGGCTGTCGGCGAGGCCGGACCAGGAGAACACGTCGTGGTAGGCCAGGTCCAGGTCCGCCGGGTCCACCGCGAACTGGCAGATCAGCTTCAGCAGGCAGGCCAGGCAGTCCAGCAGCCACTGAGGAGAGAGGACCAATCAAACCACTCGCTCCATCTGCACTCAAAGGGGGAGGCGGCCTCTCTCTCTCTCTCTCTCTCTCTCTCTTCTCTCACCACAGTCCAGGACTCCTGGTCTTTGGGCTCCAGGATGCCCGAGTTAAAGATCTCCAGGAGCAGCTGGAGGCCTCCAGACGACACAAACTGGAGGGCGGAAGAGGAAGAAAAGACTCTAAAGACATCTACTGTGTGTCGTTGTGGTTAAATGGACATCTATAAATAGTTACGTCTGAAATAAGATGAACGTGCCGGTCGTACCTTGCAGCTCCAGGTGTTCTTGCTGTTCTCGATCTGATCCTCACTGGAGTCGTCGGAGTCGGGGTACAGGTCGCTGTAGCTGCCCTGGAGACGCACACACACACACACACACACACACACGCACACACACAGCTTTACAGACGGGAGCCCAACGCCTCGATTCTATACGTCAAGCTGAGGACATTAACTACGAGGCTCGCCGAGCGGCCCCCTAAGAGCCGTAAACAGCTTCTGTACGAGTTCAGAAGCGCGTGGCTCACCGTGGATTCCCGGTGGATGCGTCGGTTGGGTTTCCCCAGAGACTCGATGATCTCCAGAGCGTACAGCAGCTTGTGGGGGCTTTTGATCCTCAGCAGCTCCTTCCAGCAAAGACCCTCCCCATTCTGCACACACACACACACACACACACACACACACACACACACACACACACACACACACACACACAGTAATTCAGCGTAACAGAAGGAATGCGTAGCTCCTGAGACGAGGGCTATATACATATAAACACGGTGTTACTTTAATACTGTAGCGTAGCGCCTGACCGCCCAGTGGACGCACTCAAGAGGCGTTTTGGGAGATAAGACCAATATGACATAACCATCCATGCAGATGACATCATCGTCATGGTTCCCACAGGAAGCCCTTTTGGAAGTGGGTAGGTATCGAGTTTTTGGAGCCAAAATAAGGAACTTTTGATTTTTTCTAACGGGGATCAGATGTTGCATCTTAGGCTCAGTTCCTCTTTGTGATGGGCGTGGCTGAGCCTCTCTCTCTCCCTCTCTCTCTCCCCCCCTCTCTCTCCCCCCGAGGTGACTGACCGTGTCATCCGAGATGTTCTGGAAGGCCTGAAGCATCTTGGGACATGTAGGCAGCAGCATCAGCAGCTCCCAAACCCGGCGGGACAGGTTCTCGGCGTGCAGGTGAAGCTCCTCGCACCGCGCATTCTGCATGGAACAACAAGTCGTCATCATCTTTTTGTCCTTCACAATAAAAGTCGTTCCCGCGTCGCAGAGCCCGGCCCACCTCGGGGTTGTCCTGGACCTTCTCCGTGTTGGGGCCGGGCGGCTTGAAGCAGGCGAGCATCTCCAGCAGGTCGAACAGCGTGGGGAGGTGCGGCTCCTGCAGGAGCAGCAGCATGGGGATGTGCTCCTTCTGGGGGGGGGGCAGGCAGGAGGCCGGCAGCTGGACGCCCTCGCCCTTCCTCTCCCTGCGAGGAGCTCCCAGAGACACAAACACCATCTGGGAACACACACACACACACACACGGTGTCAGAGTTCTTACATTTTGACCAATGGATTTCCAGGACTTCAAACTAAATTTCCATGACGAAACTGAAATCTCGGTATAAATGAACAATTTCGAAAATGTTGAGTATAGAGAGCGTACGCCGGCTTATAACTTGAGCATCTTTCTTTAAACATATTCATAATTTCTGTGATTATTACACATTTCCATGACTTTTCAAAAACTTTTATGATTTAAGTTTTTTCCATGACTTTCCCAGGCCTGAAAATGACCATTTTTTAAATTCCATGACTCTTCCAGGTTTTCCCTGACCGTAGGACTCCTGCGGTGTGATCGGTCTTCGGTATCCAGTGAGAGTAGCGTGCTGAAAGAAGCCGGCGGTCACCTGCATGTCTTTGAAGCCGAGCTCGTGCAGCGTCTTCTCGTCGTAGTCGGTGGTCAGCTCGTGGCCGGAGGAGATCATGCGGACCGGTCCCATCAAGCCTCCTGCAGGAGACGACACACACCAGCTCACTGAGGACGGGGAGAGAGGGGAAGCTGCTGACTCGATCCACACACACACACACACACACACACACACACACACACACACACACACACACACACACACACACACACACACACACACACACACACACACACACACACACACACACACACACACACACACACACACACACACACACACACACACACACACACACACACACACACACACACACACACACACACACACACACACACACACACACACACACAGGATCTGCGGGAGCTGACCTGGGAAGTCCGCCGCCTGCCGGCCGCTCTGGCCAAACTCCTGCAGCTGCGCCTGCTGGTTCATCTGCTCCTTCTGCAGGTTCTCGTACCAGTGGGTCACCTCCGCCCGCAGGTCGGCCACCTGGTCGCTGGGGTACATCTCGATCGTCATCTGAGGGAGAGAAAACAAATGGCTCAAACCACTGATCGAACAGCAGAACAATATATTGTAAAATACCAGTAAATGGAAGTGATCATATTGGGACTGTGGAGGAGTGACGTAGAGACCTGTCAATCACCTGTAGCCCTGCCCCTAAAGCGTCCCCTGCTTCATGGTCTGACTCTACATGACCATAAAGTATAAATGATGACATCATGCTGTATAGAAGAAAACTCATGTTTAAGATGTTTACTGAAGGAATACATCAAGACAAGTAGAGTCAATATAGAGACTTCTATACAACCAGAGGAGCCCCCTGGTGGTCAGGAGAGAGAATGCAGCTTTAACACATGATGCATAGACTTCTATACAACCAGAAGAGTCGCCCCCTGGTGGACATTCAATATAATGCAAGTTTAAGGAACTTTTCAGAACCGAAGGTTGCATGCCAGGCTTGTACACCGTAATGGTTCCTGTGTGGAGGTGGAGATGGAGGTGGAGGTGTAAATGGAGGTGTAGATGTAGGTGCAGGTGGAGGTGTGTCACCTTGTCGGGGAGGCCGGCCGGCTGGCAGACGATCCTGAGGGGCAGCGACTGCTTGTCGCTCAGCGCCTTCAGGTGGCTGCTGATGCCCGTTCCCTCGATCTGCCACTGGCGCAGGTGGTACGCAAACCTGGCGGGACAGGAGGCGCCGTGAGGGCCGAGGCGTACGGAACGACACACGAGGTTCTGGTCCACCGTCCTTACCGGCGCCGGAAGGCCTCCAGGTGCGTCTTGAGCATGAGGAGCCCGCGCTCGATGCTGGTCAGGCTGGAGTGGGCGTCCTTCTCCAGGTTGGCCGAGGCCATCAGGAGACTCTCCATGCACTTCCTGATGAACTCCTGCTCCTTCTCCAGGCCCGTCTTACCGGCTGCAGGCGCACACAATGACACTTTGAATTTACTATTAAGTATGGTCTCCTAACACACACACACACACACTCTCCCAGGCGTGCGTGGCGGAGGGAAACCAACCGTTGATGTAGTAGGAGTTGATGTACTGGATGGCGGCGCGGCTGATGTCGGCCGACTGAGCTCTCAGAGCGATGCCCCACAGCTGGTCCATCCCACACAGCTGGACACACACACACACACACCTTTAATCTCCTCAGTCTACAGACCAGTCCAAACATAATGAACCACGTTTCTTCTCCTGTGCCGTGCCGCTCCAGAGGAGTGTGCGTACCTCACAGCTGGAGGCGTTGTCCAGCGAGCTGGTGGCCAGGCGGGCCAAGTTACAGAGGTGTTGGAAGAGGTTCAGGCCGGTCATGCTGATGGTCTCCGGCTTCAGCTGGGGCATCTGAAGACACACACCGTTACGTTACGTCACACACACACACACACACACGTGTTGCTACTGGATGAAGCAGCCGTCCTTTTTAAAGTCATCTCCTCTCATCATGACCAGACAAACTGCATTGGAAGCGCTCTACTGCAGATGAGTGACAGCGTGGTGAACTGCACGCCCTCCTCCTCCTCTTCCTCCTCTTCCTCCCCCTCCTCACCTTCTCCAGGAACAGGTGCTTGTACGTCTCCATGCCCATTGCATGCTGGTCCTTGCTGCGGACCTGATTGAGGAACCAGTGCAGCGCGTCGTCGTAGCACTCGGCGTCCTCCACCAGGCAGTGCCACAGGATGTCCACCTGCTCCAGACTCAGTCCTGGGACACACAACACACACGATTACACACACACACACACACACACAGCGGGAGCTTTGTCCTCAGCCGGCAGCTCGGGTTGCGTAACGAGGTCCATGACGGCAGCGTCCCCGAGAGAGAAACCGAACACGCTCCAATAGTTCATCTCCTGAAAACGCTTCTCTGCAGACTCGTTTCTGTACATCTAAATAAATAAATAAACACTTCACACCCGGGATAAAAGCTTTAAAGCAAATTCAACTGATTTTAAGCTTTCAACTCTCTTGAGCATATATATAGGAAACCTGCAAAGACTTGCAACGGACGCAGTGGATTTAAAAGATGATTATTATTATTATTATTAGAGGAGATTGGACATTGAATCTGTAGTTATACACTGTAATGTTGGTTTTTTTTAGCGTAAAAGTATCTTTAGTGTCAAACTATTTGCTTAAACGTCTTTTCTTTAGTCCAGAATGAGGATTTATTGGTCTAAATAAAAGAAGCTGCATCTTACTGAAGTGGTCCGGAGAGCCCAGAGTGGAGAAGACGCAGGTGAGGAACTGCAGACGGACCTGGACCTCCGCACTGTGGCTGTAGCTGCAGACACACACACACACACACACACCATATTCAACTGAAGTCCACGAGGCGCGTACACACACACACGTGTCTGCGTCGTTGCTCTTACAGGGCGAACTTGTGCCGGTGCTCTCGGACCTCCTGGATGTAGTGCTGCAGGTTGTCGAAGAACAGCTTCATCATGTGCAGCTCCTTCTCCGCCCACCTGACGGAGCCGAAAGAGAAGAGAGGACCACACACACACACGCACACGCACACACTCGTGAAACAAGACGCTTTCCTCCTCATTTCCCCTCAACATATACACATATGTATGTATGTATATATATATATATATATATATATATATATATATATATATACACACACACACACACACATCTCAAACACACTACAGCATTTAACTCACATGGTGATCCAGTGGGTGTCGTAACTGGAGCCAAACTGCTGAAAAGTGCCGAAAAGTTTGGGGAGGAGACGCAAAGAAACCACAACAGACCTGAGAGAGAAAAGAGAGAAGAAAACAGTGAGCGTCTGTGTGTGTGTGTGTGTGTGGGGGGCACTCTTACCTGTGGTGGGCCAGGTTGTCAAGGCAACCCTCGATGAAGCGCATGCGGATCTGCCGGTCGGTGAACCAACAGACGAGCGAACACAAGAGCTTCTCCGCCTCGTTGATCAGACCCTCAGAGAGATGGATCTACCACACACACACACACACACACACACACACACACACACACACACACACACACACACACACACACACACACACACACACACACACACACACACTCAGTTTCCTTTGTATTCATATTTAAGTTTCCTTTAGCTGTTGCTGCTTTTACTTTGTAGTCACGTCTTGTAATAATAAATTAAATATCCAGCGTGCGTTGGGGTAGAAATCATAAACACTATTATTCTGGTCAGTATCAACATCACGACTAATTGACCCGATTCTGCATGTTCGACATTTTAGCCAGAGGCGTCGTGCTCTCGTCTTTCATCTTGAATCCATTGGTTGTGTGAAATGTCAACGGCTAGGACGCAGCAAAGAATTTAAAAAAGGTCATCAAGATCCGGTCCTGGTCGAAAAGCGACATCCACTCTGTCCTCATTTTTAAAACGTGAGCTTTTGCTCAGTGTCTACGAAGCAAACTCCCACCGCCGCCTTCTGGAAGCCCCGGAAACAAAGACAACACTGCCGGCGTTTTATTTTGAAAACCCCCGGAGTCTGCTCTCGAGTCTGGACGGCAGGGTTCTTACACATGTTGACCGATGGATTTCCAGGACTTTAAACCAAATTTCCATCACCAAACTGAAATCTCTGTAAAAACATGACACATTTAGAACATGTTGTGTATTCAGAGCGTACGCCGGCTTATATTTTGAGCATCTTTCTTCAAAAAATATCTTAATTATTTCAAACTCGGTGTAAAGGAACATGTGATCATAACAAATTTCCATGACTTTTCCAATTTTTTTATGATTTAAGTTTTTTTCCATGACTTTTCCAGGCCTGGAAATGACCATTTTAAAATTCCATGACTTTTCCAGGTTTTCTATGACCGTACGGACCCCGGGGCCGGCTTCGCTGACTTTCTGAAACTGAGGACACGCCCTTAAACACGCCGTTAGACGCCCTGAAACACGCGCCCCTCGCCCCGTCCCGTGGACTTGAAGGAAGCAGCGAGTCCTACCGCGTCCTCGTCCTGCACCAGGTCCCACAGCAGCGTGTTCCCCTTCTTGCACACGTTGTCCAGGTTGATGTCGGTCACCGCGTGGCCTCCGGAGTACTGGTGCTTATGGACCGCCGGGCCTGCGGAGACGTAGAGCGCTGACCACGTGAGTTCCTCCGGTACCTCCGGGAAGTCGACCGCGCCGCGCGCGTTCGCCGCCGGCCCGCGGCGCCACTCACCTTGCACCAGGTGCTCGTGGTAGATGGAGGCCAGGTTGGGGAGGTGCTGCTGCAGGTGGGAGCTGAGCTCGGCGTGCGAGTTGATCTGGACCAGCTCCTCCTCGCAGCCCGACTCCTCGCCGTCAAAGTCCGCCATGTTCTTCTCGGACTTGGCGCTGACCTGGGAGCTGCTGCAGCTCACGTCGTCGGCGCTCAGCATGTCCTCCACCGTGGGGCTGAAGGAGGGGGCGGGGCTTATATTAAAGACGCGTAAGCCGGCAGCGTTTGTTTACGGGATTGTAGAGCGCCTTACCCCTCGTGGTGGTGGTGGTGATGGTGGTGGTGGTGGTGGTGCTGGGGGCCGATGAAGCGGCGGCAGTTGAAGAGCTCGTTGCCCATGGCGTCGCCCAGGAAGTCGCCGGGCAGCGGGAGGCACGGGGGCTCCTGCGGCCCCTGGACCATCTGCGAGGGCCCGACGTCCGCCTGCTGATGCTGAGGCTCCGCCCCCTCGGGCCGGGTGGTGGACATAGACGCAGAACAGGCGTCCAACATCCTCATCCGGCTCTCCAACGCCGCCGACGTAACCATGACGGCGGAGGTCTCCGGGTTGAAGGGGAGCGCCTTGGGCTTGGCCCCGCCCCCGGAGCCCTCTCCGAGCGCCTCCCCCGCCTTCCTCTTCCTGGACTCCGTCTGCTCCTTCTGCTGCGCGCCCTCGGCGGCCGACCGGCTGCCCTTGTCGTCTTCGTCCTCGTCGTCCTCGTCGTCATCGTCGTCTTCGTCGTCCTCGTCGTCGTCTTCCTCGTCGTCGTCCTCCTCCTCCTCCTCTTCCTCCTCCTCCTTCAGGGCCTCGCTGTCCGCCATGTCGTCGGAGTGCAGCTCGCTGCCGGGGCTGCCGGCCGACTGGCTGGCCCGGCTGGAGGCCGCCTCGTTGCTGGAGGCCTCGCTGCGGCCGCTGCTGCTGCCCGGCCCGCTGCTGCCCTCCTCCACGCTGTTGGCCGTCTCGTCGGAGCTGCCCTGCATCGACTCCTGAGGGGAACGCACACGCGCAATGATGCTGCTGTGTGTGTGTGTGTGAGTGTGTGTGTGTGTGTGTGTGTGTGTGTGTGTGTGTGTGTGTGTGTGTGTGTGTGTGTGTCCCAGTGTCTCCAGCATCGATCCAGAGGAACGATGTCTCTCAGAAACAAACTGGTTCAATGTAGCAAAACTCAAAATTGATGACATCTTCACAGGACTTCTGACACAGAGTGTAGTTTGCAGTGTGTGTGTGTGTGTGTGTGTGTGTGTGTGTGCGTACCTCCGTGTCAGACAGCCTCTGCTGGCCCCTCTTGCTGCCGGTCATCATCTGGTCGTCCATCTCCATGTCGCTGCCTCCGCTGTGTTGCGTGTCGCTGTTGTCGCTGCTGTCTGGACTCGCAGCCGGAGAACCTGGAGAGCAGGCCAGGAGAACCGAGACTGAGAACCGGAGAACCGAGACTGAGAACCGAAACTGAGAAACAAGAACTTCACGGCTGTGTCGGCAGCAGCAGAACCTCGGCTGTTACTTTGACTCTCGTTTCAGGAGGATTCGTCTTCCTCTGCCGTCACTGTAATTTACTTTACTTAAAGGGCCAGCGTGTGAGATTTAGAGGAGAAATTAAATATTAATCCACCAATAATGCATTATTATACGTGAACATAAGGAATTCACAGGCTGCTAAAAATATAAAGTCATTAGAATTTGCTGCACCTTTAAAAAACATTAATGCATCAATAATATTTAATCCACAATAGAATATATTCTGTCTCTCCATGAATGAGAACTTTAAGTATATTTTGATGCAAAAACGTTACTTTACTTCAAGAGAAAGCATGACTTTGATTTGACAGAGTAGTACTACTACGGTGTGTAGTACTCTGAAGGAAGTATGCAGACCTTCCTTCAGGGAGAGAGCTCTGTGTGGCTCAGCCGTGGTCCTGAAGGCCCCTCCCCTCAGGCCCCTCCCCCCAGGCCCCTCCCCCTCCAGGCCCCTCCCCCCAGGCGGTGGCCCTGCGCTCACCCTTCTTGTTGCCCATGGGGATGTTGGTGTTGAGCAGCGAGGCGAAGGAGCTCTGCTTGGACAGCTGGGCCTTGGCGGCCAGCGCGTTGTTCCACAGAGCCTTGATGAGCATGGAGGCCAGGTACAGCGTCTGGGGAGGGGGAGGAGCTTCTTTAGAGGAACTGGCGGGTAGGGTGGAGATGTGTGTGTGTGTGTGTGTGTGTGTGTGTGTGTGGGGGGGGGAGAGCCAGTGTTTGAGAGCAAGAGTCCGAGTGAGAGTGCGAGTGTGTGTCTGAGAGCGAGTGTGTGTGTGAGCGAGTGAGTGTGTGAAAGCGAGGGAGTATGCGAGTGTGTGTGAGAGCGAGTGCGTGTGAGAGCGAGTGTGTGTGAGAGCGAGTGTGTGTGTGAGCGAGTGAGTGTGCGAGTGAGTGTGTGTGAGAGCGAGGGAGTATGCGAGTGTGTGTGTGTGAGAGCGAGTGTGTGTGTGAGAGCGAGTGTGAGAGTGAGCGAGTTGGAGCAAGTATGTGTGTGAGATTGTGTGAGCGAGTGTGTGTGTGAGCGAGTCCGTGTCTGAGTGTGTGTGAGTGAGTGAGAGCGAGGGAGTGTGTGTGAGAGCGTGTGTGAGGGTGAGAGTGAGAGCAAGTGTGTGAGTGTGTGTGTGTGAGCGAGTGTGTGTGTGTCTGAGTGAGTGAGTGAGTGAGTGAGTGAGTGAGTGAGTGAGTGTGTGTGTGAGTGTGTGTGTGTACCTGCTCGGTGTGGGCGCTGGGGTGCAGGCCTGACACCAGGTTGAGGACGTGGCGGAGCGGCACCGGGTCGAGGTTCTTGATGAGCGAGGGGAAAAGGTCGTGGATGTAGCGGCTGCAATGTTTCAGCTGAGAAGACAGAGACGCATCATCAGGGACCAGAGAGCAACAACAACAACAACAACAACAACATGGAGCAACCTCATCCATTAGAGAGCCCTCAAAAGAGAGACAAAAATCACAAGTTGGTCAAATACATTTAAAACATTTAATGATTTACAGGCGAGTGAAAAGATGTTACACCTTTGATCTTTAGTGGACCCTCATCAAAATGTTCAAACTTTAACTGTTCAAAGGCTCCATGTTATAACTGGTATATAACTTATGACTAATAGTTCTGAGAGAGAGATGATTGTAATCAATGTGGCGTCTCCCTCCTTCAGGTGAGTCTCACCTGAGCTGCAGCCCAGATGCAGTCCACATGCTGCGTGCTGAGCCGGCCCTCTGCTGCCAAGAAGTTCAGGATCACCTGGCACTGTTTAATGATCTGGAGGACGGACACACGGACGGACACACGGACACACACACACACACACACACTTATAACCAATGCGTCTGTGTTTGGGTCAAATGAAACAACCTCCAGTCTCCAGATGAATCCAGTGCGCTTTACAATAGAACAACTCAAAATAAATGCGTTTGATGAAGATAAAACAAAGTGCAACATCTTAGTTTCTATTGGATGACATCACCGGATCAACAGGTTTTACCTCGATGTGCAAATTTGGTCCGAATATGTGCTCCACCACGTTGTTGTGGATCAGCCAGTCGGCGAGCTCCTTCGCTATGGAGCTGAGGGACGAGGGACACATTCAGAAGGTCATACAACCGCGTGTGTGTGTGTGTGTGTGTGTGTGTGTGTGTGTGTGTGTGTGTGTGTGTGTGTCCCAGTGTCTCCAGCATCGATCCAGAGGAACGATGTCTCTCAGAAACAAACTGGTTCAATGTAGCAAAACTCAAAATTGAGTCAGATCATCGTCCCGGAGGACTTCTGACACAGAGTGTAGTTTGCAGTGTGTGTGTGTGTGTGTGTGTGTGTGTGTGTGTATACCTATAAGTGTAAAAAGAGATGAGAACAAAAATCATTCCTCTTTGCTTATTTTATAAAACTCCAAAGTGTAAACTGGATGATTTCATTGAAGAAAACATCTAGTTGTAAACAAAAAAATAAAAATAAAAATCTCCGTCTTTTAAAATGCCATTCTAGCAGAATAATAATCGCAATGTGAAGTAACTCACGTTTCCGTGTCGGACACCAGGGACTCGTTGTTGCAGACGTCGTTGAAGGTGTGGAGCTGGTTCTGAGGACGCACACACAAACAATACACAAACAACCAAATAAATAAACATCTTCGTAGAGGTCGTCTCAGGGGTCGTCCCCATGCGGATCAATGGGTGTCCGGGACTTTAAACCAAATCTCCAAACATTTTGTGAAATCTTGCGACAGTATAAATTAAATGACATAAATGAAGAGACAATAGTTTGATTAAAAGAATAATCATTTATGCAAATAAAAAATGATATGTTTAAAAACGTATATGTTTAAAAAATGTGTGCCGTTTTATATTTTGAGCGTCTTTTTAAAAAACACATTAATTATTTCAAAATCATCGTAAATGAAAATGTGAATATAACATTTTCCGTGACTTTTACAAAACTTTTTCCAGGCCTGAAAATATACATATTTTTTATTCCATGACTTTTCCAGGTTTTCCATGACCCTACAAACCCTGAATATATACAAAAAAATTAAATAAAAGAAATAGCTGGTAGTAATAATGATAATAATAAAAGCCGATGGAGTTGTTTGAGGGGCTCAGGCTCACTGACGTCTATCAGGAACGTTTTAACCTTAAACAGAAGCTTTATTTATTAAAAACACGCGTACTGGAGGAGTCATAGCACAGTCGCATATTGTGAAAGGAAATAAGGCACAAAATGGCGGCGGCGACTCACGGTGATCTGGCTGAGGCCGGCCAGCCGCATGGTGAGCGTGGGGGACATGAAGTACTTGAAGGCCAGGTCCAGGCTCTCCTTGTCGAAGCACAGCGCGCTGTCCAGCGGCTCCTTCACCGTGCTCCACATCAGGTCGGCCATGTTGCGCGCCGCGCTCTGCCGCAGCTCCTGGTCCGACAGCTTGCACAGGTACCTGCAGACAAGGGGGCGGGGCCAGTGAGCCCAGGGGGAGGGGCACGGTGAGCCCACGAGAGACGGGCGCTCGCCACGCCGGGAGGCGATGAAGACGACCGAGTGTCATCTTCATCCTCCAGCGAAAGAGCGGGTAGGTGTCACAAGAAGAAGAAGAAGATCTGGAGCTGACCCGTCTCTCACCCCGACTACGGAGGTCATTATTATTCTAAGCGCCTGTGTCACATGACGCCTCCTGCGGGGTCATGTGAGGAGAGGTTCACTGGAGGCCCCGGCAACCGTTGCCACGGCAACACAGGCTCTTCCTAGCAACACGTTGCGTGTGTGCGTGTGGCACTTTGGTATTAGGTAGAGGAAGAGAGCGTGAAGGATGAGAGAGGTGTGCTGCCTGACTAGAGGAACGAGGGAGAGAGAGAGAGAGAGAGAGAGAGAAGAATACATACATGTTTGTGTTTGGACGGTGATGTTTGTGTTGTTCTGACTCAAAGGTCAGCAGCAGCTTCACTCCCTGCTGCCGGTTCTCTGGTGGAGGAACCGACGCCGACAGGAAGATAAGGTGTTCCACAAAATGGCAGCGAGGAGGAAAACGTTCTCCTTTCCTCCTCAACAGCTGCAGAGGAACCTCCACTCCAGACTCAGTGCAGACAACGGGGATGCTCTCTCTCTCTCTCTCTCTCTCTCTCTCTCTCTCTCTCTCTCTCTCTCTCTCTCTCTCTCTCTCTCTCTCTCTCTCTCTCTCTCTCTCTCTCTCTCTCTCTCTCTCTCTCTCTCTCTCTCTCTCTCACCGTATTACGTAGGTGCGGAACGGGATGATGTGCTGCATGACGGCAGGAATGTGCAGCCATATTCGGATCTGTGGGCCCAAAACAACACGTCCTGTTAACATCAGACACAACAACAACAACAACAACAGAGACGTCGGTTGTCTTCAACACGACGAGGAGCTCAGACATCTACAGATCATTTTGAATACAGACATAAATCAGACAATCATATTACATTGTTTTTTTGTGGTTATTTATTGTCATTATGTTTTTTGAATAAATATTAAGTTATATAATTATTAAAGTAAAAATGATATTTATTGTAATGTTGTGTGTACCTACGTAGTCCAGGCAGTACAGGACACACATACTTAAGAACAAAAACAAAACGTAATTAAATTATCTAAATTATGGGGCATTTTTTGCCTCTCCTCGTGACGTCAGGGGCAACTTTACATTTCTTGGGGGCAGTTTTGCCCTTTGACCTCGTGTGTTTCAGACCCCCCCTCCCCCCCAGGTTAAAAGGTTAAACATTGAGACGCACGGCGCTGAATGCATGGCGGGAGGAGGCGTGGACTCACGTTGGAGACGATGGTGATGAAGGCGTGGGCGATGGGGAAGGGGAGGCTCTCCGGCGTTCCCGTCTCGAAGCACTCCTTCATCAGGGAGAGGCCGTGCTTCCCGCAGAACAGACAGACGTAGCGCAGCAGGTGGAGCGGCACCTCCACGTCCTGGTGGAGACAACGGAGGGTTACCTCGGAACTGAGATCTCAGTATAAACGTGAACACTTTAGAAAGTTTTGCGTATTGATATGCCTGCTTATGTTTTGAGTGTCTTTCTTTAAAAAACACACTAAATATTATGCGAAAATTCCATGACTTCCAAAACTTTTAGGATTTAAGTTTTTTTCCGTGACTTTTGCAAACTTGGAAATGACCATTTTAAAATCCCATGACTTCCAGGTCGTCCGTGAGCGTACGGACACCGGCGAGGTCAGGAGGACGACAGGAAGTGAGCAAGGAAGTGAGCGAGTGGACGACTAGGAAGAGGAAAGGTAGATTCCTTACGTTCATGTCGCAGAAGGAGCCGAGGATGTTGCTCTCGTGAGCAGAAATGTCCTGCAGGAAGGAAGCGGGAGGCAGATGAGGGTTTGGAGGTTTGAACATGACGAAAAAATACATGGAGAGCAATAAGTGTGTGAACGTGAGCGTCGGTCAGTCTGAGGAGATCGTTAAATATTACGGGACACGCGAGTCTGAAGAAACGTCCGTGTGGAAAATCAAGACGGCTTTAAGTCCATTGAAGACGGAGAAAAAACAATATCACGATATTTTGTGTTTTTACTAAATATTGATGCTGGAACATTGTGACTGCGGGACCAGGAAGTGACCAGGAAGTGACCAGGAAGTGACCAGGAAGTCACTGCATCCGGCCAATGTGTGTTATTAAGTACAAAAAACTGCAAAAAAAAAATCATGAACCAAAGAAACTCAGTTGACCATCAGTCTCATGATTAATGTCGACTAATCTATCCGTTTATTAGCCGAAAAGAGCAGTGTGTGTGTGTGTGTGTGTGTGCGTGCTCACCTCTATGGTGGGTTGTGTGTGTGTGTGTGTGTGTGTGTGTGTGTGTGTGCTCACCTCTATGGTGGGTTGTGTGTGTGTGTGTGTGTGTGTGTGTGTGTGTGTGCTCACCTCTATGGTGGGTTGTGTGTGTGTGTGTGTGTGTGTGTGTGCTCACCTCTATGGTGGGTTGTGTGTGTGTGTGTGTGTGTGTGTGCTCACCTCTATGGTGGGTTGTGTGTGTGCGTGTGTGTGTGTGTGCTCACCTCTATGGCGGGTTGTGTGTGTGCGTGTGTGTGCTCACCTCTATGGTGGGTTGTGTGTGTGTGTGTGTGTGTGTGCTCACCTCTATGGTGGGTTGTGTGTGTGTGTGTGTGTGTGTGCTCACCTCTATGGTGGGTTGTGTGTGTGTGTGTGTGTGTGTGTGCTCACCTCTATGGTGGGTTGTGTGTGTGCGTGTGTGTGCTCACCTCTATGGTGGGTTGTGTGTGTGTGTGTGTGCGTGTGTGTGCTCACCTCTATGGTGGGTTGTGTGTGTGTGTGTGTGTGTGTGTGTGTGTGCTCACCTCTATGGTGGGGTGTGTGTGTGTGTGTGTGTGTGTGTGTGTGCTCACCTCTATGGTGGGGTGTGTGTGTGTGTGTGTGTGTGTGTGTGTGTGTGTGTGCTCACCTCTATGGTGGGGTGTGTGTGTGTGTGTGTGTGTGTGTGTGTGTGTGCTCACCTCTATGGTGGGGTGTGTGTGTGTGTGTGTGTGTGTGTGTGTGTGTGCTCACCTCTATGGTGGGGTGTGTGTTGTGTTTGTAGGCCGTGTAGAGGGGGAACTGGATCTGGAAGATCTTGGCGGCGCACAGCAGCAGCTTCTCCCTCTCCTCGGTGCTCCAGGAGCCGAACGGGTCCTGGCCGTCGCTGTCGCCGCCGCCGGTGCTGCTGCTACGGCGCCGCCCGCCGCCCGCGCCCGCCGCCGCCCCTGCCGCCCTCCCCGGGCCCCAGGGCTTCCATCTGGGCTTCACACGGCTGCTGACTCGGGCCCTTGTTCTGGTTCTGGTCGGCGGCGTCCTCCTCGGCCGAGTCCCTCTCCACGTTCACGGGCTCGTCTCGCCAGCGAGGGCGAGGAGGGCAGGCGCCGCCTCGCCCCCGCTCCATTGGGACCCGCCCCCCTCGGCGCCCCCCTTGCGGAGGCGGTCCCTCAGGCTGCTGATCTGAGCGATGACCAGGTTGATGAGGGCGTAGACCAGCTGGTTGAACACCTCCAGGTGCTTGTACTCCTTGAAGCAGCAGAGACATTGTCTGAGGAGCAGAGGACACGTTAGAGGACACGGGACAGAGGACAGAGGACACGTTACAGAGGACACGGGACAGAGGACAGAGGACAGAGGACAGAGGACACGTTACAGAGGACACGGGACAGAGGACACGGGACAGAGGACACGGGACAGAGGACACGGGACAGAGGACAGAGGACACGTTACAGAGGACACGGGACAGAGGACAGAGGACACGTTACAGAGGACACGGGACAGAGGACACGGGACAGAGGACAGAGGACACGTTACAGAGGACACGGGACAGAGGACAGAGGACACGTTACAGAGGACACGGGACACAGGAGAGAGGACACATTACAGAGGACAGAGGACACGTTACAGAGGACACGGGACAGAGGACAGAGGACACATTACAGAGGACAGAGGACACGTTACAGACAGAGGACACGTTACAGAGGACAGAGGACAGATTACAGAGGACACGTTACAGAGGACAGAGGACACGGGACAGAGGACACAGGAGAGAGGACACATTACAGAGGACACGTTACAGAGGACAGAGGACACGTTACAGAGGACACGGGACACAGGAGAGAGGACACATTACAGAGGACAGAGGACACGTTACAGAGGACAGAGGACACGGGACACAGGAGAGAGGACACATTACAGAGGACAGAGGACACGTTACAGAGGACAGAGGACAGGACAGAGGACACGTTACAGAGGACACAGGAGAGAGGACACATTACAGAGGACAGAGGACACGTTACAGAGGACAGAGGACAGGACAGAGGACACGTTACAGAGGACACAGGAGAGAGGACACGTTACAGAGGACAGAGGACACGGGACACGTTAGAGCTTCAGCCTCATTGCGTCCTCGCTGTCTCCCCCTGTGACATCATCACGAGGCGGCGCACTGACCTCTGTGTCCAGGAGCTGATGTAGCCCAGCACTCGCAGGGCGTGCTCCTTCTTCAGCTGGAAGCCGCCTTCACTGCCATCCGTGTCCGATACTGAGGAGAGCGAGAGACGGGTTAGAGCGGGGGACGTTAGAGACGGGCGGGTTAGAGACGGGGGACGGTTAGAGACGGGGCGTTAGAGACGGGACGGTTAGAGACGGGGGACGGGTTAGAGCAGGGGACGGTTAGAGACGGGAGAGGCGGGTTAGAGAAGACGGGGACGGTTAGAGACGGGGGGGTTAGAGACGAGGGGACGGTTAGAGACGGGCGGTTAGAGACGGGGACGGTTAGAGACGGGGGACGGTTAGAGACGGACGGTTAGAGACGGGGACGGTTAGAGACGGGGGACGGTTAGAGACAGGGGACGGTTAGAGACGGGGACGGTTAGAGACGGGACGGTTAGAGACGGGGGACGGTTAGAGACGGGGGACGGTTAGAGACGAGAGGGGGACGGTTAGAGACGAGGGGACGGTTAGACGGACGTTAGAGAGGGACCGGTTAGAGACGGGGGGGACCGGTTAGAGACGGGCGCTTCACGTCGGCTCCTCAACATTTACAAGAAGACGCCATGTTGACGGATTAGTCCAAATGTTCAGCAAAAGATAATGAGATTCGCAATATTATCTCATTTATCACCAAAATATAAAATGGCACTAAACTGGAATCACATCATAAATAAATCAGAAGCTCCTTCTGCAGGAACACAATTATTTGTTTTAACTCCTGGAGGATATCATTCTTTTATCTCCGACTCGCGCTCTTGTTTCCCTGCTCTGCTTCAGTCCCTCGTGTGAGGAGATTCACAGTAATACCAAATAATAACAGATCCACTAATGAGTAATGACAATGAGACAAGACATTACCGGTCTGCTTCACTGACGACATCATCATATCTAGGTACATAAAAGATGCCGATCCGGACACACATCTACTGTGTGGGCGCGGGTCGTTTGCGACTCGGCGCCGTCTGAAGTTAGTTTGTCGGCCCGTGAGGAGCCTCGCCGTCCCGCCCGGCTCGGGGGACTCGAGCGTCTCCATCGCGTCGCTGACCTGGATTTCACGGCAAAGAAACGCACAAAAGAAATCGACGACAATAGAAGTCGCCGGCCCGCCGGCCGCTGCGCGTCCCGCTCACTGAAACCAGAACCAGAACCCTTTCAGCCCGTCAAGCGACCAGACGCTCCCCGTGTGGCCTCAGACCTCGGGGGTGTCGGCGCCCCGGCGCGTTTGGCCATTCTCCTGCAGAGGGACGTCGTCACGGTGACGAGGACTTGGAGACGTTTAAAACACGAGCGAAAGAAACGTTAATCTAAAAAAAAAAGTTGACACAGGTCAGGGGTCAAGTTTATAAAACCAGGGTAAACTAAATGTAGTTTGAGAGAGGCTCGGGTCACCATTATGAAATACTCTCACACGGAGCAAGGAGAAGGAGAACACCTGCAGGTTACGATGCTTTTGACGCTCTGCATGTCAGATGACAAGCAACAACCAATCAGAGCAGCCGGATGTCTTTTCCTTGCAGGTCCACGGTACACAAGAGGAGAAGTTCATACAGATGTACCGTCTCGGGTCCCGTCTGACACGCGTTGTGTTCATCTTCTGACGATTAAACAAATAGAAATAGAGATAGAGATAGGCACCGATCGGTACGATTGTCAAAATGAGAAGTGGACTTTGTGTCGTCCAAGAGACCGAAGCCTTCAGGCTGCATCTGGTCTGGACCGATGCAGAGCCACGTTCATGTCATCCGGTCCTGAGCTCATCTCACCACCGTCAGACTGAAAAGACTGAGTCTCACTTGAAGTCAATGAAAACCGAGCCGGGCTGAACCAGAAGGAACATTCCTGTACATGATCATTACTGTGGGACACAGGAGTCTGACCGATGGCCTCGATTCACACGCTGCAGATTCATTCACAACAAAGGAAAAGGGACAGGAAGCGCCGTTTCTGTAGAAATGTTGTTGTTGTTGTTTTTAGGGAATGCTTGAGCCATTGGACGTTATTCTTAAAGGTTCCCAGAGTTCAGGGAGACGAGAAGGTCGGGAGACAACGCGCTCACAAGAACAACAACAACAACAACAACAGAGCGGACCAGAGTGAACATTCAGCTCTGAGAATCCCTCCTCCTTCACATCCAGGAGGAAAGTTCTGGTTATTTAGTGTCCTGGAACATCTTTTCCGTCTCCAGTGTGACCTTCAGAAAAGCGTGAACTCGATAACTGGGAGGCTTCAAAGACGTTTAGTATTTCCCACCGACGCTGCGCCGTTAGTCGGAATCGTGTGAAGAGCGGCGGCGGCTGCATGTTCATAATTCGGGGCAATATATTTAAGCGCTGAAGTCGTGAGACGCGGCGATACCGTGAGGGTTTTGGGAGCATCCCGTGGACACGTGTTCATCCATACACACAGAACACGCTTCTCAACTCGACGGCCCGCTCTCTGCGTTGCACACAAACCAACTTTTAGGGGAGGGGGGATGAATATTTTCAGTCGCCATGGTAACAGCGTAGTTAGGAAATTGTCTATTTCGCAAAAAGGGCAGAAGACCGGCAGGCAGGCAGGCAGTATGCGGGAACGTCAGGACACTGAAAGTGAAGCTGAGAGGAACTCAGACGTCAGTCATGTTGTAATTTACACCTCATTATTGTTTCAGATGACTCATTAAGGCGACACGTCGTCATTTAAGTTGCATCAGGAACTAGAAATCTGACTTTTTAAACGGGAAGAAGGGCTCAGTTATATAGCGCCTGACCCGTGTGACCTGCTCACATCGCATATGCACTGCTCTTTATATATATTCTTAAATTGTACAGGCTGGATTTCATGCAGGTAATTTATAAACAGTCAGAACACACAGCCACCCAGGGGACGTCTTCATTGGAGGGTTTCTGTCCGACAAACCGTCCAAAACTCAAAAGTTATTCAGTTGCCGCTCGTCAAAAAGAAAAAAATACAAAAGAAGCAAAATCCTTGTGTTTTTAGAAACCACGTGGGTCGGCCCTGTGCTGAACACACACACACACAAATACACACACACAAATACACACATACACACGCTGCCGCAGCAGATCTGAGTTCACAGGTCAGCTACAGACAACACATGGAGCTGCCAGTCTTGTAGACAGAGCTGTCACAGCTGACAGCACCCTGCTGTTGACCCCCCCCCCCCCCATCACAATCCTCCACACCAGTCTGTATGCACACAGTTCATCCAGCCACTGAAATACATACAACCAGCTTTCATCATTTGAACCAGCTGAACTGGGGAGAACACTTTCATTGTGACGGCAGATCTTCTGTCTCGTAACTCGAGGCCGAATCGGGTCAAACGACCGCGAGGCGAAAACCGGCCAATCGGCACGCGGCAACACTTTAACCTTGATCCAACTTGAACCCAACACCGAAAACACAAACTGGAGTCTGAGGAGCAAACTTTATCAATTTCCGTTTTTTTTTTTAAGTGTACAAACACACAACATATTCCTGAGTATTGCACAAGTAACAACTCAGATGAGTCTGTCGTATCAAAAGCATGACATCACCGAACGCTCACTGATGAGGTCATTCCGACAACAATAGACATGAGAACCGATGGTGTGGATAAATCGCTGTTGTAGAAATAAAATAATATATTTCTCAAATTAGGGCACTGAAAATAAAAGATTGCTTTGGGACAGAAAGTGCAATTTCCCACACAGTGACCCCTCTGGCATGCTTCTAATGAAGCAGATTAGAATAAAATCGGTTTGACTTCCATGCAACCCAAAGTGAAACTCAGGCTTTGTGATGATTAGACAACCTGACCTGGAGATTCCCAAATATCTACTGAGAAAACAGTCCTCTTCTCACTATATGTGTTTTTAGTCTACATAATGTACAAAAAGCTGAATCTGAACCTGTGAGCCGCCAAACGTAGATTACCAGAAAGTTGAATATTTAGAGAAACAACTGACAACAATCACAGAACAACACAATAACACCTCGACAAACACCGATGAGTGAATAATCCGTTTAAAATCCACAACACAGCCAAAAGGTGTGCGGGAATCGTACATCTGGTGTCGACCCCTCGGTCACAATGAAGGGAAATCTTAATTCTGCAGCCCAGAGTGCGTTGTCTCTGGCTTTGTGTAAACAGTGTTTGTTTGTTTCCTCTTTCAAGGCGACAAGGTCTCCGTGGACAACGCCGCCTCCACAGAGAAACGGTTTCCCCCCCCAGAAGAACTTGACAGAGTTCCGACCCCATCAACCACCTTCAGGATGAACACGAACATCAACCAGGACTCATCCTCATCATCATCATCATCATCATCATCATCATCACACCAATATCAGTGGTCGAGTTCACAGACGACACATTCGGACAAACGCGCTGTGATTATCCGCCTCGATTAAGGACAGAACGTTAATGACATTGACCTTTAAATGTCATTTGACAGCCTCCTGACACGAGAGACGAAGAGAGAACACGCCGGACAGAAGAGCGAGCAGGCGTGCGTGAAAGACGGGCTTTTATTCGGCGACGGTGCGATCGCGTGTCATTCAATGTCATCCAACTACAACGCAGAAAAAGGACGACCAGATATCACCCGAGACGTACTCGCGTGGAAACGTCGTGGAACGCGGTACGGCCAATAGCGGCAGAATCCCGACTGCTAGGTTTGTAAAATCTTGAGGATGAGACCTTTGAGAAAACAGATTTAGTGAACGGCAGCTAGTCTCACTTTACGACATAAACTAGACATTAATTTCCAAAAACACAATTAGTTTTAAAAAACAGGTGGCCATAACTCACAATTAAATATGCACAGACATCCCCTCCCAGGGTGTCTGTCTTCACATCAACCAGTCAAAAAGAAATTGGTGGATATATTGCATTTTTCCCTTTTGGATGTCGTCTGAGGCTTGAGTAAGTGAGGCCGACGCATCAGTCAGGTGCAGGATGTTAAAGTAGAGCCTGCAGGAGGAGCTTTTCCCGTCACACACACACACACAATGGGCTGGACCCAACCAGGAAAACGACGAAATAAACCGTCGATCGCTGCATAGTAACGGCTTTGCAGATAGTGTTATAAACACACACGCACACACACACACACACAAACACACATGCTTTGTTCCCCGTCTTACGGACAGCCCTGAGGTGCAGCAAGGCCCCGGTTAGCACGCCTGGACGAGCAGGCTAACTTCCATCGACACACAAGCCACCAGTGTATTTACGTTCTGCTTAAGTTGATGTGAGACCTGCAGGTGAAACGAGGACTCGGCGGCATGATTTATTTCACCCCAATCCCCCCTTTCCCGACCCCAATAAAAAAACACCCAGCGAGGAGTGAGGCTGTAATATGTGTAATATGCACCCGGCGTCGGTCCGAAAGACCCACCGAGGATTAACGGTATTGCTGTGTGCCCAGAATATGCGCCTCGTTGCAGCTATTAATTTCCCGTAGCTAGCTTCGTATACTAGCTAGATATTAACAACGTTATATTTCAAAAGAGCCTTTTAAATCGTCATTGTCGCGTCAGTCGTAAAGCTCGCGAAGCGGTTGTAATTGACAAGTTAACCGCGGCTCCGCGACACAAAAGGTGGCAGACTTGACCTGACAAACACATCAAACAAAGTCAGGCTAAGCGAAGCTAGCTCCAGCTAACTTCCAGCATCTTTCAGCACCACAGAAGAAGAAGGAGATAATAATGGGAAGAAATGGATGCCGAGCACTGGCGCGTTCCAACGGCCACTCGGCATCTCGAAGTCCCAGCCGTGATGTCATCGAGGCGATACGATTATTTATTATATATTTTTCATCGGATTCAGGGAGCTAGCTTGTTGAGTGTTTTGACAGACAGGCCCCAAAAAAATAACTCAACTGCTCAATTTTGGGAAAGAGGGAATGGATAAATAAAAGGAGGACACGCAGCGGTAATGTCCAAAAAAACTGACACGATGACACGACTTTCTCAAAAAAATCCCAACGGCAAAGGCTCGCGCACGAAAACACACAAAGTTATATTCAGCTAACGTGAAGCTAGCTCGAAGCTAACGCCGAGCAGCTGCTTCAGTGCTGGAGAGCAACATTTTAAATTTATTATTCTCATACTTACTTTCATTTAAAACCTCCACCAGCTCGGCGCAGTTGTCACACATTTTCACACGGAGTCAAACCATCGCACTGGGGGAGCTGGTTTTTCCCCCCGTCGGCTTGGCTGGCTGTGCAGTTGGTTGTTTTTTGGGGTTAAAAAAAAGAAAAAGAAAAAGAAGGGCCCAGTGGAGGGGAGTGCTCGGTGGAGGTTATCCTGCTGAGCGGAGCCGGAGCTGGCGACAAGGCGGCGGACGGGATTTGCATCCAAGCGAAAGGTGACGTGTGCCAAAAAAAAAGTTGGGAGCCGCTGGGAAATATAGAAATCGAGTCAGTGTCCAGTCTGAGCGTTACTTGAGAGAGTAGACACGGCAGCCATGATGGAAAAGGAGGGGAGGGTAGAGGGAGCGGGGGGGGGGTAGTTCGGGAATTTTCGGGCTATCTCCTTCGACCCGTTCGGGTTTCTTCGTCAGTCTCGCGATATCTTTGCAATGAGAGCGACACACGGTTTGTGAATCGTTCGGGACTTTCCGTGCTATCGCCTTCGCCCCACGTTCGGGTTTCTTCGTTAGTCTCGCGATATCTCCGCAAAGGGTACAACCTTTTTCTTTCGATCTCAAGGGCAACCGCAGAGAAAATTATACTTTTCAATTCTTAATAATAATAATAATATATTTAAAGTTTTGACATTCTTTAATATATATTTGCTAAAGTAAAACCTCTCATGTTTTCAAAAAATAAATGAAGTTAACTTCCAGAAAAAATATATTATTTTTCAATAATCGTTTAATTCGAAATATTACTGTATATTTATATATTTGTATTGTTAACTGATATAAATAAAAATAAACTATGAAGATTTATTTTCCACACATTTTGGATTGTACTACTATCTTTAAATCATCCATACTAAACCACGACAATGTTAATAAGAATTTTTAATGCGTATTTAAATATTAAGTTATTTGGTACATTTCCTGTAATCATGTCAGTTAAAACAGCCAGAAGTATGTCAAATACACATTTCAATAATGTGAATCCGTCACTCTAAAATTGTGTAGTTTACTTGTTCATCATTTGTATTTGTTTATTTTAGTATTCGTCTCATCTGTACAAAAGCAGTGGAAGAAGTACTCTGATCTTTTACTTTAAAAGTAGCAATACCACGACGTAGAAATACTTTTACAAATACAAAGTCCTGTGTTCCAAAGTTTTAGTTGAGTAAAAGTACACAAGTATTAACATAAAAAACATACTTAAAGTGCAACAAGTAAAAGTACTCACTACTATAGCCCTTTTTATAATATATATAATTGGATTATAATAATTAAAGTATCTAAAATTAAATGTAAAGTAAACTACAAGCACCTACAAGTTGTACTCTAGCTCTTTTGCGGACATGTACTCGTTACATAATAATTATCTAAAGACCGTTCATTAATGACAGCAGTTTTAAATAACTCTTAGGCCATAGCTTTGTCTGCATTGTGTAAGTTAAATCCAAACTCTGTCCATTTCATGGACTAAGAACACGAGGCGTCTTCTGAAGTTTCATTTTAGCTTTATTAACTTATGAGCGTATTAATCTAATACCAAGACATTTAGTAATTTTCCCATTTTCCAGAAGACAATTAGTCTTATCAGTGGAACCAATACTATTAATGTCATCTCTTCCATCCATTACTCATGTAAATGTGACGTCATTAGTTTGGGCTCTGGCACAAAGCTAAAAGCACCCCCTGCTGGTCAGATGCAGGAACTGCAACTACACCCACCAGCAGCCGAGCGTCACGTGTTCCTAAACAGCATCAGATTGTTATGGATAACTCCTGGTAGCAGAGCTTTGACCTTCGTGCGTTTCCCTCGTGACCTTCATGGCTTTGACAAAAGACACAGAGCCACACAGACTTGTTTTTGTTGTTCTTTTCTTTTTTGTAAAAATAGCCAACTTTATATTCTCAGAGTACTGAGACAGCTTTACAAACAGGATGATATGCACACAGCCTTCCTTCTCATCCCAACACGCAGAGCGCTCTGACCGACTCCAGAGAGCCGGAAGAATAAACAAAAACACACACACACACACACACAAACCGAAAACCAGACAACAAAGGAAGCAAGGGCATACGCGGCGTCCCCTTGAGCGTCACATTCGTCCTCCGGCGCCACTTCAGAAACCACAGCAGTCTACTAACCGTCGCACACGTTTCCACATTATATATATTACATATTAACAAAGAGCAGAGGCGGTGAATCGTGGGATTAAAAATAACCGGGGAATTATTTTCAACTTCATGCAGGTGTAAAATAACCGTATGGCCAAACATAAAGCTTTTAATTAGCAACAGGTTTAACAAAAACATGGCATGTTACACAGGAAAAAAAAAAAACACAACACAAAAAAAACAATCGCTGTATAAAATAAGTTTGTAAGAAGAGAGAAAAAAAAAGAAAAAAGAGAAAAGAATCCGCACCGGGGTGGAGGAGGTCAGAGGACGATTCTCATTTACATATTGACATTTATTTGGTCGACGTACAACCGAGTGCTGGGGTCTTTCCTCTGGCCCCTCATCATCTACACACACGCACACACACACACACACACGCATTCACACACACTCGACTCCCCCCCGCCCCCCTCAGAGCCGTCCTGTACAAGCTTCAGTCGCACATCTCCTCCGGCAGCTCGTGCGGGTTGAGGATGCCGGGCACCGACAGCTGCTGCTTGTGCTTCTCCTCGTGCGCCTGGCGCAGCGCCGTCTCCCTCTCCTCCAGGAACAGGTCCGTCGTGTCCTCGCCCGCAAACTCCTGCAGGACGGACACAAGCAGAGAGTCAGCGCCGCGCGTCGCCAGGAGGGGGCGCCGCTCTCCCCCACAGAGGGAGGAACTGTCCACAAAGTCTCTCCGCTTTCGTTAAAATCTAAAGACTTCCAACGTACAATTCTCACAATATTCAAGCACAGAAAACAACACATTGTATTAATTTTTGTCATCTTGTATACGTCGTGTAAACAACTGGTTCTGAACCTTTTATTATGTGAAAAGTTTACAGCTAAGTACCCCGCCTAACCAGCGCTGGGCCATCAACATCTGATTTACAATAGAATATATACAATTAAGTTTATGAACTCACATTTATATTTAATTGAATATTTATTAAATAACTTTTTTTAAAGGATTTAAATAATATTTATTAAATGATTTTTCAATAATATTTAATAAATAACGATTAAAAAAAAAAGTATATTTCAATAATATTTGTTAAATAACGATTTTTAAAAAGGATTTAAAAATAATATTGATTAAAAGGATTATTTAATAGATACAAATTTAAATATACGTAGAAAAATCTCCCGTACCCCCTTGGAGTACCTAAACGTACCACCAGGGCTCAGAGTACCCCCATTTGAGAGCCAGCGGTCTAAACTGTGGAAGTAAACGTGACTCATTGGAGGGATAAGCTTTAAACCAACAAGATGTCCGTTTTCAACCGACTGTGTATAAAGACGATGACATCGTCGCTCTGGACGCTCACCTTGATCTGCACCAGGAAGTCCCTGAGGTGCTCCTTGAAGGCCGGGATGTCCTGGTTCAGGCTGAACAGCCCCGTGACGAACACCTTCACCTGGGCACTGGAGGACGACAACGAGGTCACGTTAAAATAAAACACCGCGTTGAGACGTTTAACGGGGGTCATTTACTATAAACACGACCGGTCAAACGTTTTAGAACACCGCAATTTCTCTAAAAGAAAGGTTTACTTTAGGGTTATTATGGTCCGTCTGTCTTTGTTAATGGACTTTTTCTTGCCAATATAAGAGTATCAGTCTGACCAACACTGTAGAAAGTAAGCAACACAAGTTGAGACCATGTGAGCATCAACTTTTCATTTAATTCTGCTGCATGTCGTCAACCCTTCATCACTTGTTCCCTGAAAATAACTATGTAGAACTCTGAAATGTACATTATTTTTCAGTTTCTGGAAACCTAAACTTGTTGTTTCACCTCTGGCAGTTTGCTGCCGTCCTTTATTCCAGTTCAGGATATTCACTTCATCTGCTAACACTTCAGTAAAAACATGTTCTAGAACTCTGGACCGGTCGTGCGAGACCTTTGGTATCTGCAGAAATCAAAGCGTACGAAGTAAGAAGATCCTCTAGAAGTTGAGGCTGGGAGTCCCGCCCCCCTCCGTGTGGACGCGCTCAGAGAGACTTGGTAAACATCTGTATTCATACGTACTCTTGCAGGTGGGGGAAGGCCGTCTTCAGCAGGTTGGCGATGTACTCCTGGACGTGCGCCTGGTTGTTGGCCGGGCTGGAGGCGCTCAGCGCCACGCTGACCTTCCCCTCCTCCACCAGGTTGAACATGTAGGCCAAGATGGTGGCGTGCATGGTCAGCCCTGTGGACAGGAAGTCAGTGTTCATTATTTATTTAAAGCCTTCAGCGCCGCGCAGAGGAAACAACGACGTCTGAGGAGGCGATGCATTCTAGTGCACATGTTAATAAAGTAATTAAGGATAGAAATAGCACCGCCTTCATACTTAAAATGATCATCTGAGATCAAATATCTACGACGGGTGTATATTAAGGCCCGTGTATGAAAAAAAAATGTATACAAACAAATTAAAAGTACAGTGAGAAGATGTACATCTACAAAAACACATTTCAGATATTCAGAGATATTTGTTATTCTAGAAGAAACTAAATATAAAATATATAATGATTCCTGAGAAAAAGTCAAACATTTCCGAGAAATAATTTATTAATAAACACATATAATACACTTTGGACGACGCAATTTTAAATCTTTAATCTCTAAAAATATTCAAGTTTATTTCCTGTAATTTTACGACTTTTATCTCTAAAAATATTCAAGTATACTTCCTGTAATTTTACTACTTTAATCTGAGAAAGTAAAAGTTTATTTCCTGTAACTTCACTAATTTATTAAAAAAAATATTGAAGATTATTTCACCACATTATTCTTATAGAATACATTCTGACCTGTAGATGGACCTGTGAGTTTTCTGTTTATTTACGTACGACGGCCTTAATGCAGCATCAGACACTTAGACACACAAAAAGATGATCGGTACCTGCGGTGTGCGAGGTGTCGGTGACCACGGAGAAGATGTGCTGCAGGACGTCGCAGAAGTACGTCTGGTAGAAGCTCTGAGCGGCGGCGTCCTCCCCGGACACGTTCTGCAGGAGGATGTAGAGGATCTGGAGACCTGCAGGGAGACGGAGACACGTCAGGCCAACAGCACCCTGGGGTGCTCTCACACACACACACACACACACACATAAAAAAAAGTCCCGTCTGCAACTTAACGGTCTACTTTTTGTCTTCTGCCCTCTTTTAAAACCACACAAAAGGTTTAAATGAACGTTGTTCATGCATATTTACGGGGAAATCTAGATCATAATAGAATCTTTATTTGTGTGAGCTCTGCATCAAGGTCCCGACCTGTGTCGGCCACGTTCCTCATGGTGTGCTTGAAGGCCCAGATGATGGAGTCCAGGATGAGCTTGAACTGGGCCGGGGCGATGGACAGGAAGGCCGGGAAGCACTGGGACGTGGCGGCTTGGAGGAGGTAGAAGAAGTGAGTCCTGTGCTCCGGGAACTCCTCAAAGTCCTGGAGGGAAACAACGAGCGGTTAAAAAGAGATGAAAACAATACGCGTCGGAAGAGAATCCGACCGGCACCGACTGAAACGGACCTTGTTGATCATGTTCAGCGTGCACTCGAAGACGGCGTCGAAGATCTTGGGGATCTCCCCCGTGATGTGGACGCCCAGCTTGTTGACGATGGTCGCCATGGTGCTGAGGACCTCGGGCTCGCGGGCGGCCGGCACGTTCCTCTGGTAGTCGATGAGCACGGCCTCCAGCAGGGGGGGCACGAAGTTCTCCCCCACCTGGACCGCGGAACCACCAGGACAACGTTAGGACTCCGGGTCTCACGCTCACCCTCAGGTGCTTTACAAACAGGTTTCATGGCTTTGAAAAACTCAAATCTGACAAATGAATTCATGTTTACAGACGCATGTAAAAAGTCACGGATACGATAGTTACGGTGCACCCTAACTAAAACTAAAAAAGATGAGATTAAGAATGTAGTTATCGTTAAAACAGTTACATTTAATTATCAGGACGGTGGTTATAAATAAAATAATTATAAAAAGCTTTGAGCTCAATTATAGTCGGACTTAAAAAAAAGAACATTTTCCAAAAAATGAAGATAATGTTGAAGTCACAGAGAAAGTTCCGGTGCATCCCAACAAAGTAAAATAATTAGATGTTTTCAATCAATTCTCAGGACAGTAGTTAAAAAAAAGTTTTTAAAAAGCATTTTAGTGTGTGTGTGTGTGTGTGTGTGTGTGTGTGTGTGTGTGTGTGTGTGTGTGTGTGTGTGTGTGTGTGTGTGTGTGTGTCCCAGTGTCTCCAGCATCGATCCAGAGGAACGATGTCTCTCAGAAACAAACTGGTTCAATGTAGCAAAACTCAAAATTGAGTCAGATCATCGTCCCGGAGGACTTCTGACACAGAGTGTAGTTTGCAGTGTGTGTGTGTGTGTGTGTGTGTGTGTGTGTGTGTGTGTGTGTGTGTGTGTGTTGTCGGTTAGAGGGCACAACCTGTGTACAGTGGGAAACTCAGGCGGTTTGCACAAAGTGTGTGTTTGTGTGTAATAATAACAGAGTGGGCTCATGTAAAACATAAAACTATCTTCTATTCCAGAAATAACTGCCAGAGAATATATCCATCACTGAATCTAATAACATGACGTAGTTAGGCGCTCACCATCTGGGGGTCGTTGGAGCGGCTGACCCAGCCAGAGATCAGCTTCAGCGTCTCTCTCTTCACCGTCCGCATGCTGCGGATCAGAGGCTGCTTCGTCACCATCTCACCTGAAACACCGGGGAGCCAGAGTGAGAACAGGTGTGTGTTTACGCACCCAGCTGACGCACAGCAGCGCGAGGGGTTCATACGAGTCACGTTGGGACAACAGTCACCACCAAGCCTTTTATTCCTGTGTTCAGCCTTTAAATCGATTCATCGACACGTTTAATTATTCTGTCAGAGACGAGAATCTCTTTCCTGAGAATCACAAAAGAGTCAAGAAGATTTCTTTAAATTTAGATAAAAGAGTACAGACAGACACACACACACAGAGACACACACACACAGAGACACACACACACACACACACTTGCAGAGATACACGCACACACACACACACACACACACACACACACACACTCTCCCTCACCGTTGGTCTGGACGGCCGAGGAGATGTTCTCGCTCAGACACTTGTAGACGTTCAGCATGTCCAGGTAGATCCGCCCCAGCTGCACGACGAAGGGATGGCCGACCGCCTTGCAGGCGCGCACGTTGGTCTTCAGGATGCTGCCCAGCTGACGCACCGTCTCCGCGTCCTTCAGGATGTCCACGTTCTGCGGCGCGGAGGACACGGGTTAGAAAACAACCGGGGAGGCGGGCGGGAGGCAGAGAGGGGGAGAGGAGGAGAGGGGGAGAGGGGGAGAGGGGGAGAGGGGGAGAGGAGGCGCTCTGCTCACCTTGGTGGCCTGCTGGATGATGCTGTCCCACACCTGGTTGGGCAGCAGCATGTACTTCTCGATGAGACGCTCCTGCACCGTCTGGTCCGTCTGCGCCGCGATCATGTAGCCCACGGCCTCGTAGAACGTGTGCACCTGCAGAGACACGAGGGTTACAGGGACCCGAGAGGGACGGGCCCCCTACAGGACAGACAGAGGGACGGACAGAGGGACGAGTGGGGGACCGACCTGCTGCGGCTGCAGGTCGCAGATGATGGTGTTGATGTTGTTGAGGATCTCGTCGATGAAGGGCATCACCTCGCCCACCTGGACCTGGACGAAGTGCCGCCGGCACTTCTGGGCGATCTTGATGAAGGTGTCGCACGCCATGTCCTGCACGCCGTCGTGCGTCTCTGGGACACGAAGAACAACCGAGCGGAGCGTCAACATCGGAAACAAGTCGGCGGAGGAACTTTTAAAAAGTTGCGGAATATCCGGCCAAAAGTCAACGAGAGGCGTTCAGGGAACGAGCGGAAAGAAAGGACACGCGAGAGTCCGATCGGGAGGATCTTCAGCACGACGCCAGATTTAGAGTCACCAATCGGACGCTTCACTCGAGAATTTTTAAATAGCAGCGGTTTCTTTAAATTTTTGGGTCGAACATTTACGTGAAAAAAAACCCCAGAATGCGGTGAAGTTCTCACCGTGCATGAACTCAAACAGTTTGTTGACGACGGTCTTGAGGAACTTCCAGTGCGCCCGCAGGAAGCGAGGGTACTGGCCCACGATGTACATGATGTTGGACGCGATGATGGCCTTGTTGTCCTTCCCTCGCTTCTGCTCACACAAGCCAAGAAGGTCCTGAGAGCACACACACACACACACACACAGTTAGTCAACACAACAGGACGCTGCTCTACAATACAACACAGTGTGTGTGTGTGTGTGTCTCACCTTGATGACCGTGACCAGGAACCTCTTCTCGTCCTCCTCGTGCATCGCCCCGCTGATGGAGCCGATGGCCCAGCAGAGCATGTTCAGGTTCCTCCACGACCACTCGGTGCCGTTCACCTGGTTGTGGAGCTTCTCCGTCATGATGCGTTCAGTGTCGGCGTAGTCCAGGTGGGTCAGGTACACTGAGGCGGCAGCGGAGGGGGAGAGAGGGAGAAGCGGGTGAGTCGGGTTACTTTTTATCTGTGTGCCGCGTTGATGCAGAGTCCAAGAGATGCTCAGTAAACTAGATCTATTCCAGCGGAGACTCAAAGTTCGAGTCACTCTGGGCTCACCGAGAGTCTCCCTCATGTTCTTGTACAGGTTGATGGCGTCCGTGTCCTTCATGAACTCGCGGACCACCTCGCCCTGGTCGTTCTCCACCACCAGCACCTCCTCTGGTTTGGCCATGCGGCTCACCATCAGCAGACGCACCTTCAAGAAGAGGAAGAGGAGGAGGAGGCTGGATCACGGAGGTGTGGTGTAATACATGCTGGTAACTTCTCATGTGACAGTCAAAGTTGGATCTTTGAGTTCCGGACTGTCGGTTTGACCCGTCGTTCACGTTCGGGTCCTCGTGGTCGAGCACACACACCTGGGAGAGCACGGGCAGGTAGAGGTGTCGGCGCGGCGGGACGTCGGAGAGCAGCGGCGTGCTGGAGGTGGAGAACGGACTCTCCCTGTAGAGCTCGGCCGCCAGGTGGTTCCAGTACTCCAGGCAGATCTTAAAGATCTCCGTCTCCTCCACCTCGGACACCAGCAACATGAAGTGCAGAGCCTGTGTGTGTGTGTGTGTGTGTGTGTGGAGAGAGAGAGTCACACTATATGATAAGAGTTTCCATCTGTAGTGAGAGACACAACTGGGATTATATCTGCTTCATCTTTCCTCTAAACATCTCAAACTCCTGAAGCGACCTTCTCTTCTCTAACGAGGCTTTTCAGAAGTTAATTGGTCCCAAATGTACGTCGCCGCAACCGCCGCAATCAGGACGACGTAGGGGGGCGTTTCCCTTCCAACGACCCTGAGACTGTGGGTGTGTGTGTGGGGGGGGTTACCTCCATGAGCGACTCCCGCATGTTGGCCCTCTTCTCGATGAGCTGGCCGTGCTCCTTGAGGAAGGTGCAGAGGAACAGGCTGAGGTTCTGGATGAAGTTCTGCTCGTCGTCTTTCCCGTTGGAGTACGCCAGCCTGATGTTTGTGTTCAGAGGCAGCATCTGTTTATGGGGGGGGGGGGGGGGGGGGGGGCAACAACGCATGAGGTCCAACACTAACCTTTACGTGACTTGTGTGTTGTGTAATTGCGTCCGCAGGTTTTGTTTGAATCTGTAAATGTGATTGTTCTCCGGCCTCAGGGCCCTGAGACCACCCAGGAGAACCGCCCCTCTACATCGAGGAACAACAGAGGCCTCGAGGCGGGGTGACGGGCTTAGGAAAGTAAACCGAGTTCAGAGCTTTCATCCCAATTAAGTCATTAAAACATGATTAACGGGGAAAAAACTTTGTTCTGCTTAAAAAAAAAAAAAACGGCGACATGTTTCTACTTTTTCTGGTCATTAAAAACGATTTAAACTTTACTAAACAATATTGAAAAGGGGCACACTCAAAGCCAGCGTCCTAAATATGATGACCCAGCTCCTCGTTGAGAACTCGTTCTCGGGGAACTTCAGACCCAAAAACAGCCTTGAGGTTTAAGCTCTGCAGACATTAGTTCCCTCTTTCAGCAGCTGCAGGCAGGTGGAGCCGTCTACAGATGCAGAGTCTGAGTGTGTGTGAGTGAGTGTGTACACTCCTACTGATGGTAAATATACTAGGACCATTTGGTGTGAAGATTGTGATTAGTCATGCGCTTACAAATCATGAAACTGGGCAAAAAATTGTAAAATGACAGCCAAATCTGTAGAAAACAGATTCTCTCACTATTTCTTCTAAATCCTTTGAAGTGCTCCTAGAATAAAGCGTAGCCGCCGTCGGTCTGATCAAACGACAGCGCCACTAAATGATTATCTGTGCTCAGCCATTAATTAATGCAGCAGCATACTCGCTGGAGGAGTGTCAGCAGACACACCTGCGCCAGGTGACACTCCTCCAGCCGAACATCTGAGAGCCGCATGAGGATGAACTACCAACGAACTACACGCAGCTCTGGACTGAACACGGCAGTGAGGGTTTACTCGTAATAACAGTGAACAACCAAGCACTGCTTACAGTGCGCGTGTGCATGCGTGTGTGTGTGTGTCCCAGTGTCTCCAGCATCGATCCAGAGGAACGATGTCTCTCAGAAACAAACTGGTTCAATGTAGCAAAACTCAAAATTGAGTCAGATCATCGTCCCGGAGGACTTCTGACACAGAGTGTAGTTTGCAGTTTGTGTGTGTGTGTGTGTGTGTGTGAGTGTGTTTGTGTGTGTGAGTGTGTTGTCAGTTAGAGGGCACAACCTGTGTACAGTGGGAAACTCAGGCGGTTTGCACAAAGTGTGTGTTTGTGTGTAATAATAACAGAGTGGGCTCATGTAATTGTGATTTTGAGTAATCATACCAAGTGCAATTAACTTGAGCACCACTCGGAATGATTGTGTGTGTGTGTGTGTGTGTGTGTGTGTGTGTGTGTGTGTGTGTACCTGTTTGAGCTGGCTCATGGTGAGGGTGAACAGATTGACAAACTGCTCCTCGTACTGGTTGACCGTCACTCCGGCGATCTCCGTCAAACATTTCAGCGTCACGTTGCGAAACATGGGAACGTTCAAGAACTGAGAGAGAAGAAGAAGATGAAAGAGATGAAGAGAAGAAAAAGATGAAGTTCAGTGTTTTTAACATATATTTCTACGGCGCTGCTCCACCAGCTGTTTCCCACACACACACCAGCTGTTTCCCACACACACACCAGCTGTTTCCCACACACACACCAGCTGTTTCCCACACACACACCAGCTGTTTTCCTCACACACACCAGCTGTTTTCCTCACACACACACACACACCAGCTGTTTTCCTCACACACACACACACACAAGCTGTTTCCCACACACACACCAGCTGTTTTCCTCACACACACACACACACACACACACACACACACACACAAGCTGTTTTCCTCACACACACACACACACACACACACACACACACACACACATCAGCTGTTTACCTTGTACACCAGCGTGCTGATGAGCTTGGTCTCGAAGATGTAACCCAGCGGGATCCAGTTCAGGAAGCGGAGCAGCGTCTCCAGCGTGGCGTGGACCAGCGGTGCATTCTGGGAGTTTTCCTTCACAAGAGGAAGAAACGGCGCCGGTGAGAACAAACTACGGTCATTTTAATTCTTTTTAAAGCTCCGGAAGCCGAGGACTGTTGGTCTGAAGTCTCATCTTACCATCACGAACTGGCACAGCTGGAATATTTGGGAGAACTCGTTGCACATGCTGGAAGACAAAGAGCAGCTCGTCGGCGGGGGAGGGGCAAAGACTCATTGTTCTTGACGTCGAACTTTAACTCGAAAAAATAAATCAACATTATTTTGAGTGATATTAAAATCGAGATATGATTTTCCAAAGAGGATAACTATGAATTGAACATGATTATTCTCATAAGAAATTGTTGTTATTGCGCCTCCTGCTATTTGAAAACAGACAGAGACACACACACACACTCTCTCTGGTTACCTGTCTTTGAGGTGCTTGGCCTTCACCTGGGTCATCTGTCCGCTGGAGAAGTCGAACACCTCCTCGCTGAGCAGCTTGAGGATGATCATGTTGTTCTGGCAGAGGCTCTCGCTCGTCCGGCTGGCGCCCACGATGTCGCTGATGAAGGTCGGCCAGTGCTTCGGCCATTCCTGCTTCAGGATCTAAAGGAGAGTTCCAGAGGGGAGCGTTGGCCTCGGCCGCCGCTCTCTCGTCCCGCGCGTCAACAAACATGTTTGTATTTACCTGTACGAGGATCATGTTGAGTTTTGAGATGTACACGCCCTCCTTCTGCAAAGGGAAAAAGGAGAACAGGCGTCAGCCTCCACAAGCGCCCGGCCACAGACGGCACCACAGACGGCACCACAGACGGCACCACGCCATGAGAGACGGCTCACCTCCATGTTGGCGGGATCCGACGACGTCTTGATGATCAACCCGACGACGTACTTCTTGATGCCTGGAGAGACATTAGTGAATGTTAATAAAAACGGATGGAAACCTCGCCGTGTTCATTCCGACGTCGTCAGACTGACCTTCGCACTGATTCCTGGGGAGGATCTTCCAGCGAGTTTTGATGACCGTCTCCAGGATCTGCAGCGCGTAATACTGAAAGGAGGAAGAGCGACGCATCAGAGACCAGTTCACTCAACGCTAATCAACGGCAAATAAAGGACGTCCACCATTTAGTTTGGTGATCCGTCTCCATGACGACGTCACACGCAAACACGGATTAGGACATTTAAGAATAATAATAACAACAACCGAAATAACCGCCGGCTCGAATCCCGCCGTGCCGAGTTTGAACCGCGATCCGCTTTGTGCACACGGCGCCTCGTAGACAGCTCTTGTAGTTAAGAGATGTGATTTCTCTTGGTCCAACGCGGTGAAGACACCGTATGTCAAGCCGCCGAGAGCAACAATATCCACCATGTCATTTGCAGCATGTAACCCCAGTGGCAGCAGCTACCTCACGACACTCATGTGCAATACGTATTATTACCATCTCTAATTTAAAACTGTTCATATTACCACCTTCTGTATAGGGTATTCTTTTATATTTTGTATTTTTTCCTTCTTAGAGAATTTTCCTCATCGGTCGAGGCACAAATGGCAAATAAAACCTTGAATCTTGAAGATGTGTAAATAGCAATAACAAGTGAACTTCATGAAAACAGCAGCAGCGACGAGAGAATCAACATTTATGCAGCAGCGACACCAAAGATGCAGCAACGCTAGAAATAATGTTGTGGATGATGACCACATAAGACGTGAGCTGGAGAGGAAGAGATGAGCTCCGGCCCGACAGATAAACATCAGCTCGCATTATTACAGTCGCCGAGGTCGCGGCTCTTCCCCGCTTCGCGCGTACGTACTTTAGTCTTCATGTTCTGCGAGAACTCCAGGATGGTGTCGACCCGCGTCCAGGCGTCTGGGTGGTCCTTGAGGTTGGTGAGGACCTCCTGGGCCACTCGTTGCTGCAGGAGAGAAAGAGAAAACATTCAGAAGACGTTCCCCGCACTTAAGACGCCATATTTGACGTGATTTCCTCCCATGTCCGCAGCATGAATCCTTATAACCACGCTTATAAACTGAAAGTGACGCGTGTTGCATGGCGGTGAGGAGGACCCGGTGGTCACCTGGGATCCGATGTCGTGGTACATGGAGTTGACCACATTGTCCAACAGGTTGATGTCCAGTTTCTGGCTGAAGTCCAGCAGCTGTCTGGCTGGGTGCTCGGCCAACATCGTCATTTCTGCTGGCATAGAGACTCTGAAGGGAAATTTCAGGGATTAATAAAGTATATATCTATCCATCTGATGGGAAAAATGATATATATATATATATATATATATATATATTTCACATATACAACATTCACATGTATATACATTTTAATTACTGTACATGTAGTTATTTAATGAGCATTATTGGAGCCTGAGATCAATCCATTCACTCTGTAATCGTGCATATGAAAATAAATAACTTTAAATCATATTTCATTAATATTTTAAACACTGTTCATCAATCTAGTGAACACAAACATGGCATTTTAATCAGTGGCGGAATGTAACAAAGTACATTTAATCTAGTATAATTATGAGTTATTTGTAGTGAACCATTTTATTGTACTTGTATCTGCCAGCTGTAGCTGTACTTTTCAGATCAATATGAAACTGCAATGATCAGTTTGAATAATATTGCTTTCTTACTAAACTAATCACCTACTAGTATTTCAAGTACCACATTAAGATGCATAACTACTTATATTACTTATATTCCAATAACAAGTACATTTAGATGCAAATACTTCTTTACTTCTTTGTCATTTAAGCCAATTGTTATGTGGTAGTAATACTTTTAATGGAGGTAAAATACCTTTTCCATCACTGCATTAACAAATGCATATATATTAAATATATGTATAAACAAAAGGATGAGTTTAGGGTATTGTTAAACGGTGCTCATGACACGCTGCATAGCAGTTAATCAGAAACAAGTTATTCTTGTTCGGACAAAAAAAGTGTGAAGACTTTCAGCCCTCGTGGTCCAAACCCCGAAACCCACTGGAACCAGTGCACGGGGGGAACAGCGCCCCCTCGTGGCGAGCTGGGCATAAAAACACAATACTTTTATTTTTTTAACTGGCGGATGCTTACAGTAGATCACGCTTTAACTCACCTTTAGTGTCTCCCGTCCTACTCGTGGAAAGAAAACAAAGTATCGGGTACCCGGATGTTGACTCGTACCGTTTGGAAAAAACCCGGAATATTGTGGAAAAAAAACGGCGTCACGTTATCTCATCGCACGCGCTCACACGGCTCCCTAACCTTCGATAGCAACAAGCTAACTCCCCCCCGATGAAACCGACGGAGCTAATTTAAAAAAAAAAAAAAGAAGAAAGACGAAAAAAAAAAGAACCGTTACCGCTGAATTCTTATCGGTTCTCCGCGACGTTTTAAAACCTTCCCGCTGCCTTATCGTTTATCGTCTTCCGCCAGTTTAGACACATCTCTTCTTTTCGTGGAGCTACCAGTGATTACAGCCGACTCCCACCACGCTAAGGGGAGCAACCGCTAAATGGAAAAGTCAACGTTCACGGAGTCGCACCTTTTTGAGCGGTAATCCGGGTCATAACCACGTAAAAAAAATATATATATATATTTAAAGAGTCTTTTTGTATTTCTGACTCACGCACACACGGGAGACGTTTTAATGCCTGCAAGTGTGCTCTTCCTCTAAGCTCACGCTTCCAACCGCGGACCGGTTGAAACCGGTTGAGACCGGGATATTCATTCTCTGGTGTTTCGGCCCCGTCGAGCGCCGCGTAAAAATTTGGACTATGTACCCGCCCATTCCGGCACGTGATTGGTCGCGCCGGCTTCTGCGTCACGGTGTTGTCATTGGCTGAGAGGAGCTGTCAATCTAGCTCAGCCTCCCTCCCCCCTCGGGTCTGTCTGACCTCGTCAGGCCCTGAACGATGATTAATAGCTTAAATTCAAAGGGGTGGGAAGTACTTTTGTACATGTATTAAATTACTGTGCTCAAGTACATATTTTGAGGTATTTAAGTATTCAAATTTGTGTGATACTTTGTATTTCTACTACGTTTTAGAGGTAAATAGTGTACCTTTTTTTTTCTCCACATTTATCTGACGGCTTGATAACAACATATCTCCAAATGGGAGAAACTGAAGGATGTGTTATTGTTTAAGAACGTTCCCCCAGTTTTTAGGATTACATATACTATTCTAAAACCCTCTGAGATGGAAAATACATCATCACAAAGCTGTTAATCCAAATAAATCATATAAATATATATATTTAGACTAGAAAAACACTTGAGTACCATTTTAAATGCAAGCTTTCAGTTCACATATCCCCAAAAAATAAAAACTTTAAAGTTGTTGTTTTGAACAAGTGGTTTTATTGCAGATGGTCCATCGTGACATAAACAAGTTTATGACAACAAAAAACAACAATACAAGTTACTCAATTTCTGGGAAGTCACACGTGTCATTCAAGTCAACTTTAGTTGAAGAAGTTTTCTGATTATTGCTGAGGTAAAAGTACGAATAACTTCTTGTGAGAATACTCCACTTAAAGTTAAAGTTCTGCATTCAAAACATTAGTTTAGTCAAAATAATATTATAATAATAATCATAATAATATATCATGATATAACTTTTTTAGAATGCATTTTTTACAAAAGGTTTCATAGTTACACACAAATTCATTCTAATTCCCTCCTAATCTAACAAATCTTTAACTCTTACAATCTGAAAATAAATGTACAAGTTAATGATGGTGAGACAAACTATTTGTAGTTATACATATTAACACTTTGTTTTTGCACGTATCATCATTTCCTGTTCCTATCAACTGGTGCAATACGCCGAGGAGAGGCTGTATAGAGGGAGTGTGTCTCATCAATGTTATTCATTATTGTGCTTTTCACCCTAGATGACAAGAAAACATGTGAAAACGGCCCAAATACCTTTGTTAAGTGTGGAAACTTATGAATTTTATTCCATCGATAAGATGGAAACAGAACAAAATCACTGCATTCAGTTCCTATTTCACATTTAACGGATGTGTAAATTAAACATGTGCAAAATGATAAATGTCAGTAACCCCAACTAGCTGCTCGCGACAGAGAACACTAATAACAACGTGCGGTCATCTAGGGACTAACCAGCCTCCTCTTCGGTGAGTTCTTAAACGTGATGACATCATCACTTCCCCGCCTCCCGCTCCTCCTCCTCCTCACTGTCGTCCGAGTATTCCTCGTGATCGTCCGAGTATCGGTAACTGTCATCCGAGTGGCGGCGGCCGGCGGCGGCGGCGTCTCCTCCGTCGCGGCTGCCCCCCCCGCCCCCCCCGCCCCGTTCCTCCGGGCTCCCGCAGCCGTCGTCCAGGAACACCTTCCGGTAGTGGAGCGGTCCGTAGCCGGGGTCCGGCTCCTCTTCATCACTAGCAAACACAATGAGTCACTTGAAGGCAACACATTTAATCATTCTTTATTCATCACTCACCATTACAGCAACGTTTATGAATAATCTTTCCACTTCTGTCGAAGTATTGGATATTTCACATTCATTCATCCTGTTATTTCAACTAAAACCGTTTCTCACACATTTTATGGTCCACATCGTTCGCCGTCGCGTTCCAGAGTCTGTGAACGGGGCCGTGACCTTTGACCTTCTCAGGCTCACCTGTGTCTGTGGTCCCCGGCCGCGCTGCTGATGAACTCCTCGGTGAGGTCGCAGCCGCGCACGGCGTCCGCGAAGCGCTTCTCCGCCGCCTGCTTGGCGTTCCTCTGTCGCGGAGGATCAGAGTCAGAGGAGAACAATGAACAATGAGCCCGAACATATTAAGTCTGGGTTCATAACGTCAGGCGGGGAAGCAGAATGTTTATTTTGTCATGAAAGTATATGTCTTCCTCTTTTCTTTTCTTTGTTTATTTGAGCAGGTGATCTATTTAACAATCAGAAATGAGTATTTCTCTTATTTTCCTCCTTAAATTTGATTCTATGTTGATAATTCATTTTTTTAATGGTCTTGCTCTATGCCACAAATTAATGCAACCGCTTGATCTGACGTCACCTGAACGCACCCGTCACAGGTGTGACCCGAGGCGTGAGTCTGTTTACCTGGGCGACCTGCTCCAGCAGCAGCGGCCTCCCCTTCACCCTCTGCCGCATCTCTCTGATCTCCAGCTCGTACTCCTTCTTTCTCTGAAGCTCTTGATTCCTGCGGAGGAAACACAAAATGTGGATCGTAACATTTTCGTCCGACAGCTCGGCTCCTCGTGGCCGCCGCCCGCCGCCCGCCGCCGCGTTGGTACCTGAACTCTTGGAGTTTGGCCGGCTGCGTCTGCGCCAGCGCCAGGTGGGGGTCGTGGGCCTGGGCGCGCTTCTGCACCACCCTCTGCAGCTTCTTCTCCCTCCGACTCTGCCTCTCCTTCCAGCGCTCCTCCTCCTCCTCGGCCTTCTTCCTCTCCTGCAGCACCTTTCTGCTCGGGGAGACAGTCCGGTCACACGGAGGCTTTGGGGGGTTTGAGGGATGAGGAGCTTCGGGGGGCGAGGGAGGAGGGCGGGGACTAAATGTTTCTTGGGGGCGACGGGAGAAGGAGTTCCACAAGACGTCAAACACAGAAGGAGAGCGTGTGTGCGCCGCGCGAGGCCGTCTGCGCCTCCTCCGGGGCGCCACGCCGGTACCTCACGGCCTCCTCGCGCTTCCTGCTGGCGCCCGTGACCTTGGTGGGGAGGAGCTCCAGGCTGCCGGAGAGGGAGGAGCAGCGGCTGGAGGTGGCCCGGCGCGTCGGCGCGGGGCTGCCGGAGGGCCGGCGGCTCGCCCGCTCGGGCTCCGCGGCGGCCAGGAGGCGCTCGCGGTGCGAGGCGAGGCGCGCCGTCCGCAGCTCGAAGGGCTCGCACGCCGTCGTGGGCTTCGTCCCTTTCTGCCGCTCCAGGTGCCGCCGGAAGCGCCGGTAGCTGGCGTCGTGGTCGGGCACCTCGGCGTTGATGTGCGGCCGGTGGGAGAAGCTGTCGTCGCCCGAGGCCGCCGCCTCGTCGCCCGTTCTCTTGCGCTCGCCGAGGCGCCGCGCGAGCATGCCGGGCGGCATGGCGGCGCTGTGGAGCATCTCCTGCGCCCTCATCTGCATCTTGATGGAGCGGTACAGCTGCTCCTCCTTCATCTGCTCCCCGGTCGCCGCCGCGTACACCGCCTTGGGGACGGGTTTGGCCTTGAAGGGTTTGACCGCCTCCTGCGCGCCGGCCGCCGCCGCCGCCGGCTGCTTCTGCTCCTTCTTCAGCCGCTCGCGCTCCAGGAAGCTGAAGGGCTTCTGGGCGGGTCGAGGGCGCCGGTCTTCGCGCTCCCTCGAGCGCCGCCGCCGCCGCTCCTGCAGCTCTTGGTAGAGCGGCAGGTGGACGTGAGCCGGCACGGCGCCGGCGCGGAACTTCTTCTGGCACTCCGTCAGCTCCTCCAGCTGCCGCCGCAGTGCCGCGTTCTCGTGTTCGATCTGCGCGCGCGACTTCACGCCGCGCCGCCGCCGCTCCGCCTCGCGCAGCGTCATCTGGAACGGCTTCGGCACGGTGAGCCGGGGTCTCCAAAGCTCCTCCTCCTCCTCCTCCTCCTCCTCCTCGCCGTCCTCACGCTGCCGCCTCCTCCGCCCCTTGGCCCTCCGCGGCGTCCCCCGACCCGTCGGCAGGCTGCGCACCGAGGAGGACGACAGGCGGTGCAGGTGAGGCGACAGCTGGAAGTCGCGCCACATGTTCTTGATGTGTTCTCTGGGGGAGAACGGAGAACCCGGCTCCGCCCCGTTGGGCACGGCGTCCGCTCCGTCGGAGGAGTCGGAGGCTCCGGAGCTCCTCCTGAGCTCCACGGCGGAGCGACACTTCTTCAGCCGGCGTGGAGCCGCCGGGCTGCAGCTCGACCAGGGGGGCCTAAAGGATGACAAACACGTCAAACACTGATCCACTCAGCAGCACTCAAACGCACCACGGCGACGCCCACTGTCCAGCTGATAACGACCAGCTGATCATGTCCATTGATTGACGCCATTGATTAACGCCGTAACACTAATTGATTACTCATCTAGTCTTTAAAATGTTGGGGGATATGCTCTTTATGCTGTCATTATTTCCCATAGCCCAAAGTGAGAATATTCAAATTACTTATTTTGTAACAACTACTTATTATTGACGTGTTGTCAAATCATAATATAGAGATATAACTTAACATTCTGTCAATCAACTAATTTAGTTCTAATTTCAGCTTTAATTACACTTGTATAATATAACATAATGCACACAGTTTGATTTATCGTCTGCTCAACATTTCTGATGTGTGTGACTTAAAGAAACAAACTAAAATGTATTTAATTTAATTAACAAGAATTTATCTTTGGGTATTCATACATTTAAATATGAATATATATGTATATATATATAAGTATATATATTTAAATATATAAATATTATATATATATATATATATATATATATATATATATGATGAGAGCAAGAATTTATTTTTGGGTATTCATACATTTAAATATATGAATATATATATATATATATATATATATATATATATATATATATATATAAAAATAAAAAATATATATATATATATATGTAGTCTGAATACCAACGAGTGACGGAGTGTTTAGTGTTTCTCGTGATAGGGTGAACAGATCCTTTAAGCTGTCGCTCTATAAACAGTTATTTTAGCTCTCCAGAATAAGTATACTTAGTGTATTTAGCACAGTTGTAAAAGTTAAACATCCCCACATGAGAAACTCAACACTCTTAAGGTAGAACCCCAGGAACCATACCCTCCACCCAAAGCCACCCACCTGTGCCCGCCGGCCTCCCGCCGCGTGGCGTCCAGCGGCGCCGAGGCCCTGAGCTGCAGCTTGTGCCGGTACATGCCCTCCAGCTCCGCCATGGTGCGCAGGTGGGCCTTCTTCAGCTCCTCCAGCTTGCTGTAGTACTCCTCGTTGGAGAAGAAGATTTCGCTGAGGTCCAGGCGGTCTCCTCCCGGCGCCCTGTAGTCCGCCGCCGCCGCCAGAGCACCGCCCTTCGCCACGCGGTCCTCGTCACAGGAATCGGAGCCAGAGTCCTCGTACTCCAGCTGGAAAGGTCAAAGGTCACATTCAGCTCATTAGCATTTACCTGTGGCAGTTTTCTCTGAATCTAGGAGGAGAGACCTCCGTGGGACACCAATGCAAGTGTTTTTTATTATATATATATCATGATGTTGAATGTAGCCTGAAGCTTCCAGAATCTTCCTGCAGGACAAAGCTTGTAAGGCCCGGCTCGGCCTCCTCCGGGACTAAGCCTATTACCGGCGGCGGCGAGGGGCCATATGGCGGCGCACAAAGGGCAGCTCGCCATGAATGAGCCCAACCGACACGCGGCAGGTGTCTGGCGCTGGTGATTCTCACACTGATTGGCGCGAGGAGTTCATTTTCAATGAAAATGGGACCCCCGCCGCACGGGAGGCAATTATGTGTCTGGGATTAGGACGTGAACGTGGCCGTCTGGGTAATCTAGTCGACGCGGAGGTCTAAAAATAGTCTAAACGGTTCAAATCCTTTCCACCGTCTGGACTGACCTGAAACTGTCACCGACCTGTCGGCTGGGAGAGATCCATGACAGCGTTACGGCGGATTTAAGTGACTATCATTTGTGAACGTGTGCTATTCTTAATATAGGTGTATAGGTTCGTCACTCTGATGATGACGTCACTATTATATGTTTATATATAACAACATATTAAAACTGGGGTGAATTGCCATAAAATCTCTTTGAATAAAAACAAGGAAGGAAAGTGAACGTTTTAACTTTATGACCTTAAATCCCTTTTTATAGAATAGTTGACACTCTGAGTTTAAAAGTTTTTTTGGGGGCATAATAATGAACAATGTCCAAGGTGTTGATCTCTTTACTGTGGTTTTAAAAGACAAGGGGATTTAATTACATTGATAATTGTTGCCATAATTGTGGTGTTACACCACCACCGCTAAGAACACATTAGACATATTGTTATATTTTAAGTTACCAGATGTTTCATTTGACCTATTTTAGTGCGGGGCTAACTTGTATCCCTAAAATAATTTCGTGAAGGCATTTTAAACTAAAGGTTAAACTGCAGCTTCACACCAGAACCAGTGGAGGAAGAACTTCGAACTTCTGCTTGGGTTAAAGTCTAAAAACACTTATAGATACAGCAACACTATAACAAACAAGTCAAAATACTGAATTCAAAATGTTATTTACAGAATAATTATCATAATGTACTAAAAGTATCAAAAGTAAAATATTATACAGTTCCTATCAAAGCGTTATATTGTAGACTACACTACGATACGATACTATTCAGTTTATTTAAAATTAAGCTATTTCATTATTAGTATTTTTAGATACGTTGGGGCTGGCTTTTTACAGTAATCATATTATAATTTATTAGCAGTTTTGTAAACTGTAAATATTGTTAAATCAATATAACCGTAGTGAAGTTAAAACAATATTGTATTACAAAATTATTAAATATTTAACTATTTTTCCAGTCAAGGGAATATTTTAATTAAATATATTACAATATGTACACGTTTCCCCTGGCTAACAGAAACAACAAAACCAACTAGTGAACATTATAATGTATTATTAAATATTTTCCCTTTCCCAAACATGAATTAAAGTGCGGACACTTGTAAACGTCCCGTTACCTCCTCCTCGCGGTGCCGGTGGTCCCGGCGACACGAGGCCGCGCACGGCAGCGCTCGCTCCCGCTCGTAAGATGCGAGCCGCGCTCTGGTCCGCGGGTCCACCGGCGTTTTCAGACACGACGTGACCAGCACGTTTGTCCGGTGGGCGTTCGCCATAACGTCGTAGAATGTGTTACAGTTCTATATAATATAAATATAAAAAGTAAAACTATATATACGGTTTTAAATATGCGGTATTTTGAGTATTTTGAGGAGCCGCCGTACCGCGTGCCCGAGGGACGTATCCAGGAGGCAGCAGGTTGGTTCCCTTAGCAACGGAGCGGAAGTCGATTGGGACGGAAGTGACATGACAGGAAGTAGAGGCGAGGTACAAAATAAAAGCATAGTTTAACATTCGTTTACGATATCCGAATAATCTCGTGGTGGAAGTAGTCAAAAAATATAAGGTATATCATAATTTATCTTAAGTAGGAGAGTTTTCGACAGAGGCAACACTTCAACTCATCAAAAACACAACAAATATGGAGATGGAAAGGGAGGAAACACTGCAAATTAGAATGTATCCTAAATTTGTGAGATTCATGGAGTGAAGTAAAAGTACACATACCTCTGAAATAGACAACTAAATAGATTAAAAACCTTCAGAATATGTATTCAGATATGTAGAATTTTACAATTGAATAATATAATTCATAATATTAATCAAACATTTTTTTTAAATGTATTATTCAGATTGAATCATTTGTGAAGAGGATGTTATCTAATAAAATGTTGATGTCAATATGGCTTTTTTCCCTGTGTTTTTTCTGAACTCTGTCAGACAACAATCTGACATGCCTTATTTGACAATTAAGTGTTCAACCATAAGTGAACCGTCTAAAAGATATTGAATAAACAAGAATTTAGTTTCTTGCTAAAAGTAAAGTTAATCTAAGTGGATTTACAACAACAAATTATACCAGATAACGTAATTCAAAAACTCAGCCAAATAAGTGTTTGAAAAACCTCTCTAATAATCAAATATATTAAAAAGTTCTATTAACATACTGTCCCCGTTTACCTCATTTCGGTGCAATAGAAATCACACAGGCAACAAATGGAGTGTCAACAAAAAAAAGAAGCCTTTTTTTAATTATTTAATTACGCAACGTAACAACTACAGCGGAAATCTGAACAGACAAGGCGTGGAAAGAGTCCTCCGATCCCTTCACAGTACGACCTTCGTGGACAAAACTCACTGGACAGGCTCAAATCTCTATCGGCAGTTCACCTGAAAAACAAAAACACAAACTCTTTAGACGCAACTAAAACACTAATAAAGTGTTCTCCTTTAAACCATTTGATCCAGATTCTTACAATGTCGTCGATCTTGAGGATGCTGCGGACCGTCTCTGTGGAGAGAGTCAGAGCGCTGATGGAAACCAGTAACGGCTGCACCACCTGCTCCTCCAGGATGTTGGAGATTCCTCCCTGTCGCACATTAACAGACAGAAGAAACCAGTCAGTCGCTTACATCTCGATACAGCAAAGAGAAACAAGAGGAGGAGCCTGTTGGGAAGCGTGTGGTGAGGAGTCCATTAAGGCTGCAGCATCGTTCACCATTGGCTAGATTAATAGTGTTATTACTGCTATATCATTATTTATTGAGAAAGTGCTGCCACTCATTATTATTGGTTATTAGTACATCACGTATTGTTCTTTGAATGTCATTAAATAGAGATGACTGATGCTTTAAAACTCAAAGGCAGCATCTTAAATCTCTTATTTAGTCTCAATAACAATCTGAAAGTTAAATGTTAAGTTAAATTAAATAAAATGTAAAATGATAAGCGAGCTAGAGACAGGAGCTATAGGATATTAAATGACTGTAAACCTCACTACGCTGCCTCGTGTGTGGATGCTCCCCGGGCCGAGTTGCCTAGGCAACCCGGTGAGTTACCGGGGAGCTTTCCAAAGTAATGTTCCTCTATTTCTTACGCTACTGCAGGATGAACATGCAGGAGCGCCTTTGTAAGAGGGGATCTGGGCCTGAACTCTCACTACCAGATAGATAAAAACAATAGCATTTGTAATCTAGTTTGCAGAGTGGAGAAGGAGAGCGAGCGGACCTTGCGGACGTTGATGCCGGCCATCTTGTCTCCCTGGGCGTGCCTGTTGCGGAGCTCCGTCACCGTGGAGATGGGGTTCAGGCCGGCGTTCTCGGCCAGCGTCGAGGGGATCACCTCGAGGGCGTCGGCGTACGCCCGCACGCAGTACGCCTCCATGCCGGCGAGAGTACGCGAGTACTCGGCGAGGCGCACGGCCAGCTCGATCTCCGGAGCGCCGCCGCCCGCGATCAGAGCCCTGAGGAAGAAATCAATCAATTGTACAAGGTTTGTATTGTACATTTATTGTTCTGAAGTACATACACACACACACACGTGTGTGGATGCTCCCCGGGCCGAGTAGCCGAGGCAACCCGGTGAGTTAACGGGGAGCTTTCCAAAGTAATGTTCCTCTATTTCTTACGCTACAGCAGGAAGAACATGCAAGAGCGCCTTTGTAAGAGGGGATCTGGGCCTGAACTCAAAATATGTTGTGGGGTTGAATAGCATTTGGAATATAGTTCTCTTAGCTTTCCTCACGTTTCGAAAACAAAAAAAGTATAAAAGTGACCGACCTCTTCTTGACCAGGCAGCGGATGACGCACAGCGCGTCGTGGATGGAGCGCTCCGCCTCCTCGATCACCAGCTTGTTGGAGCCTCGGACCACAATGCACACAGTTTTCCCGGGGCTGGCGCAGCCTGTGATCTGCACACACACACACAAAAAAAAGGAGCAACGGCAAAGAGTTACACGAGGAGTTGGAGGCCACACAGACAACTGATCTGAGAACTGCTGGTCCGAGAACTCCTACCTTGATGAGCTTGCCAGAGCCGTCCAGGCTGACCTCCTCAGCCAGCTCCGCTGTGCCGAGCATCTCTGAGGTGAAGTGGTCGATGTGGGCGATGGGCTTGGTGCCCAGAGTCTGGAGGGGAGGAGAGTTCAGGGTTTGACTTCACTGACACACGTAGCGCATATTATTATTGTAAATCTCCTCTTAATACCAAGACGAATACAGCAGTAATCCGATCAGCGTCTGTGAAGACTGAAACGGACGGCGCTCACCTTACAGATGAACTCGATCTCCTCCCTCTCGATCTCCTTCACCACCATGATCTTCATCTTGTTGAGGAAGTGCAGGGCGAGGTCGCTCAGAGCGTCTCTGAGAACACAGACAGCTCGTCGTTAATTACTCTTCGGTTTATACGACGTTTGACATCTACACCAGCATCTCATCTGTGTCACCTGAGGATGGACTTCTGGATGAGCAGCACGTTGCAGCCGGCCTTCTTGACCTGCTTCACCATGTTGAGGATGTAGGAGCGCTCCTCCCGCAGGACGCGGTCCATCTGGGCGTAGTCGGAGACCACGATCTGGTTGTCCATCTGCAAACAAAACAAACCAAACAGGTCAGGAGAGGAAAAGGACGACAGGAGTTTGGGAATGCCTCTCCAATTAAAGCTCACAGAATAGTTTTTGTGGTGGCTTTGATTGCTGGGAACTTTAATAATATACTTTGTTTGTTTACCATATTGCATAACATCATGATCTGGATCCCTTTCATACAAAAAAAGGGTAATAGATGCAACTAAGACGCATTTCCCTCAATACACAGAAAGTTCAACATGAAATAGAAATGCAGAAGCGCGGCCATCTTTCCTCTGAGGACTCACATCAGTTTTGGGAGGGGACAGGCAGAACTGGATGAGGCCGATCTTGGCCTTCTCCACCCGGGAAACGCTGCTGTTGGCGACCCTCTGGTTCAGCACCAGGCCGTCCACCAACTCACAGTCATCAATGGTGCCTCTGGACACACACAACAACCCGATTAGTACTTTCTTTCTGCAGAAACATTTTCATTATAAATCAACTTGTGGATTCCAGCGCTCACGCTCACCCGAGCTTCTTGATGATCTTGATGTCCTGCAGGTCGACGCCCATGGCGGTGGCCGGGTCGATGACACGCATGACGGCGTCCACGCTCATGGGCGCCAGCAGACTGGAGTACTGGGACACGACCTTGGAGCACAGCGACGTGGTGGCGCTGTTGAGCAGCGTCTCGCGGTCGCTCAGCTGCACCGGCCGGCTCATGCCGGTCAGCACCTCCACGCCTTTCTCCACGGCCTTCTGGAAGGACTCGGAGATGGTGGTGGGGTGGATACCTGACCGACGGGTCAACGCAGAAACATTAGTACTTCTTTGTATTTTAGACTGCTGGTGGAACAACACAAGAAACGCAAAATATGTACATTTGAGCTCTGCGACTTTGGGACTGGGATTCAGTTTGTCACAAGAGACAACTTTTATATACATTTAAGGAAACAAGAAGAGAGTTCCTTCTCTCGCGTCCCGACTTATTAGCTGCTAATTAAATCACTGCAGAGTAAAGTAAAAAAGGACCCGTGTCTGGATTGGAAATAAACTAGAAAAATATGTTCAAACACTGGCGATATTTGCTCCCTCTCATTTCGATCTTTCAACTTCCGATGTTTTTGTTTAAAAAAAAAAAAAGTGGATATTCTCCAAAGAGCTAATAAATGTTTACATCAAAATGCTAAACCATCATTCCAACCCACACACACTTGCAATCATGGCATTAGCTGGTTTTAATTGGGTGTCTGTTTGTTGTTCCTCTGAAGCTCTCACCTCTCTGCAGCAGCTTGGAGCAGGCGTCCAGCAGAGCTCCAGCAATCACCACCACAGAGGTGGTGCCGTCTCCGGCCTCAATGTCCTGGGCTTTGGACAGTTCCACCAGCTGAAAAAAAAAAAAGGCACGAAGGAAGTTGAAAAAACAACTAAAAATGAGTTCCTCTTAAAACCCCGATGAGGTTTACAGCAGATCATTTTGGGCTGCAGGAAACACAATATTCTGCTTTCATGTTTGGGATGCAAGAGAAGCTCCGGGTACCATTTTGGCTGCGGGGTGGAGAACCTGCATCTGCTTCAGGATGGTGGCACCGTCGTTGGTGATGGTCACGTCACCTTTCTCATCCTGGATCTGAAAAAAAACGGCGCGTCGCTTTTAGAATCACGCACACGACGACCTGGGAGCTGTGTGAAAAGCCAAATAAAAAGTCTGTTCACTCACCATCTTGTCCATGCCTTTAGGCCCCAGGCTGGTCCTGATGGCGTCCGCAACAGCTGTCAGACAAGGCAGGTGAAAGGTGAGTGTAGCAGGGGAAACCATCAACTCAGACATGTTTTGGGGAAACCGAAATCGCAGTAGATCCTTTCTTTCAGGGTGCGCCAAATAATAAATCAATCATAAAATGTGAACAAAGGACATAAAGAATTCTCAAGAAAGACCAAAGTCACAGCAAAGAGGGAAATCAAGCCGTCAGAATCCAGTTTTACCACCCAGTAAAAGCAAAAAGGATATCATTGCCTTTTCAACCCTCAGCGTCTCATTGACCTGCGAGTTATATTCTGTATTTAAATCATATTGGAAAATGTTTAGCTTTCAGTCTGGATGTTTATGCAATGAATATGATCCTAATCAAGGTTTTTCCCCTCTCAAAAATAAAAGGATTACCTCATAGTGAGGTAGCGATTGGAAAGGGTGACAGTTAGGCTCGTTAGTTTATAGTCATGTTTGCGTCTGTACATTTATGAAAATGCACATAAACTATATGCACATTTTATGTCTTTGGGTCATTATTATTGTCTTTTGTGAGCAAACTGATGTCACTGCAAACCTGCTTTCAGATTTGAGTTTAGAATACATATTTTAGGAATCAACCTTTTGCATTTGGCTTGTGTCCATGTGTAAGTGAGCGTGCAGCACCGAGCTAGCTGCAGCAGAGATTACGTCGAGTCATGAGCATCTCGCAGAGGAGCAGCACCGCAACCCAATACGTCACATACGCCCAATGGAAAAGAGGATCGTTTTTGAATGAATTAATATCGTTAACTCTTGGGATTGGTAGCATTTGTGTAACGCCGTTTTAACACAAATGTCACTTTTTTAAATTAAGATTTGGGACCCGGTACAAGCTAACGCCGGCGAGTAACGGCGCCCTGCCCTGCCCACAGCCATGACACCGGGCTGAGGGGCGAGGTTCTGCTGAAGATATTAACGGCTTAACTATACAAAAATACGAATAAATAAAAGGCATGTACGTATTTAACCTACCTTTTGATGCAGAGATGTTGCTGTACCGAATCTGGGCCGGCTTGTCGCGGTCCACGTACATCCCTTTGTTTCGACCCATGTTCCCTCTCGGTGCCGCCATCATCTCGGGCATTTTGATTCGATAATCGGTGGAAGATGTCGAGCGGTGTTTTCAGAACAGGACTGACGAGGTCCCGGTGCTGAAACACGGCGGTTCGGCTTCAGATGGACTCGGATGAAAAGTATCTCCACCGGGTCTTGATCAGAAACTTCTAGAAGGAACCGGCTGCTGCGTAGAGGAAGGACCCGGATGTTAAGCGGCCCGGAGATGACGTTTGCAGACATTACGCATCAACTACCGATGTAGCTAAATCAGTTCAAACTTAATAAAACATGTTTTATTGTGTATTTTACGTCCAGAGAACACATTACGTGCTACAATATTAAAAACGGATCGGTTGTTGCCTCTGCTGAGTTTTTAAAAGCCGAAACGTTCACTTTGAGTTGATTTAAAAACTGATCTGGGGTCGACTAAATTAGTCTGTTCTATCAGCAATAGCAGGAAAGACGCATTTTTAAATGAAGCATGTTAACAAGTAACTGAGTCCTGTTTAGTTTGTGTTACTTTTTACTACTTATTTGTTACTCCTGCGTGTCCGGTAGGTTTATTTCGACTGTTGAGCCGCTGCTCGCTGTTGCCGTTTGTTCTCATCCTTCCTCCTTTAAAAGAGCAGCGTTAGCTAAGTTAGCTTAGCACAGTGTGGAGCGACATGCTGTTGTTTTGGGTAGTCAGTCAGGTGGACGAGAGGACTACTTTATTATATGTTCATGCTCTTATCTTGCAGAAAGTCCTCTTTACAAATACATGTTGTGTTTGTGTGATATTATTTTTTCAGCAGAACAAAACGCGCCACAAAGGTTCAGCCAGACTGACGCATTAAATTAAACTCAATTAAATCACCAGAAAAAAACCGGAAGCTTAAAGATTAACATGTGTGCAGATTTAAAATGGGAAAAGCTTTCTGTTTTCAGTGTCAAGTGTTTCGCAATAATTAAATAAGAAAACTGCTATTCCATCCTGATTTGGGTCATTTCATATTTCAATGGCGTAATATATCATGATTTAGTCTTCTGGTGATTTTAATGAATAATTACAGAGTGTATGGAATAACCACGTGGTTTACTCTAGTGTGGAATAATTATACGTGACAAATAAAAAATAGTGGGTATTTATTTAATTTAATAGAGAGCTTTGGGGCACGGATAATGTACTGGTAAATGCAATATAAAATAAAATGCCACCATCCCCTTTCATTTAGATTATATCGTCTGTTATGTCAATCTTTTTATTCATAAAAAATATAGAATACATTTAAATACACTCAGGTTTTTTCTGAAGTGACAGAGGACGTTGTGATTAAATAATAAATAAAAAACTGACTTGATATCAATTTCCAAGAACCGGAAATGATGTCAGACTACGAAAAGTCACTCGGTCTTTAATTTAAAACAAAGACGATAATAACATCTCTAGTTCCTTATGTTTAGGAAAGTTTAAGGAAGTCTGCAGCCATGCTGCCGCTGAAGGAGAAGGACAAGCCCATCGTCAGGAAGCTGCTGTCGTCGGGCTGCTGCGCTCGCTGCGTCCTGCGGTTCTGCTGCGTGACGCTCCAGGCCGCCTACAGGAAGCCCCCGCAGGTGAGACTCACCTTCTGTAAACCTCCCTCCTGGCCGCCACCCCTCCCTTACCCATCAACCGCGTTCTCTCCCCCAGGACACGCTCCGGGAACTCCGGGCGTTCGTCCACGATGCCGAGAACGGAGAGACCCGGGAATCGGCGGAGGGAAACGCCGAAACCCGTGATGAGGCGGCGGCGGTGGAACCAGCCGGAGACCCGCCGAGTAAAAGAGTGAAACTGGAGCCCGTTGGGACCGGCGCTGCAGAGGAAGAGGAGGAGGAGGAGGAGGAGGAGGAAGACGCTGTGGTCGGACCGAAGGAAGAAGAGCCGAGTGTGTGTGTGGTGTGTTT
>CM070110.1:1600000-1617500 GCA_036178185.1 Liparis tanakae | reverse complement strand
CAGAAACCCTGAAATGTATTTCTTTTAATTTAATTCAAAATAAATACTACCACGGCAATGCAAGTCCACTACTGGGTTCTTGCCCTAATGTTTTGGTAAGAAAACAAACAAGCAAACGATCAAAAAAAAGAAAAGAAAAAAACAGACTTCAGTTAATGCATCCATCTTCATCATCATCATCATCATCCTTCAGCAACTTTCAAGAGGTGCCTTTTTTAACGACATACAAGGTAACACTGCCTAGAATGACCAACATAAATAAAACAAATACTATGGTACAAAAGGTGGAGAGGGGGGGGGGGGCACAAGGAGCAAAGGATCATGGGGGATTGGAACAACCTGATGAAACCAGCACTGCAAAAAAAACACTTTTCAAAAGTCCTCCATGGTCCCACTTTAGTGTATTTTTTCTTCTTGAAGACGGTGAAACATAATTGACGCCACAGTTACAGTCATGTCCTCATTGGAGGAGACCATGGGGGGGGGGGGCTAGGTTGTCTCCATGGAAACATCCTCCGTGGACGAGACGAGTCGGTGAATCGACCCGAGGAAATACAAAATAAAAAAGGGTCCAGTCTTCGACACAATCGTACTTTTTTTTCCTCCTCCTTTTTTAAATGTTTTTTTTTATTTATTTGTGTCCATATATACTTAAATGCAGTTTTTGAGTCGTTTGTTGTTTTTTCGGTCACTATATTCTCAGTCAAGTACAGTCACACAAGAAAAACAAAAAAATAAAGATGTTTATGTCTGTGAAGATGCCTCAAAATGACCCAAACTAAAGAAAAGGCATTGCATATTTACATCAAGAAGTTTGGGGGGACTCGACCTCCTCACAGCGAGGAGTGTCTCACGTGATCTGTCACATGACCAGTGACGTATCGACACCCTCAGTTCATGGTTTAAAAACGCGCGTGTGTGTGTGTGAATAAATCTCATAATACTGACGGGACAGAAGCATCTGGAGCTGGAAGCCTCGTTTCTTAGTGTGATAAATTTATATAAATGTCTTCACTCTGATCTGTATGGTCTAAAAACAGTCTTAGTGCATCTGTGTGCGAGTATGAATGGAAACCATGTGCGCATGTGCGTGTGTGCGCCGTCAGGGTTCCTCCACCAGACTTCGATATGTCTCACTGCTCTCATCACGCATGCGCACGAACTTCAAGAAAACAACGACAGAAACAACGCAAACAGCTTTTTAAGACCCGGATGTTGTTCGCCAGGAGCGTTCGGCTCGTGCGGAGGAACCGGAGAGGTCAGCTGACACCGGCCGAGCTCCACTTGGCGTTTTGTCTTTCTTTTCTTTTTTTTAACACATGAGTCACCAACTCAAAACAATGAATGAAACGTCACGTGCATTTAGTTCTGATCCGCGCAGTGAGGTCATCGTGTGTCGCTGTTTTTAGTCCAGTTGTTTTTATGAATGAATCAAACGGTTTGACAGGTTCTCTCTCAGGCCACCAGGGGGCAGCACTCACTCAGTAAATACATATATTATATAATATATATATATATATATTATAATATATAAATATAGATATTTTATAATATATAAATATATATATATATATTATAACAAATACATATTTATATATATATATATATATGATATAATACTGTTATACTGTACATTGAAGCTGTTGCTTTCCTCTCCCACTGATTTGACTTTTCCCATCACGTGCATTGTTCATCGACGCCGTCGCAACCAGACAGAATACAATACAGTTCTCTCTCCCTCCCTTTCCCTCTCTCTCCCTCTCTCCCGCCCTCTCTCTCTCTCTCTCTCCCTCAGGCTGTTTTCCCGCCTTCCCCTGGTCATCATTCACAAGTTAAAAACACGTGTCATGCTCCAATGACTAAATGCCTTCTATAAATGTGACACGTCAGCCTCGTGTTGTTGTTGTTGTTGTCCAATGCCGCGGTCAAACTCATTACATCTTATGACTAGAAATAAAATCCCAGCCCCCGAGGGAATGAACAACGTGTTTGATGACATCACTCTGGATAGATCAGCCACATCGGCCCACGTCCGTTTCTACGACCCCGCCTCCTCCGTGTGATTTTAAATGATCGGCCCCCGATCGATCGGATGTGCTAATCAATCAGCTTTTCGGGGAGTTGGTGGACGTATCGTTCTCATCTCTGGACCCGAGCCGGTCGCATCACGGCAAGACGACCGGCCGCCTCTCTCTGTGAACATCCCATGTCTATATTTACTTGACGTCTACGCGTCCCACGCGCTCTCCGGGGAGTCGCTGTGGACGACCGCGCTTTCAGACGGACACCTGAACGCCTCTCTGCACTTGCTCTGACCTGCTTAGAAAACACCCCTGTAGTCGCAGCGAGTGTTTAAAAAAAACACCAAATTAGATTTGGTTTGGAGCGAACTGTCGGCCTCAGTCTGATCAGAGTACATCTATATATGTGTGTGCGTGTGTGTGTGTGTGTGTGTGTGTGTGTGTGTAGCTATGACAGCATAAAGTTGACCCCCATGTCCCACATACAGTACATACATACGTTACATACATACATTAAGCCACATGTCCCTGTGTAAACAACCATTCCACTAGTCCTACAGCTACGATGAGGAAACAAAGAGCGGAGGTGAAGAAGAGGAGGAGGAGGAGCGGTGAGGAAGCAGAGGAAAGGCCTCGTTCCCTTTGCCCGGCTGTGGAAAGCTGTGGAGCGGTTAGCTTGAGTTTGAACGCGGTTGTGCTCTGTGGCGCCTGAGTGGACTGTGCAGTTTCTGGCAGTTTTAGTGTTTCCTGTTTCAAAAAAAAAGAAAGGAAAATCAAAAAAGAATACGCAAAAAAAAAAAAAAAAAAAAACGGAGAAGTGAAGATCAAGAGAGGAAAAAATTTAAAGAAAGAAAAACATCACGGGTTGAAAAAATACGAGAGCAAAGTAGTAAGACTGCAACGATGAGAGGAATGATACAGACTGGTCCTTCCTTTCTTTCTTCCTGTCTTTCTGGAGACGGTGACCTCATCGCCATGGGATCGGGGGAATGTGCGCCGCCATGGCGAATGTATGAGAAAGAAAACAACTTTTTTTGTCGTATTTGTTTTTCTTTTTTTTCCGAGTGAACCACGAGCCGTGCACTTATTCTCAACTAAGGATGACTCACAACCCCCGGGAGAAAAAAACCACCCGCCCGAAAAAAAAGAAAAGAACCCAAACACCCTGTCGGTATGATACGAAACATCTGCACACGTAAGGCAACATTTTTGGTTTTTTGTTCCCTAAAACGGCTCTTCCAAACCAAGTGCAAAAAAGTCAAAAGAAGAAGAAAGAAAAAGGGGCAGAAACAACAAAGTAACGCAACTCGGGTCGACGACGTAATACTGACGGAAAAAAATAAATAACAAAAACATTGCCTTCTGCAGTAAAATAGCGCTGAAAATGTAGGAGACTTATTTTTCTTCTTTTTTTTAGTGTGGGGAGACCGGCTGGAGTCTATCCCACTGTGCAAAAAACCTCTTTTAAAGTCCCTAGAAAGACTTCCCCCCTCCGTGAGGAGGCAGAGGGGGGAGAAAGAGGGGAGACTGGTATTTTTGTTGTTGTTTTTTTCTGTTTTCCTAAAATGGCTACGTGTTTTCCTCAGAATGGCCACGAATGGGGACGATGCCGGGGGGGGGAGCGGGGCTGGGGGCGGCTCACTCCCGCCCGCTGGCCGAGTAGGAGAACTGTGGGAAGTGAGGCCTTCGCTCGTTGTCCGCCGCGTCCATCCCGTCCTCGTCGTCTGCGGGGACACACACACACACACACACACACACACACACACACACACACACACACACACACACACACACACACACACACACACACACACACACACACACACACACACACACACACACACACACACACACACACACACACACACACACACACACACACACACACACACACACACACACACACACACACACACAGGTTTTGAGCGCAGGTTTTCCCGTCGGATCCGGTTCCCCGAAACCCAGATCCACGGGGCTCCGGTTGGACTTTCGTTCATCTCAATATTTGTAAAAATCTTTAAACGTCTCAAACAGCGAAGCAAACGATCAGCATCACGGAATAAAATAAAGCAGAAATTCTCAATGACGACGTTATTATAAAAATAGAAATAATCATTTCCCACATAATTAAAATCTGAAGCTTATATTTTCTCTCGTCCCAACAGGCGGACATGAAGGTGGACGGCGCCTCACATTTCTCCGGCGGGGTGATGGTGATGGTCTGAGCCGTGAACTCCTCGTCGAAGTACCGCGTGTCCGTTTCCGAGCTGACTTGAGGCTGGAAAGGCGGAACCAGCTGGAGACAGGAAGTAGAAGATGACAGACAGGTGTCAGTGAGCTGGTTGTGTGAGGGTTAACACACATATATATACATTTTTTATATATATATATATATATATATATATATATATATATATATATATATATATATATATATATATATATATATAAATAAATATATAAATAAATATATAAAAATAGAAAGAAATATAAATATCTATAAAAATAAATATATCTAAACAAAAAAATATAAGTAAATGTATATATATATATATATATATATATATATATATATATATATATATATATATAAATAAATATTATAGCATAGCTCAATACATGTCCATTAAATTAGGAGCAGTATTATCTTTTGGTCTGTTACTACTTAGATTTCCTCCTCCTCCTCCTCCTCCTCCTCCTCCTCCTCCTCCTCCTCCTCCTCCTCCTCCTCCTCCTCCTCCTCGGCGCTGCGCGGGCCGTTTCCATGGCTACCTCCTGATGGCGAGCTTACGTTTTGGCACCCGGTGGCGACGTTTTTAAAATCAAGGCTTACGCTCAGAAACACAACGGGATTAGAGAAGCCAGACAGGAACACACACAGGGAGGGATTATTGGGATTATTATCCTCTGTACTCCGTTTTTGGGGGGGCGGAATCCGCCAGGTTTAAGTAAAAGATACTTTTACTTTACTTCAGTATTTCTATTTTATCCCGCTTTAAATTTTGCAGAATCAGATAAATAATACAGATTATTTATGAATTATTATATTATTTTACTGGCGGAATTTCATTTTAATAACTGAGCTCCACCAGTTCTAATATATATATATATATATATATATATATATCAAATATAATAGTAAAATATATATATCAGTATGTATTTTGACTTTTGCTTCTAAGAGTATTTATACTGTGTTGTATTGGTACTTTAATGTAGTACCTCACTGTGAAGTCAGATTCATAATAACGACTTAAACACATTACTAAATATCATCTCGTATATCAACAAGAGTAAAGAGGACCTGCTCTACGTTGGTAAAGTGAGACCGCGATGAGGTCGTCGGGTTCTTTTGGGTTCTTTTGGGTTCTCGACACGCCCCAGACAGGCTTCTTTTAAACAAACAAATAAAAGATCGAAGCGAGGGCGCCCTGACCCCGGGACGGCGCCCTGACCCCGGGACGGCGCCCTGACCCCGGGACGGCGCCCTGACCCCGGGACGGCGCCCTGACCCTGGGACGGCGCCCTGCGCTCACCTTCTTGTCGTAGACGTCCTGCCAGTCGACGGCGTTGAAGTAACTGTGTCTCATGATCTCCTTGGCGTCGTCCGGTCCGCCGCCCAGCCTGTCGGGAGGAGAGGAGGAGGAGGAGAGGAGAGGAGAGGAGAGGAGAGGAGAGGAGAGGAGAGGAGGAGAGGAGGAAGACATCAAAACGTTGCTCTGACAACGTCTCCAGAATATCCACCTGCGACACATCCCAGAATAACTCAGCGGGGTGAACGGGTTTTGTGTGTGTGTGTGTGTGTGTGTGTGTACCGCTTGTTGGGGTCCTTGATGAGCAGCCCCGACAGCAACGACTTGGCGTCGGCCGACAGCGTTCGGGGGAACTTGATCTCCTCCATGAGGATGAGCTCGAACAGCTTCTCGTGGTCCTGGTTGTAGAACGGCAGGCGGCCGCACATCATCTCGTACGTCACCACGCCCAAACCCCACCAGTCCACCGCCCGGCCGTAGTCGTTGTCCTCCAGCACCTGGGGACACAGCCGGACGCCGACATGTTGAACCGCTCACGAAACGCAGAGGATGGAGCACTTTGAGTGGGTTGTCAGCTGTTATACTGATGCTTTTTTTCTTTTCTTCAATTGGTTGTATAGAAGTCTATGCTTTATGTGTTAACGCTGCCTTCTTTCTCCTGACCACCAGGGGGAGACTCCTCTTGTTGTATATGCTCCATGTGTTAAAGCTGCATTCTCTCTACTGACCACCAGGGGGCGAGTCCTCTGGTTGTATAGAAGTCTATGCTCCATGTGTTAAAGCTGCATTCTCTCTACTGACCACCAGGGGGAGACTCCTCTGGTTGTATAGAAGTCTATGCTTTGTGTGTTAAAGCTGCAATCTTTCTCCTGACCACCAGGGGGAGTCCTCTGGTTGTATAGAAGTCTATGCTTCATGTGTTAAAGCTGCATTCTCTCTCCTGACCACCAGGGGGCGACTCCTCTGGTTGTATAGAAGTCTGTGCTTCGTGTGTTAAAGCTGCGTGCACCGCATGTTGCATCATGAGGGGCGTGACCTCTGACCTCCGGCGCCAGGTACTCGGGGGTCCCGCAGAAGGTCTTCATGGTGGCAGTGTCGGTGATGCCTTCTTTGCAGAGGCCGAAGTCTGTGATCTTGATGTGTCCGTCCTTGTCCAACATGAGGTTCTCCAGCTGACGAAGAGGAGGAGAGGGGTTAGACACTGGGCCCCGCGGTGCTGGCCGCGCCCCTGACCCGGCCTCAGAGGAGCGGTACCTTCAGGTCCCGGTACACGATCTTGGCAGAATGGAGGTAGTCCAGAGCGGAGACGATCTCGGCGCCGTAGAAACGAGTGCGGTCCTCCGAAAATACTCGTTCTCTTGACAAGTGGAAAAACAGCTGCAGAGAGGAAGAGGAGGACAAGTTCATCACCTGAGAGCCCTCTGAATATTTATTATATACTAATATTATATTAGACTATTATTAGTTATTATTAGAGTTTAAACATAGTTAACTTCTTTGTGTAATCGGTGAGATCGATTATATCAACGATAATAAGTAAAAGACAGAGAGAGAGAGGGGGGGAGAGAAAGAGAAGAAGGGAGAGGGGGGAGAGAGAGAGAGAGGTAGAGAGAGAGAGCGAGAGAGGGAGGGAGAGAAATAGAGAGGGAGAGAGAAAGAGAGAGACAGGCAGAGAGAGAGGGAGAGAGAAGGAGAGGAAGAGAGAGAGCTAGAGAGATGGAGAGAGAAAGAGAAAGAGAGGGGGAGAGATAAAGAGAGAGACCATTGATTCATAATCGATTCTGTGTTTCTGAGAATTGAACCAAATCACAAATCACAGTTGTATCAATATTTTCTTCTTCATTCATGCTTCACGCGACCATGTGACCATGTGACCAGTGGCATCCAATCACAGTGGGGCTGGTATCTATTTATAGCCTCAACTCACAGACTCTGAGCCGTTTGCGTCGTTCTCTGAATGCAGTGCGACTAAACGACGCACACTTTGACCTCCCTTCAATACACAAATACATAAACACATTTCTGATCCCTCTCCGGCGGCGTTAAAGCCGTGTGATGGATCGTTAGACGCCATGGCGCCCGCTCCTCCACCGCCCGTCAACCCCTCAAGAACTCTTGAAATAACTTTGGTGTTGAAGTAAGACAGAACATCCAAGCCTCCCTCTTTAGAGAGAGCCTCACCTCTCCTCCGTTGACGTACTCCATGACGAAGCACAGCCGGTCCTTCGTCTGGAACGAGTACTTCAGAGACTGACACACACACACACACACACACACACACACACACACACACACACACACGCTTTATTTAAAACTTTGACTTCACGCTCTACACGTTATATATTTATTCCAACACATTGAGGTTGGTGGTGCAGCCGCTGATACTCACAGTTAGGAATGGATGCCGAGTGTTTTTTAATACCCTACTTTCTGTGAGCGTGTGAGCGACTTCGTCCTGTGATGGAGGGATGAGGGGAGGGAGGGGGAGAAAAAAGGAGGTGGGGATTAGTCAGGAGAGCATTTGTTACCGGTTTTAAAGGTTGAGGACGTCGTTGATGGGAGGCGTGTGAACGTCTCCAGAGGGGACACGGCCCGCAGGATCTCTTCTCACTTCCCCTAATTTAGTTTGTCTGTTTTTTATTTTTATTTTAATACATTTTTAAATGTAATATTTGTTTCTTACACATCTATTTGTTTTGCCTTGACTCTCAGTAGAGCACTTTGTAAACTTGGTTTTTAAAGGTGCGATATAAATAAAGTTATTATTATTATTATTATTATTATTATTATTATTATTATTATTATTATTATTATTATGTATTTCTGTTGTAGGAGTCCAATTATGGAATAATGTTGAAATGTATGTATGAATGGTTTAACTCCTTTTTGGTTTTCAAGGGAATTATTTATAAAACAATTCTTGAGAATTATAAATGTGATTAAAAACATATATGGAAGATGTATGTGGATGTCTGTATGTATGCATATATATATATATATATATATATATATATATATAAATTAATATCAAATAAATCAGAAAATTAATACAAAAAAAATAAAAACATATATATATATATATATGTTGTTATTTTTTCTTTACATTTTCTGATTTATTTGATATTAATTTAGGATAGGAATATATAAGCATTTTTTGCTTCTACCTATTCCTTTTCAGTCTTTCAGTTTTGTATATTATATAGAATAATATTGTATTGTATTTGATTGATTGATAAAATACACAACAAGTATCATTATTATTATCCCGCCTTTCCGGTGTAAACATGACTAACAGGAACGTGACGGACACGTCTCCCACTGGAGGCCATGCATTCCTATTATTCTCATGGTTTCAGTCCCGTGAACATGCTTCCCAGACGACCCCGTGACCCCGGCCTTCGTGACCCCGACCTTGGCGATGATGACTTCCTTCTTGAGGATCTTCATGGCGTAGTAGGTGCCGCTCGCCTTCTCCCTCACCAGGATGACTTTCCCGAAGGTGCCTTTGCCCAGAAGCTTCAGATAGTCAAAGTCGTTCATTGTCTGCGTGGAAAAAAACACACAAACAAAGAGGTGATGAAGAAACCGGTTCTTCATCTTCGTCTTCGTCGGCACCAAGCGCTCACCTTCCGTTTGTAGTGTCCGATGGAGGTGTCCATCTCCTCCTCGTTGACGTTCTCGATCTGGGAGGTGGGGCTGCTCAGGATGCCCTCCTCCTCCTGCTTGGCCAGGGACTCGGCCACCGTCTGGATGGCCTCGGCCCACTCGTCCCTGAGCCACAACAACAACAACAACAACAACAACAACAGGTTACAAGCACCATTAAGAAAATAAAACAACATTTGTTTCTATAATATTGTTGTATTCGTTTTCATAACAACAAGACGATAGCAAAATATTTTTTTGCAAGTTAAAATCTAAATATCTAAATAATAACATAATAATATAAATATACAGTTCAGAGTAAAAGTTTGTGCAACTGTCACGGTGCACATCTTCTAGATTATATTCTCATCACATGACATTCTTCAAATTCCTCAGACTATATTTGGCAGTTTCCTACAAGCTCTCATTTTAAAAGAGGAATGGAGCGTTTACTTTTATAATCTCCTGCCATGTTTATTGTTATGCAGCAAAACACAAAGGCAAACGTCTATCTAGACCTAAAACTATTCATTGTCTTTTGAGTGACACCATTTACAGATTACCTTTGGTTTTAAGCTTTGACCCTTTGACCCTTTGATGATGGCTGGATGCGGATTTTGATAATTCATCATCATCTCAGAAATAACACAAGCCAGTGTTTCCCCAGACATTTTAAGACCTATTTTTCTTCTAACTAGTTTTCCTTTTTCTTCTTCTCCTCCCCGTGCTAAATTCAGCTTGTGCGTGAGAAAAAGGAGGCGGAGCCTGACGGCGCACCTCTCATCGGGGGTGTCGACGTGAAACGTCCTCTCGATGACCGTGGTCCACTGCAGGCAGCGGATGATGAAGGTGTTGGGCTTGGGCCGCTCCGTCTTCATCAGCTGGCATTCTGATGGCCACACACACACAGAGAGAGAGAGAGAGAGAGGATGATGCACAGCGCTGCGTACATATTCCGGTCTTCATGCATGAAACATGAGGCCGCGGGTCTCACTTGCTACGGAGAAGTTGTTGAGCGGGTAGGCGAGGTCGGAGTCCTGCGGTTTGTCCTTGTAGCCGATGAAGGAGCCGTCCGTCTTCAACAGGAAGTAGCGCGGCCGCCAGTTCTTGATGTACTCACCTGCAGAGAGAGAGAGGGAGAGAGAGAGAGAGAGAGAGAGGAGGTTACATCACACGGGGTCACAGGCGGTGACACACACACACACACACGCACACCACGAGGCCGAGCTACAGCGTCACATTGGAGTCATACATCTTGGTGTCTGAATGTGAACATTTGATGAACAGAGACAGAATCATTCTTTAGATCCTCTTTCTTCTTCGCTCGGCCGATGGCGGTTAATTCATCCTGAGTCAAAACATCGGACCTCACGTCGTGGTCCGTTTTACTTCCACAAGGTTGCATCGCAAGCTTTCTTTAACGAGCGCTGTTAGCCGGTGTTTATCCAACGCTCCCGTTCATTGTTTTGACATCGGCTTCTCGCTCTTTGTTATCCAACTCCCTCCGAAGCGCCTGAGAAACCAGAGAGCGGTCACAGGGCTTAACCCTGTGCAGGCAAAGCCAGCTAGGAGGCTAACGCTACCGACTACAGTGGGGATGTTATAATGACATCATCCCCCCGACACATTTGAGTTTTCACCGACTGGGTTTCCCGCCAAAACCCATTTTCCCAGAGTCCCGTTAGCCGGGGAGCTAACGGAGGAAACCAAAACAGATGAAACACGAAGACAAAACGCTCCTCGCTTCTCGTCTCACATCTGATGACTCACTCAGCTTCCTGTGAGGAACTAGAGACCGAGACATGAACTCATGTTTACAATGTTTACTGAGGGAATACATCAAGGGGGAAGTAGAGAGTAAGCCCCGCCCCTAAAGCATCACCTGCTTTATGGTTTAAATGATGACATCATGTTGTACTGAAGAAGACTCAAACTCATGTTTACAATGTTTAGGGAATAAATCAAGAGAGAAGTAGAGTCATATAGACTTCTATACAACCGGAGGAGTCGCCCCCTGGTGGTCAGGAGAGAGAATAAGGTAAGAGTGGAGACCTCCTGCTGCATAACAAAGGAAACACCAACAAGTGCCCTTGAGATAGATTCACCCCTGACATCGGGCCGATACGGACTCAGACATGTGGCTACAGGTGGGGGGTGAACTGCATCATGGGTAGATGTCCTCCAGGCAGAGACACATGGAGTCTACCGATCCAGTCCCGGTCCTGGTCGGTAGACTCCATGTGTCTCGCCTTTAGGCCGATACCTGAAGCCTAAAGGTATCCGGACTGAAGGAGGACTGGTGAGGAGACTGGACCTCTTTTGTTCCGATACCGAGAGCCGACCCGCTGGCAGCGCGTTAAAAACAAACGAAAAGTTGAATTCCCTTTTTTGGTTTCTCAGTTTAAATATATTCCTGAACAGGCGGGGTTCCTCCACGTGCTGACCAATGGGTGTCCAGGACTTTAAACCACATTTACATCGACAAACTTCTGCTTTTTATCTCGGTGCATAGATGAAATAGTGAGAAAATGTTGTATTTAAACTAACAATGAGAATCCCAAAGCACACAGTAAATAACCTTAAAGGACTCAAATGGATGAGAGACAATAGTTTGATTTTCACTTGCAGCGAAGGGAAATGTTCCAGAACGAAAGAGCGTACGCCGGCATGTATCGAGAGCGCCATTCTTTCAAAAGCATATTATTTAAAACTCAGCGTAAATATATGAACACAACACATTTCCATGACTTTTCCAGGCCTGGAAATAACCATTTTAAAATTCCAGGACTTATCCTGACAGGTATGACATCACAGCCGAGGTCTCCCACGCCCCCCCAGTGACCGTGTGGTTAGTTACAGTAACCGAGGAGCTCTGAGGAACATGTCCCCACCAGCATGACCTCTGCAATCCAGAACAATACATTTCTCCACATTAAGCCGTCGCGACGTGTTGTTCTTGTCCCGCGGTTTACTGAACCGCGTGTGAACCGCGCGCTTCTGAACTCAAACGACCCGGAGAGCTGCCGTTTGGGGCCGTTAGGGCTGAATTATAAGAGCACCCGGAGGTGCAATAAACCAAACGGGGACTAGTGGGGGCCGCGAGAGGAAGGAACCAGAGTGTTAGGTCATCCTCTGTAAGCTCATAGGGCCACAGAGAAACTTCCCCCTGCCAGCCAGACACACACACACACATACACACACACACACTAAATCACTGTGGGAAATAACACACCAGCCAAGTGCAGCGATGACGGGGCTGCAGCCCTGCTCGCCGTCTGGCAGGTAAACAGCCATTGTTTGGAGGGGCTGTTCTTCAGGCCCACTCGGGTGACTCAGTGTGTAAAAACACATCTTTGTGGTGTTTGAGGCAAACAAGAAGTCGAGTTTCTGTCTCAGTCGTGACTCGGGAGGCTTTGGAGAAATAAATAATAAATAAATCCCGTATGGCCGGACTGTGAGAAGTCATTATATAGCGCCAGTTTCACGTTGTTTTTCATTTAAGTGCGAACCGTAAACCATTTAAATGATGTTCACTTTGATATATTTACTACATTAAGTATATTATCAGTCATCATTTGTGCTTTTATCCCACAATGCAACGCACACGTTAGATGGAGGCTCTGAAAAACAACATATTTGGCTTTTCTTATGTTTATAAAAAGTCTTTCAGGTCGATTTGAGTCACATTGATTTACTGATAGTTAGAAATGGAAAAGTAAAGTTTAACGTGTAAAACACGCACTATATATTCAATTCAATTGAATACAGTTTATTGTGTAGAGCCCACAACCTACACAGACCACATCCCTGACCTTTGACCTCACATCGGATCAGGAACAACTCACCAAGAAAATATGAATTCTTCATCTTAATTCAAACACAAGGGAAATGGTGCGTTTATAAGGGCACTACTTTCTTTCTTTTGTGGCGTATTAATCCACCTGTGGTTCCAGAGGCACCACAGGTGGATTAATACGCCACAAAAGAAAGAAAGTAGTCCCGGTTGTCAATATTCGGTGGGTAAGATGACCTCTGGTTCGTGTTTTTCGGCGCGCTCACCTCTCTTCTGGACCCAGCCTTCCTTGATGACGTTCTGGTCGCTCATGGTGGCTTCTCCTCGTCGCCAGTCCTCCCAGTCCTCCCAGTGTGGTGACGGCGGAGGAGGAGGAGGAGGAAGTAGCCGGGGAAGCAGCCGCCGCCGTGCGTCTGACCGCCGCTCGACCTCCGACCTTTCCTACCAGCGCCTCCTTCTCAGCTGGCCTGGGGTCTGCGGCGTTGTTCCCCACGGTGTCTCTCTATCGCTCTCTCTCTCTTCCCTACAATCACTTTCTCTTCCCTCCTCTTCGCCCCGCCGACCCCCAACCCCACTTTCTCCTCCTCCTCCTCCGTTTCTTTTCCTCTCTCCCTCGCCCTTTCAAGCTTATTCTTCTTCTCCTTCCTCTTCTTCCTCTTCTTCCTCTTCTTCTTCTCCTCCTGTGCTCAGGCGCTCCGGCGGTGAGTCAGCCTGGAAGGAAGCGGAGGCAGAGAAAGGAGAGAGGGCAGAAAACACCACAGCACACGAGCGGTCAGTGGATAGTTTCCTTCACACAGCGGGCCGCCACTTATTGTTCAGAGCCTTGGATACACTTCCTGTCTCCTTACGTCCTTTTTCCTCGCCCTCCTCACACACTCCTTTTCCTCTCCTTCCCTTGCCTTTCTCTCTTTCCTCGTCTTTATCGGTATTTCCCCAACTACCTCTACAACTTTTTCATTTTTTTTTAATTCCTCTCATCCCTCCTTCCCTCTTTACCTCCCGCCCTACTCTCCTCACTCTTTCTCCATTTCCTTGCCCCCTCATGTGATCTCCTCCTCTTCCCCTTCCTCTGCTCCCTTTTCTCTCCTTCCTTCCATCGGTCCTTTCCTAACTCTTCTTCCTCGAGGCAGACTTTGTTTCCTTCGGTCCTGAATAACTCATCTCCTTCCCTCTTGCCTTGAGTCCTTCCCTAACTGTCGTTTACATCCTCATCCCTTGGTGAACCTCTCTTCCTTTCTTCACCTCTGTTCTAAACAGGCTCTACTTTACTTCCCCTACCTGCTTCTCTAATTCCTTGCTTCCTCACATCATTCCTCCTCCCCTTCCTTTCTTCCTCCTTCACCAAGCTCTCCTCCCCACAACCTTTTCTACTCCACTTCTCTACCCTCCCTCCCACCTTCACTTCAACTACTTTTACCTCAACTTTATCTCGTCCTCTTCTAATTTCTCACCCTCCATCATTCTGCGTGGCTTCTCCTGCCTCACATAAGTCTGGTCCCTCCATCCCTCCATCTCTCCATCCTCCTATCCCTCCCTTCTCCCTCATTTTCCTCACTAACTTCTTCGGTCCTTTCTTTTAAATAAAAAAAAAATGCAAATACTTGCTGGTTTCGGCCTCTTTTCTTTTCACATATGAGAGTAAATCTAATATTTGTTTTTTAAGACTGTCGCTCGAACAAATAAATCTATTATTAAACATTTCTTTGCATCTCATCAATAGATTTTGCGATGGAGCCGTCGCGATGTCCTCGTGTGTGTTGTGTTTACATCAGCAACGCATTATACATCACACACACACACACACACACACACACACACTCGTTCATCTGAGATTTGCAATCGACCATCATTTGTGAAATGCGACAGCGCCTCGACTCGCTCTGGGGGAAACTGGTCTGGGATCAGCAGTGAAAAGGCGGAAAAAAAAATTACAAATGGAAACCATTAAAAAGGACGCTCGGGGGAGAGGAGGACTCCCTACACCCGACTTCCCTTCATCCTTGTACCCTTGTCCCCTCACACCTTTCCTTCCCCCCCCACCTCATGTATTCATCCATATCTCTCAGGCCAGCCGTCTGTCAGTGGCGTCTGAGCCCTGAACGCACCTCTGATGTTTCCCTAAAACCTCGCCGAGGTCACACACAGGTCACTTCCTAACTTCACGTCTTACAGCCGATCGGCTCCTGATTTGCATACAGACTCGAGTAGCACTCGACAGCTGATGGCTTCACGCCTCAGTCCTGCTTCTTTTTGTGGGATGAACATCCGGCTTGTTGCATTCAGTCGGGAAGAGTGAGTTAATCTATATGTTTTACACGGAGGCCTCGGACCCAGGTCTGGGCTGTGGACCAACGCAACGAGATGACTCACAAATTGCTTCTGTCTCGGCCTCTTAGTTACTCCTTCCTGCAGAAGAAGTCATTTGTAAGCTTTTTTTCCGGCTGTCGAACCACTAACTTTAAAACATGCATTATTGAAACGTACTTGAGGTCTGTTGGGTTGGACGTGTGTGACTCTAAATATTCTAATATAAAGTAAATCACAAATATTTATCCAGATATCGGCACAAGCTAAATATAAACTATTAAGATTAGGTAGAAAAAAAACACAGTTTCTGGGGATGTTTTTACACGTTTTCCCACGTTGTACTCCAATAGCTGCACAACAGTTTCCCTGAAGATAAATAACGTTTATATTTTGTGTTACTTCAGACGTCCTGAAGTGAACTGCCTCTTTCTGGTGGTTATGTCCCAATGGACAGCCGCCTGAAACTCAAATGATTACACACGTGTACATGTTGCAACAACAATAACACTGCGTCTTAACTGCCATTAAAACTCTGCACTCTCTATTACGGTAGGCAATGTGGCTTGAATCAGTATTATATTGTTATGAAGACTTTTCCAATACATAAGATATATCACAGTATGCCTCAAAACACTGCCATATCTTCTCCTGTTATGCATTACACAAAACAAGTCTTCATATCTATGTACAGCTTGTTTTGCTACGGCTTTTCACGAGAATTATAATGTGAAACAATATCATATTATCATCCAGCCCTAGCTCCTGATGAAGTGAACAAATACAGTGACAAACTGCCATAATACGTTGTTCATTAAACATCGTATTGCATATATATCCCTAACATGTCACTCTGAACTTTAAAGATGCTATATAAAAAAGCCTTGCCTTTATACGCGATAAGATAAGCATGTTTTCCTGATTTCTTTTCTAATAGCTCAGCATTTCCATGCCAACCTTGTCATACTGTTATTACTGCTAATACTGTACGCACCCAGCACCTCCATACTGACCCCTTACTGTCACAATTGTATTTATTTCAGATAAAGACAGCAGTATGTAAATTACTCTGCACTTCTGGTTAAATGCTAAACTGCATTTGGTTGATTCATGATAAAGCAACAAAAACAGAATAGCCTGTAATGTCTCACTACAACTATTCTTTAAAAAGAAATGTTGTCAACAAAGTCTGGATCAAACCGACTCCCTCCCTCCCCCTCTCTCCCTCTCTCTCCCTCCTCACATCCCCCATCTCCTCGAGGTTATTGAATACATCTTTGGGAGGGTTAATAATCACATTTCCAATAATAATCTAGTGAATAATGATTTGACATTTTGGGCTACAGACGCGGCCCTGATCGCCTCCACGCAGGCAGCGGCGCGCGGAGAGGAGGCTGGAACCAACGCGCAGCCCCTCCGATGACAACAAAAACAATGGCCGACGGAGGGGGGGGGGCTGTGTGTGCTTCAGGAGCCGGTTGTTCCAGCGGCTGCGGCCCTTTCGGCACCGCGAACCCCCCTCCTCGCCTACCGCCGCCCCCCTCTGTTCGCTTCATTTGGACGGGTGTTTGGGGTGTTTGGGGTGTTTTTGGTGTTGCAGCACCGGAACCGCCAGAAACCAACAAATACCGAACCGACCGCTTTTGTTTTCAAGGGCGTGTGGTGCCGTTATCCCGTTACGTAACAACATCCGCTCTGCCGTTGTATTCATACGACGAGTAACCGCCTGAGAGAAGGGAGAAAATGAGAGGGGGGTGGGGGGAGGGCTCCACCGAACCGAATGGCCGCTGTTACAGGGGGGGGGAATAATACTAATACAAATAAGAGGAATAAACCGTCTCCCGGTATTAAGGAGGTGTTGAAGGAGATGGTTGTGTACGGCAGGCCGGCCTGTGATGGCTCGGCTGCTGGAGGGGGGGTTAGCATAGATGACCAACTGACAGCCGTTGGAAACCGTTATTTTAATGTCTGTTCGGTTTTATTTATACACCTCGACGGTGCGTTTGAAGGGGATGGGAGACCAGGGTAAGAGGGGGAGGCGGAGGGACAGAGACGAGGAAGGGGGTATCGTTCATCACGGAGACGGGCCGAGGCCAGACGGACGGTACCGGTACCGGTTCCCCGGCCCTCCTCCCCTCCCTCCAGCATCCCTCCCAGACGGGCTAATGACGAAGCAGCGAGCTAACGGCTAACTAGCTAACCTA
>CM070110.1:1542500-1595000 GCA_036178185.1 Liparis tanakae | reverse complement strand
AGAGAGAGAATAAACAGGATGAACAACCACTGTGATTCTCTTACAGGGATCCTGCCATCGGTGGAAAGTCTCTGGGCCTCAACGAGTCTCATCCGCCCCCCATCGAGAGTTTTGACCTTCGCACCCTGAGAGCGCTCACTATCCCCAGGGTCCAGGACCACCCTCCCAGGGTCCAGGACCAGCGCCCTCCTCAGACCGCCTACCAGGAACACTTCCAGGCTCCTCTAGTGCAGCAGCGTTATTCAGGATTCATGGATTATTCCCCCATTCAGTGAGGTTCCACATGTTCAGGAAGAAGGATTCAGATCTCTTAGTGGAACCACGGTGTATTAAAGGATCCTTCACAACAACTTCCTTTGATTTAACTCTTTATTTAGACTCCAGTGATGGCTGCAAACTGGATGGGTTCTGACTTGTTTGATCCACATATTTTCCAGTAACTCCAGAGTGATGTTGAAGCACAAAAGTCAAAATGTCTTAATAAAAAAGGTGTAATTAAAAATTTTACAACATGTCTTTTTTCTTCTTCTATATTCTGATACAAATCCCATTACAAAATGTTTTTAAAAACACAAATTAGTATATATTTATGTCACAGTGAACATTTGTTTTTGGTTTCTCCAAAATTATCAATCTACATGTGAAGAATTAGATTAAAATACATTGATTAAAAACAAACAAAGGCAGGATTTTTGGAGAATGAGCGGTTAAAAAGTAATTAATCAAAAGCAATTAAATGTGATGTACTTCGTGCATGGCAACACACATTTTAGAGTTTAAGTTTCAAATTACTCTGGTGAACTATTAATGCAGCAGATTATCAGTGTTAAAATATATATATATATATATATATATATATATATATATATGTTATTTATTTATATATACAAATATATATACTGTATATATAAACATATATTTATATGTATATATATATATATATATACTTTATATATATATCAACATATATTTATATGTAGATATATATATATATACGTATATATATGTATAAATCTGTATTTATTTATTCATTAAATATTATATTTAATATTTATAAATATATATTTTATATATATATATATATATATATATATATATATATATATATATATATATATATTAGCATGGACTTCTTTGATATCAAATTCAAGAAAAGATTAGTCGTGCAATTATAATCAAAAAAATTAAGTTACGCCTTTTCAGTAATGAAAAAGACAAATACAAAATGTGCTATGAATAGTCAGTAAATAAATACAATGCAAACATGTACACTTAAGATTAGCTTAGATTTTGATTGAATGCCATTTGCACAGCTACAGACACACACACACACACACACACACACAGCCACACACACATAGTCACACACACAAACAGGCACACAGCCACATACACACACACACACACACACACACACACAGACAGGTACACGATGTAAGCGACCCATAGGTGAGTTTGTGAGAAGCCTCTAGTCTGGAGGTATGTCAGCTCAACCCTGCTGGAGAATGTTCTCCTCCAAAGGAAAGTTATGTCACTGAAACAGGTTCTTTCTTTTGTTCTTCTTCTTTTTGACTCAGGCTTCCTGGAGAGATGAAGTTGTGCGTTCAGCGTGTTGGCGTGTTCACACAGAGGGAAGACTTGGCGGGTTTGTGCTTTGTGCTATGCGGCTCAGTGATTGGCTCAATCTGACCCGGTAGTCTGCACATGTTTTGGATACGCTTCAATACGCAGACTATCCGAAAAACAGAGTGAAGTGTAGAAGAAGAGACGCTCTGACCCGCTGAAGACACATTCATCTGACTGAGGCTGGGAGCTCAGAGGGATGGAAGCTCATTGAGTTCTTATAATGGGAATAATTACTTTATATAAATATTATTTGTTTACATTCATTATTTGATTTTCCTTTCCTGGTACAAACAGAGCAGAGCTTTATTTCACTGTTTAAAAGAAAAAAGAAGGAATATTCCAGACAAAAAAATGTCCCCAAACTCTCTTTTCTCCTATAGGCCTGTGGTAGCAACCTGTCAATCACAGTAAGCCCCGCCCCTAAAGCATCACCTGCTTTGTGGTTTAAATGATGACATCATGCTGTATTGAAGAAGACTTAAACTCATGTTTACAATTGATGTAACTAGATAAATATGACACTGCGGGACTACACACATAAAGCTTATGGCCATTTTCAACAGATTGTAATGCTTTATTGTTTCTGTAACTCGATATGCTTAAATGACACCTTCAGGCTACATGGGTGTCATTATGTGTTTTTTTTACTAAATGCGATGCATGAATTCACTTGGGTGACAGCTGCCTTTGTGTGTTCTCAGTCAGGACTTTGACAATTTCCCTGTTCCTGCACGCAAACCATGTCACACGGCGGTGACACCTCACAAAGCCGGTTGTTCCACAGGTGGAAGTCACAATGTATAAAAACAGAGAGTATCCCCTCTGAGCCACAGAGCAGCACACCTCCATCAGCAACGAGCACGCTGCAGGTAGGAGAACGTGGTAAGAACCATCACCTGTCTGCCTCTGCTGTGCTTCTTCACTTGTTCTGTTGCTTTGTTGGTTTAACTCCCTGAATTAGTTTGAATAAAGATCAGAAATTACTCAAAGCAGTCAATTCACACATTTAAATAATAAATACCTTTACTTCGACAGTTATTTGTCTCCGCTGTGCACATCTTGTACTTCATGACTGTCTTTGTGAATTACTTATAGGCTATAATTAAAACACAGATGGGGTTTAATGTGACATTCATCTTTCTGGTGTAAATGTGCATATGTTCTCTTATTTTGCAGAATAATTGAGTAAAATTAGACTTTTCACTATTTAGATGTCTAACAAAAAAACTACTTAATTTGAATTTTATTATGTTATTTTATTGCGCTGCTGCACATTTACCTTTAAGGACATTAACATACTTTTCAGTAACAATATTTCAACTTAAATCTTATTTTTCTCAAGAATCTTTTGCTGTTTTATCTTGGTTCACTTTCCTTGTTTTACAAATGTTCTCGAAATGATAATGATCATTGAGTTACAGTTAACGTTGAAAAGTTAACTGGACCCTGAACTGGAGTCAGTTAAACCACTTTCATTTGTTTTAAACAATTCGGTCTCTTCTTTTTTAGTTTTCCAGCATTGTGCAATAATCTAAACGGAGCCATAACACTGAAGATTAGTTAAAATAATCTGATGTTTTCATTTCCCCCACAAGAAAGCTGTCGACATGAAGTTGCTCGTGGTTCTGCTCGTGGCGGTTCTGGTGCCAGGCCGGTCCGACGGTCGGACCATCTCCCGATGTGAGCTGAGAGAAAAGCTCGGGGAAGCCATCGTCCTGTCGCAAAAACTCCAAAGGACCAAGGACAGAATCCTTGCAATAGGTGAGTTAAACATCTCATAGGTGAGTTAAACATCTCAATAGGTGAGTTAAACATCTCATAGGTGAGTTAAACTTCTCATAGGTGAGTTAGACATCTCATATGTGAGTTAAACTATCTCATAGGTGAGTTAAACATCTCAATAGGTGAGTTAAACATCTCAATAGGTGAGTTAAACATCTCATATGTGAGTTAAACTATCTCATAGGTGAGTTAAACATCTCAATAGGTGAGTTAAACATCTCAATAGGTGAGTTAAACATCTCATAGGTGAGTTAACATCTCATAGGTGAATTAGACATCTCATATGTGAGTTAAACTATCTCATAGGTGAGTTAAACATCTCAATAGGTGAGTTAAACATCTCATAGGTGAGTTAAAACATCTCATATGTGAGTTAAACTTCTCATAGGTGAGTTAGACATCTCATAGGTGAGTTAAACTTCTCATAGGTGAGTTAGACATTTCATATGTGAGTTAAACTATCTCATAGGTGAGTTAAACATCTCATAGGTGAGTTAAACATCTCATAGGTGAGTTAAAACATCTCATAGGTGAGTTAAACATCTCATATGTGAGTTAAACTATCTCATAGGTGAGTTAAACTATCTCATAGGTGAGTTAAACATCTCAATAGGTGAGTTAAACATCTCATAGGTGAGTTAAACATCTCATAGGTGAGTTAAACATATCATAGGTGAGTTAAACATTTCATAGAGTTAAACATCTCATAGGTGAATAGTGTTCATAAGTGAAACAAAATTCACCCTTCTCATTCTCATTCTTCTTCTTCTTCTTCTTCTTCTTCTTCTTCTTCTTCTTCTTCTTCTTCTTCTTCTTCTTGCTGGTCATTGCAGTTATCTGTGAGGCTAAAATAAGGTCAGGCCTGGACACCGGCCTGGTCCAGTTCTTCGGCGAGCGCAGGACGACAAGCGCCGATCCTTTGGCCGACGAGTCGCTGACCGACATCTTTGGCAACGACAGACGAAAGCGTGAGGCCGTCACGACCGGCGAGGAGTCCGACCCAGAAGAGCTGCAGGACGCCATGAAGGAAGGAGGCGAGGAGAGCGAGACCGGAGGTGAAGGAGATGAGGACGAGAAGACGGAGGAGGGAGGGAAGACAACTGATGAGGACGAAGAGGGCAAGGTGACGGAGGAGGAGACAAGTGATGAGGACGATGAGGACGAGGTGACGGAGAAGAAGAAAAGTGATGAGGAGGAGAAGACGGAGAAGGTGATAAGTGATGAGGACGAAGAGGACGAGAAGACGGAGAAGGTGATAAGTGATGAGGACGAGAAGACGGAGAAGGTGATAAGTGATGAGGACGAGAAGACGGAGAAGGTGATAAGTGATGAGGACGAGAAGACGGAGAAGGTGATAAGTGATGAGGACGAGAAGACGGAGAAGGTGATAAGTGATGAGGACGAAGAGGACGAGGTGATGGAGGAGAAGAAAAGTGATAAGGACGAAGAGGGTAAGGTGACGCAGGAGGAGATAAGTGAGGAGGACCAGATGACGGAGGAGAAGAAAAGTGGTGAGGACAAAGAGGGCGAGAAGACGGACAAGGTGATAAGTGATGAGGACGAGATGACAGAGGAGGAGGAGATAGGTGACGAGGACGAAGAGGATGAAGAGGTCGAGGAAGGCGGGAAGCATGAGACGCGCAGCGTCCACCAGAGGGCCAACGAGGAGGAGATAGGCTCCGCCCTCCTCGGGCTCTTCCAGCTGTCCGACGGGTTCTGCTCCTCGGGCTCCAGCCCGTCCCACTGCAACGTGTCCTGCCGAGGTGAGTCTCTGAGTCTCTGAGTCTCTGAGTCTTTGAGTCTTTGAGTCTCTGAGTCTTTGAGTCTTTGAGTCTCTGAGTCTCTGAGTCTTTGAGTCTTTGAGTCTCTGAGTCTCTGAGTCTTTGAGTCTTTGAGTCCTTGAGTCTCTGAGTCTTTGAGTCTTTGAGTCTCTGAGTCTCTGAGTCTCTGAGTCTTTGAGTCTTTGAGTCTTTGAATCTTTGAGTCTTTGAGTCTCTGAGTCTCTGAGTCTTTGAAGTTATTCATATCACATATTTTGCATCTGATTAACTTCCTTCTCTCTTTTTTCGCCGCAAAGCGTTCATTGACGATGACATCACCGACGACATCGACTGCCTGGTGAGGACTCGGGCCTGGAGGTGAGATTGCATGGCAGAGTGACGCTTCCTCCTCTTCCTCTTCTTCACATGCTTTCTGACTCACTAATAACTTCTGTTTTCCTTATTCTTTCTCTTTGTTCCCATCTTATAGGCGCTTCTTGAGGGAAGGCTCTCGCCAGTGTTCCAATGTCACAAACTTCTTCAGCGAGTGTGAATGAAGCGGCGACGTCGTTGAGAAGCGCTTCACTTCTTTTAATGGAGGAATCTGATGTTTCTTTAAGTCATGAATGAATATTTGTGCCAAAAGTTAAACTGTATCTCATTGAATTTCAACAAGTTTTTGGAGAAATAAAAAAAAGGAATTTTTTTTTGATCATTTACATTTTTTTATTCATGTAGAAATATTATCATTAAAAAAATGTATTTAAAAAAAGTTAAAACTTTAACAGGGAAATACGATACAGATACATTTATTCATATATATATAAATATATATATTTGTATATATATATATATACACATACATGTATGCATATATATACATATACTACAAAGACAAACAAATAAATAAATGTATTACATTAAATGAGAACCCAGACACCCCTTTTATTATCTTGTACTTGTAATTTTGTTTCCCTAGAAACACAAATATGATTCTTGTACCTTTTTGCGATATTTGGGGTCTAATAATAAACATATTTGCATATGTGAGTTTAGGAACATGTTTAAAAGACATACAGTAATCGTTATATGTATTAAAACAAATATTTATATAGAAAGATATATATATATATATATATATATACATACAAAAACTGTAAAAAAAAATTATGTCAAGTTATGACTTGCAGGCAACACCCACCAGATTTCTATATATGCAGTACATCTACTTTTATATATTATATTATATATATGTAATATATAATATAATATATACATATATCATATAATATATAATATACATATAAAAGTAGATGTATTGCATGTTTATATGTATAAGAAAATAAATACATATAAATATACTTTTTAGTGTGTTATTATATATATATATATATATATATATGTGTATATATATATATATATATATATATATATATATATATATATAGGCGAAAAAACTGTAAAATAATGTAATGTCCAGTTATGAGCTGCAGGTGGCGACAACAACCAGATGTTCTTTATTTTCTAAGGAACTGATTTACCTGAAACAGACAACCGGAAACGATCTATCATTTATGCTTATGCTAATGCTGAATTATACATCCTACTTATAATTTTTTTTATTTAAACATAAAACATAAAAGAGTTTTAACAACAACTTGTTTATATATATATTTTCTGTTTAAAATAAAAAGGAGGATGTCAAACCCCGGACGTGACGTCATCAAGGTGTTGAGCTATTTCTCCAGGTGAAGCAGGTGACGCGGCTCTGTTGTCACTCCGCCGCCCACACCGCCTGTCGAGTCGGTCCAGCTTGATTCAAAATGGAAATTCAGGAGGAAACCCGGAACTGAGGCTCCTCTCCGGCGGCTCGTGGGCCGGTTCTCGTTCCCGGTGTTTTGGCCCCTCGGTCCCCCGGGAGCTCCAGGGACGTAAACATGCTGCCGGGTGGTGCGTTCACGGTCCTGCTCCTTGTGGTCCGAGGAGTTTCTGCCGGTAAGTGGCTCAATAGTTAAGTTTATGAAGCTCATGTTTTGTTTTTGTAGCTGTGGGTCGTGACCCCCGCTTTTTTTAATGAAGTACAATTGACACAAATATTTTATACTTATTTAAAATAAAAGGGGTTTAAAAAATATATTCAATATTTTCAGAATCAGAAAAAAAATCCATGCTTGTGATTTAGTAAAAACGTTTAATAATTTACAAACTCTTTTGTTTATTCCTTTTTTGTATTTTAAGTCATATTATTTATCTAGTGTTTTTATATATATATATATATATATATATATATATATATATATATATATATATAGCAGTTCTGTTTTCTGAATGATTGTAAAAAAAAAAGAGAATATTATTTTTTGCTCAAATGTACCGGCCATATTTGTAATACTGGACGGTCTATATTTGTTTACGGTTGTGTTCTTTTACATGTTAAAACACTTTCAAGGAGCCTTCTTTATTCCGTAACAGTCTAAAAACATTCCTCATATCTTATGACCCCCCCCCCCCCCCTCCAGCTCTCCTCCCCTCGGCTGGACGAGACTTCCCCCCCGTGGATCTGAAGGACCTGGGGGACTCGGGGATGTCCGTGAGCTTCCCTCACCCGCTGGTGTTCTACGGCGAGGAGCTGACGGAGGAGCCTTTCAGCTTCACCGTGTTCGCCAACGGGGTGACAACATCTCGCTCTATTAATACACGTATATAAATGAGGCATAAAGCTTCAGGATATAGACTTTGTTTAACCACTCATAAATAATATCCTTTTGGCCCAGCATGGCGAGTTCAAATGCAAATACATTAAAAAAATGCATTACGGACAGAAAGCGAGGCTTCCCGTGACCTTCTGTGACCTTCTGTGACCTTCAGGAGGAATTCAATGGCTCGTGCACGGGGCAGGAGGAGGACTGCCGGTGGAACGTCTCGTTCCTGATGGGCGCCAAAAAGTGTGTCGCGCTGAGAGGCGACGGGGCGTTCAGGGACACGGGGCAAATCTGCCTCTCCGGTGAGTCGACTGTACTTCTAGAACAAAGTTCATTTCATTTTCTTTTCATCCATTATCAAAGCACCGTATTATGATGTTATTGGAGGAACCCGTATCTCTAGAAGGGGAAACGAGTCTCCAGCTGATCCGGGATCAGTTTATTGACGTTCTGCTTTGTTGCAGACGAGCCGCCGCTCAACGTGACGCTGAGCTGCCGCCACCTCAACGTGTCGGTCAGCTGGCAGCACGGTGGGCCGAGGCCCAGCGCCGGCTTCAGGGTCCACGTGGGAGGGACTGCAGGGTGTGTTAACATTTTAAGTTTGGCAAAACATTTTGCAAAATGATTCTACATTTGTTTTTTGCCTTTTCTTAAAAGTCAATCTGCAATCTTGTTGTTTTTATCCACCGCTGAGGCTCTTTTTACATTTAAGCTCCGGTTATTTTCCTCATAACTTTTAATTTTGTTAGTCCATGCTTTTATTTATCATTTTATTTTACAAAAACAAAATCTAAATCAAAAATGTTTTTTTGTTGTCCTATTAAAACTCAACAACCCCCACACAATAAAACACAATATATGTATATAAATATATGTTGATTATCTATTATCAATTCAATTTCAAATTATACATATATTTTATATAATTTAAAATGAAGGTAAATTACATTTAACAAAAAATTGATTTTTAATATATATATATATATATATATATATATATATATATATATATATACCAACAAAATATTTAAATTCTAAAATGCAAAATAATTCTTTTTTTAAAGTCCTGATATATAATTGCAACAGGTGTGGTGTGGGGGGTTGTTGGGTCTCTGTGGCAGAAAGGACCATAATTAATAAGTGATAAACGTGTAGTTAATAAGTGATAAACGTGTAGTTAATAAGTGATAAACGTGTAGTTAATAAGTGATAAACGTGTAGTTAATAAGTGATAAACGTGTAGTTAATAAGTGATAAACGCGTTCTCTTCGGCGTGAGCGCAGCAGCAGATCTTTCGTCACAGCGACCGTTTTGGGCTCTTTGCTCCGCCTCAGGCATCAGGTGAGCGACACCACGGCGCTCCGGTTCGACCTGAGTCGCTTCGTCTGGGCCTCGGAGCGCCGCTACCTGGGCTTCCATTTCGTCACGGTGACGGCCAAAGAGGGGCGGAGCCAGTCGGCCTCCGTGACCAGCACCTTCAGCTACAAGCAGTCGAAAACGGTTGAAGTGCAATGTGAGTCGCGGACGCTCGTCCCCCGTGAACGCCACCGCGTTTCCGTCTCGTTTGTTCATTTGTTTTCCTCGTCTCAGGCGTCTTGGACTTTCCCGCCGTGGATCTGAACGACAGCGAATCAGGAGCCACGCTGAGCTTCAGGAACCCGCTCGCCATCCACGAGGAGCTGAGGCCGGCGAGCGGCGTCGTGTTCACGGCGTCCTCCGAAGAGGTGAGCAGCACAACCCCACACGGTTGTTGTTGTTGTTGTTCTTTTTATTCTTCTCGTTGTTGTTCTTCTTCTTGTTCCTCTTGTTTTTGTTGTCATTTTTGTTCTTGTTGGCGTTGTGGTTTCTTTGTTCTTGTTCTCCTTGTTCTTAATCTTGTTGTTGTTGTTCCTCTTGTTGTTGTTCTTTCTTTTGTCGTTGTTCTTCTTCTCCTTGTTCTCAATCTTGTTGTTGTTTTCATTGTTGTTGTTCCTCTTGTTGTTGTTCTTTTTGTTATTGTCATTGTTGTTCTAAATCTTGTTGTTTTTCTTGTTGTACTTGTTGTTGTTGTTGTCGCTTCACAACCGTCCCCCCCAAACCCACCGGTTACAGTCTCCCTCTCCGCTCTGTGACTCCGCCCCCTTCAGGGCGGTGCCAAAGACGGCGTCTGCTCGGCGGCCAACGCCGTCTGCAGACTGGACCTGGCGTTCCCGGAGGGCGCCAAGAAGAAGTGCGTGAAGACGCTGACCGGCTCGCTGCTCAGCGGCGGCGGCGAGGTGGCGTTCAGAGAGACGGGCCCCATCTACGCCAGCAGCGCCACCGGTAGGCCGGCGTTCTGTCATTTCATGCTACTTGTCGAGAACTGATACCTTGTGGTATTGCGCATGCGCCGAGTTTTTTTGCCACGCCCATAATGTTTTGCACCCTGTCGATGCACATCTGATAACGGGGAGTGACATCCTCAAAATCCAGATTATTTCCCTAGTTAAAAGTACATTCAGCATATATATTGTACAGGTAGTAATAATATGTAGTAATGACATGTAGATTAATGAGTGATAAGCAGTTGCTATTTCTTTTGTGTCAACAAATTATTGTAAACATGAGTTTGTTCACATTATCATATTAAAGCACTGGTTTATTATTAGGGTATTTAGTGTTGAAGATAAACACTTTAACATTGAAAAGTGAAACATTGAACTTTGAAAGAAAAGCATATTTTGATAGTACAATAACATCCTATCAGATAGGGTAGCATGACTCGATACACACCTATTGGTTTATGCAGCGGTAGCAAATTCTGACAAGGCAGCAAAAAATGACAGAACACCGGGACGAGTCCTTCAAAATAAAAGCGTAGAGCGCAACGTCTTTATGCCGAGGTTGTCGCCGGGAAGTGTTCGGACCCAAGACTCGAGTCGAACTCTGAACGCGTGTTCCAGCTGATGTTTTTAGAGAAGTTTATCAATCTGAAGAAGTGGGAAGAGTTTATCTACGAGCGAAGGAAAACGCTTACGGCGATACGAGGTCTCACCGCCACGGGGCGGAGGAGAAACAAACTGAGTAAAGTAACTAGAGCCGTCAGTTAAAGTGCAATATGAAACCTTTTTGAGATGTTGGGAAGTCGATCGGAGCACCTTGACCGTGTACTGAAGTGAAGTACTAGAGTAGTACATGTACATTCCACCAACAGGAAGTAAATTTGGTGTGTGTGTGTGTAAACGGTGAACTTGCCCTTCAAAATAAAAGCGTGTTTAGACAAAATCAAAAGAAGGGAGAAGGTTGAGTTGTAATCGCTGTAACTAAATAGAATACGTTTGTGGCCTGCAGAAGCCAGCATGCTGACCCTCGGCGTCATGCTGCTCCTCTTCTTCATCGCCGTGTTCACGGTGATGATCGCCGTCTGGAAGGTGAAAGCCTGTACCATGAAGACGCTGCCAAAACCTCTGGTAACAACTGGAACACAAATATAAATATGTATTTATCAATAAATAAACTTATATATTTATAAATTTATTTATTTGTGAATAAATATATTTTATGTATTTATAAATGTATATAGATATTTAGAAAGAAATATGTAATTATAAATATATATTAAAAATATCTCCATTTATAAAAATATGTATTTGTGTTTTTAAAAACCTTCCTCTTGTCACGTAGATCTCACCGATGGAAACCCAGGAGGAGGGCCTGAGGTACGCGACGGTGTCCTGTAGAGACGACATCAGCCCGCTGACGGTGACCGACCACATAGCCTGGAGGGAGGAGGAGGAGGAGGAGGAGGAGGAGGAGGAGGAAGATGAAGAGGCCCTCCAGTATGGCGGCAGCGATCACCTGCCGTGCAATCAGTACGCAGCCGGGGGACTTTCAGAGGGATCCGGCGACGACTCTGGGAAAACGCAGACTGTGGAGATGATGGAGATGGAGGAGGAGGAGCAGGAGGAGGCGGCGGCGGCGGCCCTCCATGGAGGAGGCGGAGCTGATTTCCTGCCCATTGAACTGCTGTACGCCGAGGGAGAACTTTCAGAGGTCTCCTGTGACGACTCTGAGGAGGCGGTGTCGCCCTACGACCGCAGACATGACCTTTGACCTTTGTGGACTCGACCCGGTGACCTGCCCGTCAACGAGCTCCACGGGAAGAAACCGATCTTAATCACCGCTGCTTGTTTTTGCGGTTTGACCTCAAAGAACAGACGTCTCAGGGAGTGACGCGGTCACAGGGACTTTTCTCCGGTAGAAAGTAGTTCTGACGGAAACGTCTATTTATGCGTGTCGTGTTTTTGTGGCGGACAAATGGCATCTTAAGTTAAAATAAGAAAGAAAAGCTCTGGCTTTTCTCATTTTTACTATGATTCTCGTTTTAAATGAATTGAAGCTGAGCCTCGTACGCGCCTGACGGGGGTCATAAATACCTCCCGGCTCCGCCACACCTGTAGAACCGGCTCGGCGGGCCGGTGGTTTAACCATGAGTCATTTTTAAATGTGGATTAACGTTGTCGACGTGTTGTCATCTGATCTGGAGTCAGTCGATCTGTACATAGACACCAGAGGTTTATGATTTATGTTTTTAATAAAGAAATGTTTTTTTAAGGGTCGCTGTCGTGGCTTTTCTTTGTTTTATCAGCTGCTCAACTAAAACGTAAACAAGTCTTCATTCTCTTTATTAACAAACTCAATTTCACACACACACACATCACAAATTCACCTCAATTATAAATTTTAACGAGCAAAGAAAGCGTCGCGGCGGAGTTCACCGGCTGCGACCTCGCCACAGGTGTGTTTACGAACGAGAGCCGTCTCTTGATTCTGGTGTCGGAACAACTCCAGTTTCAACCGGCAGGCGCGTGAAGAAGTGTTCCCCTTTTGGCTCCTCCTTCTTCTCTTAATATAAATGTGAAGCCGAGTCAAAGGGACTTCACCCCCTGGTGGTCTGGAGGGAACCAACGCAGTCTGTATGAGGCCTCTAGGGCGCGCCGCTCCCCCTACAGCTTCATGCCCTGGATGTTGATCCTCAGGTTCACCATCTGCTTCTCCTGGCGGACCTTCTCCTCCTTGAACGCCATCTTGTTGGCTTTCTTCTCCACGCGGCGCTCCTAGTGGACACACGGGGGACAGACAAACACGTCAGAACAGTTTCACGACACCCCTGGTGGCCAGGAGAGAGAATGCAGCTTTAACACATGAAGCATCGACTTCTATACGATCAGAGGACTCGCCCCCTGGTGGTGAGGAGAGAGAATGCAGCTGTAACACATGAAGCATCGACTTCTATATGACCAGACAGCGCCCGTCCTCACCTTGCGCTCCTCCTTGATGGCTTGTTTCCTGGCCTTCCTCTCCTCGGGGCTCTCCTCCTTGTCGCGGTGCTGCGTGGAGGCGCGCGGCAGGTCCAGGTCGTTGATCATCGTCATGCGCTCCGCCTGCTTGGCCGTGAGACCTTTGGGGGGCAGGACGCCCAGAGGGATGCCCGTCTTCTGGGACACCCGGATCGGCTTCGTCTGAGGACGGGAGGAAGACGAGTAAAGACTTTGCTTTGTCGTCTCGGAGGCTAGTTTTCATCACCATACATTTATTTATTTACTGCCATCTTTTATTGACCCGTTATTAGATGGAGAGAGAGGCGGGGCCTAATTATGAATATATATATATATAATATATGTATATATATATATATACATATATTATATATATATATATATATATATTATAAATAAAATATAGATTTTATATATATATATATATAAATAAAATATACGTTGCATCATTTTATTCATAATTAGGCCCCGCCTCTCTCCATCTAATAACAAGTCAATAAAAGCTGGCAGAAGGAGGTGTTTTCGTACCTTTGTTGGTTCTTGAATGACTTTGGGTTTGTTGTAGATGTTGGAATACGTACCTGGAGGGAAACACAACAAACACGTCCACAGAGAGGAGTCAGCGCCCAGACCAACCTTAGATTTCATAAAAACTTTACTGCGCGTCGACTTTGACCTTCGGCTCCCAATAAAAACATTGACCGCCTCAGACAGTGAAACACGAGACGAATGTTCAGAGAATCAAACTAAAGTTTCATCTGACGGCTGATTGAAGACGACAATAAAACCGTATCAACGAGCTTATGGGACTACAGATGAAGAATAGCCTCTTGGCGAACTCTGGCACATTTACTGAAATGTTTTTATCAATGTGCACCGTCCCTTATTAAATAAACCCAGTTACAAAACGTTTTTATAACCAAGACAAATGTCCTTCAGGAGGATGTTCCGCTCCGCGTTTCTCCTTCTTATCGAAACTGAAGTAAACAAGTCAAACTCACTGACGATGGTCTCACAGTCCCACTTCTCCTGAGGAGCCCTGATCACAAGCGTCTCCATCTCCTCCTCCTCATCGTCGTCTTCGTCCTCCTCCTTCAGGGCAGGGAGTTCCTTTGGACCCAAGTCGTCGGGCCTCAAGGATCTGAGCCAGAGACTCGTTTTAGTGCTTTAAAACGACAAGGGTGCGACCACAAAGACTGAATAATAATATTAAACGGGTAAACAGGTGCTCACTCTTTCCCCTTCTGGAGGAAGTAGTCCTTGATGACTTCCTCCAGGCGGGCGCTGTCCGGCTGGATGAATCCCTCCAGCTCCGCGTTGTCCAGAGCACCGATCTCATCTTCATCGAACTGCTCGTAGAACTGAAATAACACAGGCGCATCAACAATAAGATATATAATATATTATATATATATATATATATATATATATATATTTTGAGTTGTATCAAGAGATTTATATACATATATAATAAATATTTTATATAATAAATTACATTATATATATATATATATATATATATATATATATATATATATATATTGAGTTGCATCCAAATAAATAGATTAAATAATAATAATACATAATAATAATAAATTATATTATATATAATAAATTATATTTATAAATATATATATATATATATAGAGAGAGAGAGAGTTGCATTAAGAGATATAATAAATTATATTATATATAATACATTATATTATATATGTTTATATACATATATATTATATTTTATATATATAGTGCCACGCTCAGTCGGTAATCCTAACCTTCTCGAAGCGGTCGTCCAGCAGGGTGAGCTGCTCGTTCCTCCTCATGACGGATGATGTCATCGAGTACTCCGTGAAGCGAGTCTTCGTCTCCTCGTCCATGAACATGAACTCTCGAGCCGCGTCGCCCGACAGCCCCCCCTCTGAGCCGAAGCCCCCCTCCTCATCCGTGTCCTCCCACTCATCATCATCGTCATCATCTTCATCACCGTCGATGTCACCTCTACCACAAACACACACACGGGAAATCATCAAGCAGGCAACAAGTTTAAAGTGATAAAAAGACGTGTTCGTGTTTTGGTTTCTCACCCCGCGTTGCCCGCCGTGTTCGCCTTGGCGATGAAGTCGTCGTCGAGCAGGTTGTCAGGGTCGCTGAAGTCGAAGTCTTCGTCGAGGGCGGCCACGATGTCGGGGTCCATGTCCAGCCGAGGTCCTGCAGGGGGACGCACAAAATCACGGATGAGCCGGAAGACCCAGAAGACGGAAAGACGTCCGAGATACAAAATGTTTAACTTGCTTTGGTCGCTACAAATACGCCAAAATGTAAAGCACACGATGTCTGGTGAAAACCATTAATCATTTACTTGATTTAATAGACAGAATCACATTTTTTTTTATATTGTTGACCAGAGAAATGGTCGGCAGTATATTGGAGAAAAATCATTCAGCTGAGAAAAATAAAGAAAATCGCCCAAACCGACAAAATAAAATCACTCTGAGTAATTAAGTCAATTATTGAATTGTTTTGTTCTCAGAGGAGGAAGATGTGATTTTCACATTAAAATATTGTTTTAATCTGGAGAAAGTGTCTGCGTTAAAAATGACTAATCTCATTGTAATAAGTAGAATAATCACCGTCCTGTAGAAATTATAATTGAGGGACTTATAGTTATAGATAAACATAAATTATAGAAGAACGTGTTCCTTAAATTGTTTAGCATATATTTGATCATTTTTACCGTGCGTAATCTAAAAAGGATGACATGTATGTGACTGACTGGAAGATACGTGTTGTTGCAGTTCCCTCTGACCACCAGCAGAGGGCGGTAACACCCACAACGTACTTTAAGGGTATAAATAAAATAAATAAAATAAAATAAATAAAATAAATAAAATAAATAAAATAATATAAAAATCAGTGTTTTTGGGACTAACAACAACCCTTTTCAGTTTTAAGTGACAGTCTGATAGACAGTAGACAATCACGGGCTGCAGTGTAATTTATTTGAGATGGAGTTTACCTGAGATAGGAGCAGCTTTGTTCAGAAGTCCCACCTCCTCTTCAAACTCTGAGGCGAACACCGAGGACGGCAGGTTGATGTTGGCGGTCTGTACCATCGGACAAAACAGAAAGTTATCTTTTGTTTATTGACTTTTTTATGTGAGTGTACGCAATGGACTTCCAGGAAAGACCAGGATCGAAGAAAGCTTTAAATTGCTCAAAAGCTATTTTGAGGAACTTTTCCAGGACCGAGGGGGTGACTGCGAGTCAACTTACAGGAACGGCCTTGTTGCCCTCCGCTGCGTCTCCATCGCGGAGATGAGCCAGTCGCCCTTCGCCGTGTGCCGACGGCGCCGCCACCAGCTCGTTCGTGACCACGGCCTCCTTCAAGTGCTGCAGGTAGTTGTAGTTGTCGTCGAAGAAAACGCCGAACTCCCGCTGCTCCTCTTGCCTCTTTTCCGTGTCCTGAGTGACATCGAAAAGACGGAAAATGCTGAATATTGTACACATTGTTCATTCTTTTAAAAGGTAGCGCAACGTTTATTTTCATAAGAACATGATGTGTACCTTGGTGGCGGCCAGGAGGACGTGCTGCGGGGCTTTCTCATCGGCGGCCAGCGGGTCCTTCTGACTCCTGTGGACGAGGTGAAAGGTCACGGCCTTCTTCTTTTCGATGAACGACTTCTTCTTTCGAGGAGGCTGGAAGAGACAAACACAAGCAGTGAACGGCCGTGACGGTGGATGATGAAGATCTAGGTGGACAACATCGTTATTTACCCGTCTCCCTTTTTTCAAGGTTATACTGTAGTTATAGAATATAAACACCAACGTAAGTGTTAGCTACACAATCACTGCCATTTATGAGGAGGCTTCAAACACTATCAAACAACGCACAGCTACTCTTTCCTCACGTTATACTTCTGATCTGATACAATATCACGTGTCTTTCTGCTACCCCACTGTTAACCTGTGTGTTTACCGATATTAGATACATTTGGGATTTCCACCTTATTGTAATTATGGTGTCTTCATCTAACACGAGCAGAAAAAACACCACGTCGAATAATAGAAAAAACATTCAGTAAAAGATGTTGTCTTTCATCAAAAACAGTGTTTATTAGTAAAGCACATCAGTGGAATTAGCCACTGTTAGCTATAGAGGTTAGCTTAGGTTAAAATAAGTCAGTTTACCATCTTGTAACGGGATCTCTGCCGCTGTTCGTCGACTAATAGAGGTTAAAGATGGTCAGACCTCAAACGAAAGGTGGCAGTTAAATCCAAAATAACCGTTTAAATCCAGAAAGAGTGGTTGTTGTTGTTAATCCACGCTGGGTTCTCCTTCACCATGCTGCTGCTAACATCGCCGGGAAGAACCATTTCGGGGAAGACCGCAGGGGGGGACGTTAACATTATATTAATATGATTTAATACTGTGAGTTCACTGAATCAGTTTATATTGATATTATAAGTTGGAAACGTGTGTTTGTATTAGTAATGTAATTCACATGATTATAAGACGAGGTTTTCTCTCATAACGTATCATTGGTATCGTCCACAATCTTTCTCTCTTTGTGTTATGTTGGTGGAAGACCAGTTAATAGGCGCATTACCGCCACCTGGTGGTGGGGAGTGGAAAAGAGGAAAACGACGAAATCAGTGATGATGAAATGTATTCAGTGTTTTACTAATATCATATATATATATATAATATATAAATATATATATAAATATATACATATATATTATATATATGTATATATAGCACATTTTTAAAAGGTCCAGACACATTTCTAAAATAGTTTTAGAGGAAATAGAGCAATTGTGACTATTTTCAGCGGCGGATGAAACCACATTTGATGCTCTAAGTGAGTGTATGTGTGTGTGTGTGTGTGTGTGTGTGTGTGTTTGTGTGTCACACCACTTTTTCTTTAACCTGATCTTTTGTCTGTGACGTCAGTGTTTAGCATCCACCCCTGCATTCCCCTTCACGCCTACACGACATGGGCAGAAAGCCAAACGTATCTCCAACATCAATAACTCCACTCTGGAGTTTCTACACGTCTCACGTCGGGGTGAAATGTTTCCTGCTTTTCCAGTTTCATCCACATTCTTTCTTTTATCTCAAAGAAATGCCTCCACCGACTCAACAACCTGCAACCCGCACATACACACTTTATTTCATGTCTATATTCAATATATTTATTATTAAAACAACCCCTTTGGTTGCAGCGTTGTAGAAGTAACTAAGTATTTTTACTATATCTATATTTATACTATGAATATTTTGCATTTTCTACTCTCCTACATTTATTTGATGTGATTACTTTGCATATTGGGATTATTAATACAACATATAGATTAATTAATACATTATAATGGATTATTATTGACTAAACTAAAGTGCACATAGTTACCAGCTCCAAAATATAAGTGATTTAAGTGAATACATTAATATCGGATATATTATCCATTAATTCTGCAAACGAGTACTTTTAACACTTTACTGCTTCTTCTTTTCTTACTTTTACTTCAAATGCATGACTTTTACTCCTAGCAGAGTATATTCTATTTTATTTACTACTAACCAATCTGAGCCCTTTTTTTGTCACGCAAACATTTCAGTATAAATTTAAATAACAATCCATTAAAGTCGCTCAGAATCAACTCAACTCTTGTTTTATTTAAAAATGAAAGGAAGGATCATAAATTACAAATTATGTTTATTTAGTGAAATTGTTTCTATAAAGATAAATTATGTTTATTTACGCAAAGTTTGTTTTTCTAAAGACAAATTATGTTTATTTAGTAACATAAATGAAGTGATTTTGGTCCATAACCAGGCGTTTTATTAAAAGTTTATTTCCATTCACGCAGACAGCAGATAAGCAAAATAAAACAATGTTTTGTCCAAAAAAGTCAGAATATTCTAAAAAATGATCCCATCATTCCAACATGTTCAGCGCAGGAAACATCTCACATTAATAAAAACAAACAAAAAAATATATATATATGCCGGGAGTTTAAAGGGCATACATGAGAAAACATTAGCCAACACCCGGTTTGTTCTTCTGGTGGATTTGGTTCGGTCTCGTTGTTTCTTCACACGTTCATCGACAGCATCAGGAACTGTGAGGCAGGAAAAATTAATAATAAGATATTAATACATAAAATCCAGTTGATCATTAAAAGAGAACATTTTAAAATTTAGAAAAAGTTAAATAAACAATACGTATGTAAATATTGTATACATATAATAAATAATGTATATATATATAATATGTATAAATATATATAATATTTCTATATAATTTTTATTTCACTTTTCACTTTTATATATATAAAATCCAGTTAATCATCATTAAGAGAGAAACATTTTTAAAAAAGTTTTTAAAGTGAAATATACAAGATATATAAATATTATATATATAATATATATAATTTGTATATATATATATATATATATATATATATATATATAATAAATATATACAATTTACCTGCATGATGTTCATGTTCACGCGTCCTCTGTTGGACTGGTCCAGTACCTGGAACGCTCCTGTTCAGAGGAAAAGTTTCAGTCAGCTCAAAGACTGTAATTATTGTTTTAAACTTCTTTCTTCTTTTCTGCACACTAAACATGTTAATACAAGTATAGATTCTGTATTTGATGTGCGTCTAATTGTTTATTTATTGTCAAGTAAGATTAAGATTAAATGTCCATAAAGTAACAACTGATTTGCAGCATCAGTCTCGTTCCCAGACTTTAAAGCAGTAGCTGGTTCTGAGTCATGGACGTACTGAACATGTTCTCCAGGCGCACGATGCACGTGAGGTAGTCGTCGAAGTCGATGTCGTAATTGTCGTCGGCGAACCTCAAGCCGATCACCTGCAGCAGCTGGTTGTTGAGCTGCATGCCTGCAGGGAGCCGAGAGACGTGAAACTAACCGTTCAGACACACTGAGAGATGTAAGGACACACCGCAGAATGACACGCGCACTTCAATGAGCATGCAAAGATATCCTGTCATTTAAAAATTAAAGTATGTGCTAATGTGCATGAAGTAAGATTAAAGTTGCCTAAAGTAAGATAAAGATGCATAAAGTAAGATAAAGATGCATAAAGTAAGATAAAAGTTGCATAAAGTAAGATTAAAGTTGCATAACGTAACAAAGGTATTTTTGTCTCGTGGCCTCTCAGATTGGAACAATAGTTTTATTACACAAAATGGATTGTTGGTTTATTTCTGGTTTTCATTATTATTATTATTAATGTTTCTTAAACGTCCTTCGGGGGCTCACCTGCGGCCTTCAGGGCGATGCGCAGCTCGTAGGACGACATCTTCCCCGAGCGGTCGGTGTCGAAGGACAGGAAGAGCATCTGGAACACAGACAGCAGACATTATGCACCTTTAATCTGACATGATGCACCTTTAATCTGACTTTATGCAACTTTAATCTAACTTTATGTACCTTTAATCTGACTTCATGCACCTTTAATCTGACTTCATGCACCTTTAATCTGACTTCATGCTCCTTTAATCTGATTTTATGCTCCTTTAATCTGACTTTATTCAGCTTTAATCTGATTTTATACACCTTTAATCTGACTTTATGTTCCTTTAATCTAATGTTATGCTCCTTTAATCTAACTTTATGCTCCTTTAATCTGACTTTATGTGCCTTAGCACATGATAGATTAATTTAATATTTGAATGACAGGATATCTTTGCTCATTAAAATCATTCTCCAGTCTGTCATCGATCACATTACGTCTCTCTTACTTTAGCTTTTACTTCTTTACGTGTGTTAGTTACTTCACCGATTTACAAAATAAATAATAATAAAATATAAATTAACTAATATATTACAGAATTACAACCCGGCAGTGCATAAAGCAATATGTAAAAATAAATAAATATATATAGATACTTTAAAATGAGCTCCACCTTTTTAAAATTAACAACAAAGTAATTATTATAATTATAATCCAGTAAAATAATACTGTAAATATTATTCTAAAATAATAGTGAATACTTTTAGTTTTGGTACTTCACGTATACTATACTAATACTTGTGAAATAGGGCTTTTATTTTACTTGTGTAGGTCTTAACCTGTGGAGCAGTTCTAGTTCATTTGTTATTTTGACTTATTTTGAGCATAAATTAAGACATACGATCCACTTCTTCATCTTCTCCCAGAAGACCTTGAACTCCTGGAACTCCAGCTTCCCCGTGTTGTCCACCTGGTTCTCGGTGAAGGGAAACACTTTGCAGAACATAGTTGTTTTAAAACATCACATGAGGGGGATGAAGGTCCCCTGAGCCGCCTGGAGTCAAACTACAGTAGATAAGTGGTGTGAAGGATACGTCCATCAGGTTGATGATGCTGTGGCAGGTGCTCAGACTCAGGCCGTCAAACTTGATCTCTTTTCCTGGAAGCAGAGAACAGGATTAAAAAAAAAAAGTGGAACAGTTATATATATTTTTTATTTACATCAAAGATGCATGAAGTAAGATTAATTGTGCATAAGTAAGATTAAAGGAACACAAAGTAAGATTAAATGTGCATAAAGTAAGATTAATTGTGCATGAAGTAAGATTAATGTGCATAAAGTAAGATTAATGTGCATAAAGTAAGATTCATGTACATAAAGTAGGATTAATTGTGCATAAAGTAAGATAAATTGTGCATAAAGTAAGACTAAATGTACATAAAGTAAGATTAAATGTGCATCAAGTAGGATTAAAGTTGCCTGAAGTTAGATAAAAGTTGCATAAAGTAGAATTAAAGTTGCATATAGTAACATTAAGTTAGGGTTAGGGATCTAATCCTCCAAGCTTCACTCACGTCTGCTCAGGACGCCGTTCAGCATCTGCTGCAGCTCCCTGACGGAGATGGCCTCGTCCTGCAGGCACAGCGGAGGGGAAGTCCACACACATTATAGTATATCACAAATATGATATATTTGATCATCATAACAAGTGTGAATGAGCCACATCCAGTTTACGGTATTCTGGAAGCCTGTGGCCGAGCGTTGGTCGCGGGTCACGTGACCTCTGACCTGTGACCTCTGACCTCTGACCTTGCGCCTGCTGTTTTCTTACCGAGCCGGCGAGCTGCTCGAACAGCCTCCTCAGGCCGATCTCCTCTTCCGTCTCGTCCTCCGGGGCGGAGGGCGGCGGCGGCTGGAGGAAACAAGGCGGGTTCAGACCGGTCAGTCCATCGACTCGGCGGGTTATTGGTCGACGGGTTATTGGTCGACGGGTTATTGATACTCACGTCTGGGATGTCAGCGTCCACTTTGCTGCCCATCTCGCTGCGGACGCAGAAGCACGAGCTGTGATTCTTTATCACATTTATAACAGTTATTCTGAACTTAAATTCTTCTCCGATGAGGAAACCACTGAAAATATGCTTCATTAAACCCAAACAGCTATTTTGGGGAATGATTTAATTCTATTTTAATTTGGGTGCATTTAATTTTAATGTTTGAACTTTTGGTGCATTTTATTTTTTTTAAACAAACAAATATATATATATATATATTTAAAATACAATGTAAACAGAAATGACTTTGGACTATATTATAATAATTCTGATCTGGTGAATTTTGACTTTTATTTTATTTTGGGGGATGATTTGGGCATTTTATTTTAAGAGCATTTTATTTTTGTGCATTTGATTTACAAAAAACATAAAATATAAATAGATTTAAGATACAATGTAAACAAAAATTACTTTGGACTATATTCTTTAAATTCTTTTCTGATAAATATTGACTTTTTAATTTATTTTGAAGAATGATTTTATTTTATTTTGTAATTTTTCTGTGCATTTTTTTTTGTGCAAAATAAATAAATATTGATATATTCAAGATATAACGTAAACAAAAGGCTTTTTGACTATATTCCTAAAGTCCCGCCGTGGTTTTAAACTCTTCTCACTCAACTCTTCTTTTATCTCTTCTCTACTCACATGGCGGCCGTCTTCTTCTCGGAGAAGACCCGGATGATGAAGTCGGCCTCGTGGTGCGGCTGGAAGGTGGTGGGCACCAGCAGGTACTTCCCCGGCGCCAGCGTGAAGCGCTCCGAGATCTCGCGCACGTTGATGTACGTCCTGCTGCGCGCTTTGGACGCGTTGTAGCGGAAGAAGTCTTTTCCCAGCTGGTCCTCGTCCTCTGGAGCCTGGACGTTAAATATTTATATATATTTATTTATATATATATATACTTATTAGTAGACGTGGTGAAAGGAGTTACACATGGACCTCGTGATGAGGTTGTTTCAAGGTGAAGGATTGTTGTGTTTTCTTTGCCCACTGAAGTCCAGACATTTATTAATAAAACTCATTAATCTTCTAGAGTAGAAACACAGACCTGCAAATATGAATTATTAAAAAAATATGATCTGTCAATTGCAATATTTTTTGGGGGGATTATTTTGTTGATGGCATTATTATTTAATGCAAATGTATTAAATAGAACGTTGTTCGACAAGGATATATACATATCGATATTGCTATTTATTGCTCAATATACTTTTAACCCAATCAATAATCACTGCAATGCATTTTATGTACGAACTGAACTCAATGACGGCTCCTGAATAAATGTAGCTCGACTATCTAATTAAACAATTACAATGACTGATAAATAATATTAAATAATATAATTATTATAATAATATGTTACCATACTAAAATATAAGAAAAATAATATATTGTATTATTATTATTATATAAAATATTTATATAATATATAATATAATTATATATTACTATACTAATATATAACAAAAATAATATATTGTATTATTATATAATATATTTATATAATAATATAATATATTATCTAATTATTATAATAATATGTTACTATACTAATATATTTTTTAAGCACTCAGGCAAATTAGTAATTTGTGAAACTGGGCTATACAAATAAACTGAATTGAATATAGAACAAAACTAATTTATTGTATTATTATTATTAATAATATTGTCTGTTGATTCCTGACCTCGTACACTGCGAAGCCGATGGTTTCCATGTCCATGCCTTCCTTCCTCAGTTTCCGTCTGTTCTTCTGCATCAGAGCGATCACCACGCTGCACACGTCGTCATCGTCGTCGGCGTCCTCCAGCTGCAGCTTGAACTGCGGGTTCGTCCAAAACGTGTCTGTAGAATAGTAAATACAAATGTAAACATTCAAATGAAATGAATCCTGTCATTGAATCTGTTGCCAGTAAACCGGCCTCTCAGGCCGCCTCACCGATGAAGTTCCTGCAGCCTCCGGCGGTGGAGCCGCGGATCCAGTTCCCCTCGAACATGTTGACCTCCCAGTGGCGCTGGGAGCTGTCGTTCAGGTCGTCCGGGGTCATGTTGCAGATCTCCACCTTGTCGTAGTTCCTCTTGAAGTCGCTGAACTCCATCCTGGAGTCGTTTTAAAAGACACACGAGAGTTCATCTCAAATCACTTTAATGCCAAAGAGTCTGATTATAAAGTTGTTTTTTAAAAGGTCGATATTGGAAAAAAATCTGATTTGAATGTGTCCATTGTTCTGAAGTCTGGAGTCAATGTTCCCATTAGAACAATATATGAAATTTACTGCAATCTTATTTAATGCTAAAACTCTATTATTAAGATTACATTATAGCTCATGGCCGAAAACTTTATTATTCTTTCTATGTGGCACATTGTATTTCTGACTCTTTTTAAAGTGACTACATGGCTGCAGCATATTTAATGTATAATCTGATAACACAAAGACAGAGTTGTGTGCGGTTGAATAGATGTCTTCATCTTATCAAGCCGTCGACTCACCAGAATTCACCGTCGTCTGACTTCTTCAAGATGCGTTTTTTTTCTGCTTCCCCAACATTACTCCACTCTCTGGACCTGAAAACAGACGAAAAACCATCAGTTACAACTCAACTCAATCAGAGGAAGAAGAATCTCCACCGCAAACAACAAAACAACAAAACACTTAATTTGTTCTTCATTCACGTAAGAATGAGATTTGACGGAGAAAGGCTTCAGTTTCACGAGGAATAGCCATATGATGAGGTTATGTTTTGTTAAAATATGCAGGATTGGTCATTTACTCTCTCATTCTAAGTTATGAGACGATACCCTCATTATCTTATTGGTATTATGCTACTAATAAGGATGTTTCATACAATTTATGACCACGTCTCTGTGGTTAAATGATGATGACACAAAAAACTACAGAGATGCAAAATGACCAGAGAAAGACTTAAAGACGTTAAACAACGAAAGAAAGTCGTTAAACAGAAAGACGCTAAAAGACGTTAAACTACTAAAGAAAGACGTTAAACAACGAAAGAAAGAAATTAAACAGAAAGACGTTAAAAGACGTTAAACAACAAACAAAAAGAAGTTAAACAACAACAAAAAAGAAGTTAAACGACTAAAGAAAGATGTTAAACAACGTAAGAAAGACGTTAAACAGAAAAACGTTGAACAGAAAGACCTTAATAAAACGTTGAACAGAAAGACGTTGAACAGAAAGACGTTAATAGACGTTGAACAACCCCAGAAAGCGAGACTGAGCTCTCGTCCTGCGATCCGATTGGATCTCCACTATCCACTATCAGTCCACCACCAGCAGACTCACAGAGACAAAGAGAGACACAAGCCGCCCCCAGGGAGGGTAAAGTGGTACAGTCCTTCACGCTCACCCGTCACTCCACGGGCCGTTCCACTCGACCTGACCCCAGGGGTTCCTGATCCGGATCAGCTGGACCTTCTGACCTCGGACCGTCAACTGCAGATCAAACCATTAGTTTGTTGTCGGTGTGAAACGTCACAATGAGAAGGTCTGCAGTGCTGCTACGGGTTCAAGAGAACACGGCCTCACCTCCTCCAGGCCGGTGATGGAGTACGCGTGTCCCTTCACCAGGCCGGTGGTGGTCTTGGCCTCAGACTCTGCAGAGCTGGAGATCTGGAGAAACCCCCAGAACGCCCGGAGAGACGTTTAAGGCAGAGGTACCGACTGAACCTGGCGTATCGGGACAGGTGGAAGAGACCATAACATGGGGGGGGGGGGGGGGGGTGAATAAAAGTCTTTACGTCGATGGAGCAGCCCATCATGGAGCCTCGGTCCAGGGCCTTCCTCATGGTGGCGAACAGGTTGTCCGGAGCGTTCTTGGTCTCGTAGTTTTCCCCGACGCCGCCGGTGAAATCCTCCATGGCCTCCATGGTGCTGCCGCCTTTCAGCGACTCGTAGCTGCCGTGCAGTCTGGGTAAAAACGAGACGCGTGAGTCTCGGTGGTTAAGACGGAGCCGACGCCGACTTCACGACTCAGAGGTTTAGAGGCCGGTGTCTCGCTGTGGACGCTCATGTCCCCCAGGGGATGAACCCTGGTCCTTTTGGTGACCCCGACAGCAGCGTTGACGTTACCAAAGTCACCAAAGTCCATGGAGACCATGAAGACCATGAAGACCATGGACGTCCATGGTCTTCATGGTCTTCATGGACTTCATGGTCTCCATGGACTTCCAAGGAGACAATGAACATCCATGGAGAACATGGACTTCCATGGAGAACAGATTTGAATGTAGAGGCGTTTATGGTCTCCTTGTGACATCCTGGATGTCCAAGGAGATCATGAATGCCTCTACATTCAAATCTGTTCATGATCCCACAACTAAAACTCTGCCATCATGACCTTTACTGGGTTTGTTTGTGCTCCCCAGAGGATGATCCTTCTCCTAATTCATACAGTCTTATGACCTTTCCTCAAGGTCCACCCTGGAGACCAGAGCAACTAAACAAATGTGACCGATTGACGTTCGACCAATGCCATTTCAGAGAGCTTTCGTGCTCCTCAGAGGATGATCCTTTACCTAACTCATGCACTCTTATGACCTTTCCTCAAGGAAAGACAAACTTCATCTCACGACAAGCGACAAAAGTAACAAAACAACCAACATGCGACTGATTGACGTTCGACCAATGACATTTCTGAGAGCTTTTCTACTCCCTAGGCCTAGAGGATGAACCTTCTCCTAATTCATACACTCTTATGACCTTTCCTCAAGGTCCGCCCTCGAGACTAAACTCCAGAGGACGACCTCTACTGCTTTCAAAGGTCCTTTCAATCAGTTCCACACACGGTGAAGACGTGAGGACGTATAGAGTTGATTACTTGGCGTAGGCTTTCTCCAGCAGGGCGCTCCAGAACTCGTTGTTGGAGGCGGAGTGAACCAAGATGAGTTTGTCTCTGACCGTCGGCAGCCGGTCGTCCACCACCACGTCCAACCACTTGTTGTGATTCCAGAACTGAGGGACCAGAACACATCATTACACTCAGAGGGTCCGGGGGAGTTTGTTTTATTAGTTACAACTTCTTACGTTTCCCGAAAGAGACAAACAGGTGGAAGAATTTCCTTCTATTTTTTGGGGATTTGCCAGACCACTTCCTGTTTTATGTGATTGGCCGAGGCACCTGTCAATCAAGCAAACACGCCCCGCCCCCAGAAATACTTATCTTTAAGCTTTAACATTTCTGTAACAGAAAAACAAATCATACTTTCAAAGATAATATATATATATAAACATGTATATATATAATACATTATATTATATCTAATAAATTACATTATATATATATATATATATATATATATATATATATATATATATATATATATATATATATATATATATATATAAATAGATAGATAGATATATAGAGTTGCATCCAAATATATATATATATATAAATTATATTGATATAATAAATTATATTATATATAAATAAATATATAGATAACTATATATATATATATATATATATATATATATATATATATATATATATATATATATAAATACAAATATTGATGTGCATATTCTTAATTACTTATATTGCTCTCCTTATTTTATTTAATATTTTCATGTATTCAGGTTTATATAATCACACATACTGTGTAGCTATTTGGGATTATTTATATTTGGGGAGGAAGTCCAGTAGTTTTTATGAAGTTTATTTGACATTAAACCCTGTGCAGCCAATCAGCTGCCGGCGCTCTACCTGGAAGTGAAAGATGCCGGCGTATCTGCTGTCAAAGTCCTGGTCGTGGGGCACGACTCGGGCCAGGGTCTCCTGTTTGAGGGTCAAGGATGCGATGGCTGCCAGGAGCCAGCAGTCGCCTGTAGGACAGGTGCATCACGGGTAAGGGAGGGGGAAACAACGTGCATTCGAGTAGACAGAAATCAGAAGAGCTCGAGTACCAACCGAGCTGTCCTTGGCAGATGTCCGTCCTGCTCGCGTTGCCCACGATGAACTTCGGGTTCTCGCAGATCTCCTGCAAGAGAAGCGGAAGGAAATAAAGAGACAGGTTGTCAAACATTGACCGTCTGAGAGGCGACACGGGTGACACTTCCGACAGGTGTGTTCACATTCCGGGCATATTAATCAACACGACCGACGGCAGCTGGAGCGTTTCCCTCTGCAGCAACGCCCCGGTGAGAAATGTGTAGTCACTGGGAAACAAACGTGATTGGTGAGTTCGCCCCGGTTCGCTCAGGTTGTGCTGAGAGGCGGAGAAATGCCGGAGAGCACAAAGTCAAGCGATAACTGGAGAAACGCGTCCACACAACGCGCCCTCCGAGGGGCTCCAGGGACTTTTATCTGTGTGCAGATAGCGGTGTCGGCGTGTGTGGATAAAGTCTATGGTCCGAGCTCAGGTGGAGGGCGCTGCCCATGCCCTCCGTCCCTGTTTACACAGTTTTCCTGCACAACTGGTTCTGCAGCTACGAAGGGAATAACAACACAATGTAAAAGAATTCAAATAAACTTTGACCCAGTATCAGTAATTACTGATCAACACTGCCAAGATTCAATCAAATCACTTACAGCAGCTCGTCCTGAACCACAGTCTGACATTTAGGAGACTTTTCAGAGCAAATAGGACTAGTTATACACAAAGAAAGTGTAATAACGAGTTACTAAAGCATGTGTTGACCCTTCATACAGCCTCTCATCAGGGGAACCACGTTTCATTCATTCATTCAACATTCCAGACTTTTCTCCCAGACGTTGGGACCCTCTCCTGGTCCTCAGATGCTGCTCGGAGCCCCCTCCCACGTACCTTTGGCCTCTTCCATTCAATGTTGACGGGGACGCTCTGGCTGTAGTAGAGCGAAGAGTCGGCGGCGGGGAAGTCCGGGTCCTCGAACAGGACCCCCCGCCGGAGGCAGTCGTGCCTCAGCTCGTCGAACGTCCTCCCGTCCGACTGCGTGTCCACCGCCGCCTTGCTGGAGCCGGAGCCCCGGCCCGACAGTGTGGACTGGAGAGGCATCGTCTTCTTCTTCTTCTTCTTCTTCTTCTTCTTCTTCTTCTTCTGCTTCTTCTTCTTCTGCTTCTGCTTCTTCTTAGGGGGGAAGAAGCTTTATGCGGAGTGGAGGAAGTAGGAGACGCGAGGTGGTAGTGGTGTGATGGAGTGTGTGTGTGGGTGTGCGTCTGCTTCAGGGACGAGCCTGTCACGTCAGGTACACACCCTCCAGACTGAAACTGGTTTGTCTCCCTGTGGCCGTGAACCTCGCCCCAGCTGTCTCTCTCTCTCTCTCTCTCGTCTCTTATCTCTCTCTCTCTCTCTCTCTCTATCTCTCTCTTTCTGGGCCCGGCCTACTGGATCCTGTGGTGACCGATAAAATAGCTTAAATTGGTGTTCTCATTTAAATCAGCGTCTCTGAGAGAAGGAGGACAACTCTGTTGTTGTTCCTTTTTTTTTTACCTGTAATGCATTTATATTTATACGTGTGTCTGTACTGTATACATTTGACCCGTGGTGTATTTGTATTTATACAATATATACTGTGTATACGGATGACATATAGCGTATTTATAATACACTGCATATTTGACCTTCAGCGTATATTTCCATTTATACATTTACAAAGTAAAACAAGCCTCTCCTAAAGTAAGCCAGATTTTAATGCTTGTATTTATATAAGGAAAAAATCACCCCAGAGACACAAAACAACGAGATGCACAATGACTTCAAAAAGGAAGCAAACAACCTGAAAAATACGCTGAATGCCTCAAAGAGACACACAACAACCTCAAAGAAACACTAGACAACCTCAAAGAGACACTAGACAACCTCAAAGAGACACAAAATAACCTCAAAGACACACTAAACAACCTCAAAGAGACACTAAACAACCTCAGAGACACACAGTGACCTCAAAGAGACACTAGACAACCTCAAAGAGACACAAAACAACCTCAAAGAGACACAAAACAACCTCAAAGAGACACACAGTGACCTCAGAGACACTAAACAACCTCAAAGAGACACTAAACAACCTCAAAGAGACACACAGTGATCTCAAAGAGACACTAGACAACCTCAAAGAGACACAAAACAACCTCAAAGAGACACTAGACAACCTCAAAGAGACACTAGACAACCTCAAAGAGACACAAAATAACCTCAAAGAGACACTAAACAACCTCAAAGAGACACTAAACAACCTCAGAGACACACAGTGACCTCAAAGAGACACTAGACAACTTCAAAGAGACAATAAACCTCAAAGAGACACTAGACAACCTCAAAGAGACAATAAACCTCAAAGAGACACTAAACCTCAAAGAGACACTAAACAACCTCAGAGACACACATTGACTTCAAAGAGAGACTACACAACCTCAGAGAGACACAATGAACAGACACGGCCTCCCCAGTATTTGGGCGTGCCTCCACGCCGCTGCACCCTGCCACCCTCACCAGGCGGAGGCCGTCTCACCGCCACGACCACATTCCTGCTGCATTCCTCACATCTCTGGAGGCCGGAGCGTGTTTACACAGCGGAGGGTTTGTGCTTCATTCACTCTGACGGCAGGTGACCCCGGTTAGACCTCCTTCCTTATCCTCCACCTTCTCTTTACCACCTCCACCTGGACATGGCGCCATGCGGCCTGCAGGGGGCAGCAGAGGACGTAAAGTGCCAGTGTGTAGAAATACTCTAGTAGTATCTTCACAGGGCGGTATTAGTACTTTTACTTCAGAGTACTTCTTCCACCACGTCATAAATCCGACATTTTCCATCATTTTTGTTTAATTTGTTTTTTACAACCGTTTCATCACTTAGATTATAGACATCCGTTGAAATGCATGACGCTAGAGATACAGGTGTTTCTATTATTTAGTCCACCCAATTTTTATGAATGAGGGTCAGCTAAACAAAAGAAGTTCTGTATAAATAAATAAATACAAGCTACTTTGATCCTTGAATATGTTAAAATGGTGTAATTGAGTTGAAGGGCGAGTCTGTTCCCATGGAAACCAGCTGACCCACATCTAGAGTCCGGCCCGGTGGGCCCGGTGGGTCCGGTGGGTCCGGTTCCACGAAGCCGAGTCACGAGATGAGGAAATAAAAAATGAACCGTGTGAAGCATTAGTTCAAATAAATTCTGTTATTTATTCCTTGCTTTGGGCTACAGGAGCAACAGGAGGGGTGACAAACAAAAAGTACTCCAGGCTGGATTTATGAATGAAATATCAAAAACAACCAATATAAATATATACTTTATATATATATATATATATATATATATATATATAATATATAAATATATATTATAAATAATATAAGTATGTATTTATATTTTAAACAAACACACCTTTATGTTGAAATCAATGTTTAGGTCAGTATTGTTTTAGCCCTTTAGCTCAACCTGGATGTCAACTCTTGAGAGAAAAAAAATTACAAAAATACAGTATACATATATACATACATATATATATATATATATATACACATACATATATATATATATATATATATATATATATATATACAACATCTTTTTTAACATTGCACCGTTCTTGCCACTCTGAGAAAAGTGCAACAAAAAATACAGCCGTTGATTCTTAGAAGGCTAATTACCCTTTTTTTAAATGTTATGACTCAAAACCTACAGAAACAACTGCTTCCTGTTCTGGGTTCAAACAGCCACTTGCCTTGTGTTACACCTTTGAGGCCCTTTCACCTTCAGGAGCGTCAATGCAAAGCATAGGTTATGTGATGTATATAATATATATATATATACACATGTTTTAATGGGGAGGCGGGCAGAAAAAGATATTTAAAGGGACAGTCCTGCATTTAGAGAGAATGCCTCTTTGTTCTCTCAAAGAGCCAAAGTGAAACCAGAATAACCTGCTTGTGTTCCACTAGTCCTTCTAAATAGACATTTGTAAATACTCTAATAACTAGAAATACAGCCTGAACACAAACAAACTAATGTTGTTGTTGTTGTTAAAGCGTTTAACGATATTAGTACTTTACTTAAGTAACAGAGTACTTCTTCCACCACGTCAAACCCTCCACTTCCCAGAAGCTCCCGACATTCAGCGTTCCAACTAGTCGTGTTTATTTCAGACCTTTTCTGTTCCGATTGGATGTTTTAACGGTTTTATTCGGGCAGCTTAGTCCTGGAGCACGTTCACGTCGCTCAAAGTAACTAAAGACTTGTTGATACTTTGGTAGTAAAACTCTTCCATGCATGACCACGAGAGGCAAACGCCCCTCAGCGATGCTCCGCCTCCTCACATGTTCAGCCTACACCTGCGCGTCAATACGACGGGTCCAGAGTTGTAGGAAGGTGCAAATATATATATATATATATATATATATATATATATATATATATATATTTTAGTTTTCTTCTTATTTGCGATGGCTAGCAGTTTCCCCCCTACTTCCAGTCTTTGTGCTAAGCTAGGCTAAACACAGCCTGGAGATTGAAGAATATTCTGACCGCCACGCCATCCCATAATACTCGCCAGTGCAACACCGCTGACTGCCCGTTTCCTCACTTCAGTAAATGAACAAGTTTTGGGTCAAACTGATTTTTGCAAAAATTTGAAATGTTGTATATAGATTTTTTTTTTTTATTCAACAAGAAAAATATGTATATATTTTTTCTTCAAAAACAGGTCACATGCTGCTGTAATAGATAATAAAACTTGTGCATGACAGCAGAGTAAATTGTTTTTAGACCACCAAAAAGGCACCGGACCCCGGAACTTCTGTAATACTGACATCGAGTGAGGACGCTTTGGCAGTTAGACCCGAGGACCAATCAGCATTCAGCTGGAGCTGAAGATCTAAAGCGTTGAAGAGGAGAAGACTTTTAAACGCCCAGAACTAAAACTAAATAATCGGATTTTGGGAAGAACATTGAAAACAGACATCCGGAGACATTCATGCTTTTTTTAGAGAAGAAGAAGAAACGCCGCCGCGAGGAGGCGGGGCTACGGCTCCGCTTTCTCTTGCGCGGTCCCCGTCACCAGCAGCAGGTTGCACGCCATGAACTGGACGTTCAGCACGCTGCTGGTGCTCCCCGTGTACAGGCCCACCAGCTCGCCGGACGAGCCGTCGGCCGCCGGCGTCCCGCCGTGCGAGTTCCGGATGTCCCACACGCGCACCGAGTTGTCCGTGGACGCCGACGCCACCAGGCTGCTGTCGGGGCTGAAGGACAGGCTGGTGACGGCGTCCGTGTGGCCGCGCAGGTCTTTGAACGGCGTCCCCGTCGCCAAGTCCCACAGCTTCACCCGCTGGTCCTCGCCGGCGGACGCCAAGTACTTCCCGTTGGGCGCGAAGGCGAGCGACAGCACGGGCCCCCGGTGGCCCGTGAAGAGGCGGACCGACGCCCCCTGCTGGGTGCTCCACAGGCGGACCGTTTTGTCCGCGGAGCCCGTGGCCAGGTAGTTGGAGTTTGGGTGGAACTTGACGCAGTCGACGTCGGCGAGGTGGCCGGCGTACAGGCGCAGCGGGTACGTGCGCGAGAAGGTCCAGAGGCGCGCCGTGCGGTCGTGCGAGCCGCTGGCGAAGTAGAGGCTGCAGGGGCTCACGTCCACGTCCCACACCGGGTAGGCGTGGCCGCGGTACAGCGCCGTGTTGGTGAAGCGGCCCAGGTCCCAGTAGCGGATGGTGGTGTCCTCGGAGCAGGAGAGCAGGCCGGAGCCGTCCGTCAGGAAGGCGGTGCGGAACACCGGGCCGCTGTGGCCGCGCAGCGTCTTGAGCTCGCTGCCGGGGCCGTCGGCTTCCTCCACCTGAGGAGGAAGTGACATCACGCGTCACATGACTGTTACACCCTGGACAGCCCGATGTGGGCTTCTGTTATCGGGCTGCAACTCGCAACTCTATCAGGTCATCTACTCAATTCAGCGGTTTAGTTTATGCCAGAAATATTTTACAATGCATCTTCAAATTTCTCGTTTAACAAAAATCAATTTAGAAGATAAGGAGAGAAAAAAATAACCCGAGAATTTTCTGGAATTTAGTCACGGAAAAATGTAATATTCTGACGGGTCGGGTTTCTCAAATATGAGGATTTACTGCTTTATCACAGCTGTTGAATTATAATTCATATATATATTAAAAAAAAAAAAAATTATATATATATATATATATATATATATATATATATATATATATATATTTTATTTAGCAACTGACCCACAGTTTATTTGTAAATATTAAATATTAAGATAAAAACTGGCATTTTAAAAACATTATTTAGAGGGCTGTGGAAGCTTGTGATGAATGATTTGCATACCACAAATGTAAACAACAACAACAACTGCACAGTCAACAGGCTCAGCCTCTGAGTGGCTGAAACCAAGATGTCTTCTCACGAACAGACAACCAATCGGGCGCCGCTCACCTCCTCTTCCAGCACGTCGCAGGCCAGGTGGATGAGCGACACGTCGGCGCGGTGCGGCGCGGCCCTCAGCTTGCGGGCGCGGAGACTCCACAGCTTCACGGCGGAGCTGTCGAAGCCGGCGGCCAGCAGCCGGCTGTCGGCCGACACCTCGGCCGTGTTGAGCGTCTGCTCCGTGTGGTGGAAGGCGTAGAAGCACACGGTGGTGAGCGTGGGCGGCCCCTCGCGGACCTTCTTGATGCAGTCCTGCAGGGCCTCCAGGGCCGCCTCGCTCTGAGGGACCCCTGCGGGGACCTCCACCCCCGCCGCGCCGCCCGCCGCGCCGCCCGCCCCCGCCCAGGAGGAGGCGGAGTTTGGGGCGGCGGCGGAGTTTGGGGCGGCGGCGGCGTTGGCAGCCGTCGCCCCGCCCGCGGCTTCGTACAGCTGGTAGTCTGTGCGCTTGGAGGCCGTGACCTCCACCTGCAGGTGCGTGCTCAGGGCCCTGCAGAGGGCGCTGTTGTCCTCGCTCTGCAGGTAGCGCAGCAGGTAGCCGTAGGCCGGCTCCGCCAGCTGCACCACGTACTTGTGCTCCAGGAAGGCGCTCAGCTTGGGGTTGGCGGCGACGTCCTGTGCCGTGAGGACGTGGCGCAGCTGCTCGATGGTGGCGCGCTGCTCGCCGTCCTGGAGGAAGGCGCCGTGGAAGCGGCTGTAGAAGCCGTCCACCGCCCCCTTCAGGCCGCAGTGCACCAGGTCCAGGTGGAGGTAGACGAAGAGCGGGTAGAGAACGCCGCTCACTTCCTTCGCCCAGGATATGTCCGTTTCTGATTCAGGGGGGAAATGGGGAAGAAAAATATTATATTTGAACCAGTGACGGATAACCACGCAGCGAAGGAGCTGCGGACAGCAGGAATGTGAATACCTGACAGAAAGGAGCGCAGCCGGGAGAACTGGGCCTCGTACTGCTGCGGGTCAGACTGGCAGGGAGCAGCGGAGACGACGTTGGTGCTGCCCGACTCCGTCTGCACTGCTCAGAGGAAGAGGGACGGCAGAAATCAGCTCAACACCGCAATAATGAAATAAAAAACACCTGTGTGCATAATTAGGGTATTTAACTCATAATACTGCACTCAAATCACACGTGCTTCACCGGTACACTCGCGTCATCCCCACCGCCTCACCTGTGAGGCTGGCTGCCATCTCCTCCGCAGACTGGAAGAGCTTGGCCCCCTTCAGAGAGCCGTCCGTGTCCACATACTGCCGCCGCTTCAGGTACTGAGCCACCGCGTACTGGATCTGCTCAGCGCGAACCCGCTTCATGGCCTTTGGGGGAGGAGAGCACAGGGGTCACACGCACCTGAGGAGAGGTCACACCTGCGCGCCGCGCACGGTGAATCACGGTCTGTCATCCTGGTATCCGATGCGTCGTCTCCATTTTACCGGAGGCGTTTAAACACGTAACACGCGCACGGCCGTTTGGATACGATATAAGCCAACGTGCCCGCGCGAGACGAACGCGGAAGCCCAAAACGGCGCGTTAGTAACGCGTTAATCCAGTCCGGAAGACCGGCTGGTTACCCCGGTTAGGAGGATGGGGGCGAGCTAACCAGCTAACTGAGGGCTAGCGGCCCCCCGGCGGCTCCAAACTTTACGCGGGATCGATCCGGTTCCGCGGTTCCGCGGGGCTCGTCGGTACTCACTGCATATCGTGCGGTTCCTCTCCGTGCTCCGGGGCTGCGCGCGAGCGTATCGAAGAGGGTTGAACGCGACGTCGGTTCCTAGCTGAAACTACGTTGCCGCGCCATCGTGGTCTTCCGCCCCCCCCGGTCAGCCTCCATCAAAACCAGCTTTCATCTCTGATGGGGGAACGGCTATCGGGGATTGGCTCGTCGACCTGGCTTCACCGTTAGCATCACAAGGTGAATGTGACGGTGATCTACTACTTCCGCCTGGATTTTTTTTATTTTTTTATATATAACAAAATATAATAGAAAAATAAAATTGCAAGATTTATAACAAATAGAATATTAAGAAAAATGGACAATACATTACAACAAAAGAATATTCTAATATTAAATTTAAAAAAACAATAGTAGAAATTGCTAATTTATTTTCGGTGGGTGTTGATTTAAACATTGTTTTTGTTGTCGAGTTCATATATATCTGTATATGAATTGTTTTGACGTATAGTATATATTTATACATAGTAACTGTCGTTTTCGCGATGGGGGGACTTCCGGCGACACGGTGATGACGCGTATTTCGAGCGACTGCACCGCGCGCTGTTTTGAGGAGTAACCGTTGGCGGAGTTCATGCTGGTTTCTCGCGGCTAAACCCAATCCCACATATTTCTCCCCCGTTGAGCAGCACGCGGGCTCCGCAGCAGACATGTTCACCCCCCGAGCCACCCCGAGCTCCGGCCGCCGGCAGCAGGGCCGGACCACCGGGAGGAGGAGTGTCTCCGGTGCGGCCACCAGTCTGCTGTTCTCCTCTCCGCGCAGGACCGGGCTGTCGGCCAGGTGAGCGAGACGCTCGACCGTGACGTCACTGACGTGTGTGTACGCCACATGAATATGAACAAAATGTGTTTGGCCCCACCTGGCTAAATACAAGGGAGTCAAATACCACAATCCTCATGTAAAACAAGGATCAAATGTTCATCGATTCAAGTGTGTGCTTCTGTTGCTGTTATCCTGTAGCTCTCTCCATTTATGTTTATGAGGGTTAATATTAAGACACTCATCTTAATAATTATGATCTTTATTGTTCCATTTCCATTGCTGCTGTTATGTTTGGTAGTTTCATCCTGCCTACTACTGTCACATGCTTTGAATTTGATGTTTATTCTGTACACATGATGATACTCTCTCTCTCTCTCTCTATAATATTGTAGATATAATATATATTTTATATACACATATATATGGTTTATGTCCTTGTTTTTATATATATACTGTTGCTAAAAACTCCATGTCTGACTGCTGCTACAATACAGATGCAAAGTTCTTAATTTATAAATTACATATTGTCTACATTTTCTTTGTAGTTAACTGTTTTAATAATTACTTTATTACTCACTTTATGTCCGACAAGAGACAAAAATCTCGATCTTCTGTATGTTCCACAAATGGAAGATAGATTGACAAAGAAGATTTTTTTATACATATATATATATATATATATATCCTCTCTCTATTGCACTTGTGATGTTCTGAGGACCTGTTTCTCTCTCTCCATCAGGTCCACTCCCACCCGAGCTCAGAGCCATTCGGCTGCCGACTCGATCAACTACGACGTGCAAACCTTCGGCTCGTCGCTGCCGGTCAAAGTGATGGAGGCGCTGACGATGGCCGACGGTAAAGGAAACCCCCGGCTCTCTGTTGGGGAAATGAAGTTCACGTCCTTGTTGTTATTATATGATAAAATAATCCATGCACCCTGTCCCTCTAGTCGACGACCACATCTCGGTGAAGGTGAATGAGAGCGGCTGGGCCTGGATGGTTTGTGGCGAGCAGCTGATCATCTGGAAGATCTGCCAGACCGCGGTGGCCAAGGTACCGTTGAACAGTCCAGAAACTCAGAGGCATCGTGTCCCTCCTACCTCAGTTTGTTAGGAGTTACTTAAAAAAAGCTTCCTAGCTTTTATTTATACAGCTGTACCGTATTATTTATGATTACCTTATTTAAGAAAGTTACTTCTTTACTAAAAAGTATTTTCGCAAAAAAATGTGATATACAACAACGACAAATTCACTTCTTTCAAATCCTCGGTCTGTCTTTCTCTATTTCACTCTTTTTCTCTCTCTCGCTCTCTCTCTCTGTGTGTGTGTGTTGTCCTGCAGCTGTCGGTGTGTAAGGAGCTGCAGCTTCCCGCCAGTGAGTACATCTACACGGCCGACCTGGTGGCCGTGTCGTCCGCCGCTCCTCTGGAGACGGCCCCCGTCCAGTCCATCTCTGTCCTGGCCGTGGCGGCGGAGGGGACGGCCCGCCTGTGGACCAGCTTGGCCCAGGAGGGCAACTACACGGAGACGGACGTGGACCTGGGAGACCTCTGCAACTTTGTGGTTGCCGTCTCTGTCAGTAAATCTTGATTTTATGTTGGATGTCTCTGCAGCTGAAACCTTTAACTGAAACAGTTGTTTTCCGTCTTTTTATTTCTCTGCTCTCTTCTCTCAGGGCCAAAGCTTCATCCTGTCCTCGATGAAGAGTCGGCTGTTGAGAGCGAGTGCCGATTCCTCGGGGAAGCTGCAGTGCCGAGCCCTGCAACAGGGTCAGGGCGTGCTCTCCGGCATCGGGCGCCGCGTCTCCAGCCTGTTCGGCATCCTCTCGCAGCCAGCCAACGACACCGTGAGTCCCGCCGACCGGTTTCTACCGTAACGTGGAGCTCAGCGGGCTAATTTCTATTAATCCTCATGTTATCAGTTCCCAATACATAATCCTCAAGCAATAAACTCAAGTTAATAATAACACAACCTGCGGCAGAAGCTCTTCATTGAAGGACTCAAGAGTCCTCCTTAAATCTAGCTTAACACATTTTATGTATTTTATAAAAATGTTACGTTGAGTTGTATCCCCTTTAAATATATATATTTCTTCTTATATATATATTCACTTTTAAATATATATATATTTATATATCACCTGGACTGGACTATATGACGTTGCGTAATCACTGCCAGAAAACAAGTTGAAGTACTTCCGCCGGAAGTACCGGGCGGCTCCCAACATCTTACATTCAGCAGTTTTCTGACCACAGACCCCGATGGCGGAGGCGACATCAACATATTAAAAGTCATTGTAGCGGCACCATTTTTTTCAAGCTGTTATTTTAAGGTGGAAAAGTTACATAGTGGGGCTTTAATGACCTACTTAATGAATACTTTTACAAACCGTTTGTCCGCTCCAGCTGCACAGCGTGCTCTGGGTGGGCGGAGCCAGCTGCCTCTACACGCTGACCAGCTCCAGTCTGAGCAAGTGGGAGCTGGACGACAGCTGGGAGCACCAGGTCCTCAGCTGGGACGCCCAGCGGGCGCTGACCGACGGCATCGCCGACGCCATCTGGGTCAGTACGAGAACAGAGAGATAGAGAGAGAGAGATATATATATATATATATATATATATATATATATACACACACTGTACATCAGTCTGAGTGACGGTGAGGGGAGTATGACGTTGCTCTGCCTCCAGGGGTCAGAGAGCGACTACGAGGAGCTGAAGGAGGGAGCGAATGTGACCTACCTGGATATGAAGCTCAGCCAGTGAGTCCGCTTCTGTGTTTTTATGTTTATGTAAATATACATACACACATGAGGAACTTCCTGCTTGTTTTACCCTTCAAAATCAAAGTTTTTAAGATGACTTTGCTGTATTTAAACTTTGATGAAATGTTCTCAATTATTTAAAAGTCTTCCTCTCGGACAATGTCTTTCCATTAATTTATATTATTAATCCTCTCTAGCTCATAAATGAAGGGACGTAGATGCCAAGCCTTTTTACTTTTGAGCAAATAAATCTAAAAATAAATATTTTTAGTTTGTTATGTATATTATAAAGACATACCAAGTATATCTGAGTCCTTTTCTGCGTCCTCAGAGCCGGTCTGGTGGTTTTGGCTGCAGCCTGGAACCCGTCGGACTCTCCCTGCCTGGCCTACTTCTGCCTCGTCACCCTGCAGGACAACGGAGCCGCCATCGCCGACCAGTTCACCGTGGAGGTCACCAAGTACAGCCCCCCATTCCAGGTCAGTCCTGATCCCGATATTTTAAACTTCTTGAGAGGATGAGGATGATGCTGTTCCCCTCTGTTTTCTTTTTTAAAGAAAGATGTTCATTCATTGCCCTCTCTCTCCGTCTCGTGTGTCCGTCAGAGCGAGGAGGCTCTGCAGGCCACGCGGCTGGCGCTGCCGCACCGGCCCGGCTCCGCGGCCTTCCTGTACAACGAGGAGCTGGTGTTCGCCTGCTCCACGGGAACCGGCAGGGGGGGGGGGCTCCCCGACGAGAGAATCAGCTTCAGCTCACCCGGTGAGTGAGAAGGACTTCACTGAAGCCCGAAGAAGTCCCGTTATTCAAGATTGTCAGGAAGTAATTCCACCGAGGGAAACTTGGGAGTAAATAATAAAAATAAGATTAAATGAATAAAGTTGTTTTTAGAAGAACCAAAAATATGAATTCGGAATATTTATTTAATTCATTCTTCTCCGGCAGATAATTAAATAAAAAAACAAAATGTAGTAATAATAATAATAATAATAATAAATACATTTTATTTTATTTTATTCCGTTTTAATTAATTATATAATTTTGTTTTGGTTCAACCCAAAGACATTTTAAAAAGCAACGGTGTGTTTGACTTTGACGTGTCCTTCTCCGTCCAGGTGACGGTGTTCGCGGCGGCGGCTGCTGCGCCGACCTGCCCGTGTTCTTCTCCCAGAACAGCGGCCTGGTGGCGGTGGTGGCCCGGGAGAGCACCTCCATCCTGCCGGAGACGATGGAGGACTCCCTGTTCTCCGCGCTGGAGGCGGGGCCAGAGGTGAAGAAACAGTGCAATATTCATATTATGTATAAATATATATATATATATATATATATATATATATATATATATATATATATATATATATATATATACAGAATATTCATATTCTGTATAAATATATATTTATAATAAATATATCTATTTTTATTTCTATATAAATATAATAATGTAATTATTTTCAGTTTATAACAGAATATATATTACAAAATTATCTGCATGCAGCTACTCAAAGGAAAATGGAAATAAATGAAAAATCTATAGACTAAATTTAAAATGGATTTCTGTTTTTTCTTTGTTGTGTTTTGTAGGTTTCGGTGATGGAGACTCCGGCCAGAGGAGAGCCCGTCGCTCAGGAGGACAAAACTCGACTCCTGAAGTCGGCTTTCCTGCAGTTCTGCCGGTTCGTCAACAAATAACTCGCAAATCCGTAATGACGCAAAATCTTTCATTGACGTTTATTGTTATTGTTTTATTTAGCTTTGGTGTTTTAGCGCCACGTCCTTATGCATATTGTGCTTTTAATTATAACCAAATAATAAAATTAATTAAGTCAAAAACCTCAATCCAGCTTCACCAATAGAGTTTTTCATCACTTCTAGCTTCAAATTAAGTTTTGTGTTCACTTATTATTAATCAAAATATGAAATACAATGTTTTTGGGTGCTCACGTCAATAGCTCAACTTGTTTATTTATGTTCCTCCGTCAGGAACGATCTGGTGGGCGCTCAGACGGTCACGGACGAGCTCTTCCCCGCCGACGCCGACGGTGACGGGGAAGACGGCGCCGAGCTGGACGCCATGGTGACCCGAATCAACCTGGACCTGGTGGACGACTATCCGGCTTCAGACCCCCGCTGGGCCGAGTCCATCCCCGACGGTGAGGGGTTGGGGTTGGGGGTGGTGGTGGGGGGGGGGGGGGGGTCTATTTTTATTTATTTTTTTAAGCTGCTTGAACGTCTCATTCAAACTGTTTGTGGTTTATTTAATTAAAATAAGTTTCTGTATTTGTTCCTCCAGAGAGCGCCGGCTTCCCTCTCACCTCCCTCATCATCCTCCACCAGCTGGAGGACAAGATGAAGGCCCACGGCTGCTTCATGGACTTCCTGCTCCAAGTACAAACACACACACACACACACACACACACACACTCCTAAACAAATCACATTTCAGAGCTGAGCTCATTTCAGATTCTTGACCTTTGACCCTCAGCATCTCACACCACCATATCAGCATTTTAATCCTCTTTCCTCGTCAACACCTGGAGCCTACACTACCCACAATGCAACGCCACCACGGTCCAGTGTGTTTTAGACACTAAAGAAGACTTTCTAGAACACTTTGACGTGTACATCTGTGTGACAGTGTGGGATGTATTGGGTATGAATGATCTTCTCCCCCGTCAGGTGGGTCTGCTGCACCGCCTCGGCCACTCCACGGCGCGCTCCTCCGTCATGGCGACGCGCCTGCTGCTGTGCGAACACGCCGAGAAGCTTCAGGCGGCGATGGTGCTGAAGAACCACCACGCCAAGCGCGGCGAGCTGGTGAACCGGGCCATCGGCATCGCGCTGCAGAGGAGCGGCGCCGCCGTCCCGCCCAGCCTCACGGCCGCCGACGTCTTCTTCAGAGAGGTGGGGGGGCGTGTCCTCGGCGTGGCGCTCGGGCTCTTGAGGACGCAGCTAGAAGAGGTGGAAATGCATATTCTTTGTTTCCGGTGCCTCGCAGGTGTCTCAGATCTCCTCGGTGTTCGACTGTCTGCTGGACGAGGAGGAGCGGAGTCTGAAGGAGAACCCGGCGGACTCGGAGCAGTGGGCCGAAGCGGTTCTGTCCGTCAACAACATCATCAAGGTAAACGCATTCATCGAGTCGTGAATCACTTCCCGTGGGATGGGAAGAGGAAGATATTTAGTTAAAATCAGGCTTCATCCTCTGGCTCTGGAAAGTGAAGCCGATGCTTCATGTGATAGAGCTGCATTCTCTCTCCTGACCAGCAGGGGGCGATTCTAGAGAAGTGTATGACTCCAGTCTATCTTGATTTATGTAGTTTATAGTTAAACATGAATTGAAGCTTGCAAAAAAAATCAATATACCAGACTTGAATCCAAACACGTTGGTTTAGTGTGTGTGTGTGTGTGTGTGTGTGTGTGTGTGTGTGTGTGTGTGTGTGTGTGTGTGTGTGTGTGTGTGTGTGTGTGTGTGTGTGTAGGACATGCTGCAGGCGGCTGGTCAGTACAGGGAGACGAAGGCCTTCATGTACAGAGCGTCTGAAAGCTCCGCCGTGGAGCCGGAGTACGTCCCGTGGACAGGTACAACTTTAATTCTACCGTCTCGCCCCTAAATATTGTTTATTTATTTTAAACCTCCAGATGTTCTCTGCAAAAGTCTTGTTTTTCTTTTAACGTGTTCCCCGCGCTCCTCCGGACCTTCGCGTCCCCAGCGTCGGGCGGCGCCGGCGTCCGCTCCGTCATCTCCCGCCAGCACGAGATCGTCCTGCGCTCGGTTTACCCGCACGCCGACTCGGAGCTGCGCAGCGCCCTCTGCGAGCAGCTGGTGGCGCTGTTGGACATCTACCTGGGCGGCTACGTGGCCCAGCTGACCTCCCTGCAGCAGCAGAGGCCCCCGGGGGCCCAGCAGGAGCGCTACGACAGCCTGGAGATGGAGTACGGCCAGCGGCGCTCCGAGCTGCTCGCCCCGCTCTGTAAGTCCACGGGGGGAGTGAGACGCGTCTTCATTTTGAGGTTCAGAAACTGGATTTAAGAAACTAATAATGCCAGTGTGTGTGTTGCAGTGGAGCTGGGTCAGTACCAGTGGGTGGCGGCGCTGGCTGAGAAGTACTGTGACTTTGACATCCTGGTTCAGATGTGTGAGCAGACCGACAACCAGAGCCGGCTGCAGCACTACATGGCCAAGTTCGCCGACCAGGTGCGCAGAGCAGAGGTCGCCCCCCGGTGGTCACGAGAGAGAATGCAGCGATAAGACAGTTTTACTGGAGTTTTTCCCACGCAGTCACCAACTTCCTCTTTTGTCCCGCGTGTCACTTCCTGCCGCAGAACTTTGCTGACTTCCTGTTCCGCTGGTACATGGAGAAGGGGAAGAGGGGGAAGCTGCTGTCCCAGCCGGCCGCGCAGCACCAGCAGCTGGCCAGCTTCCTGCAGTCACACCAGCACCTGAGCTGGCTGCACCACATCCACGTCCACGACTACTGCAGTGTACGACACACACACACACACACACACACACATCCTCACAGACCACTTCCTTGCGGCTGTTTTTACTTCTTTGGTTGTAAATTATGCAGAAAACACAGATGTATTCTTCCTTCCTTCCTTCCTTCCTTCCTTGGTTCACTTCCCCTTTCAGCAGTGTTAAACACGTTGATGTTCATGACACAGAAAGTATTCAACACACACACATTGCGCAGCTTCCTTCCTGTTCGCACCTACCAAGCCCACTCAGGAAGCTGATGATGATCAGTAATGAGATATATATATATATATATATATAATTCATTTACGACTAAAATAGTTTCATCTGATCCCAGTGATAATGGCCGTGTTGTGTGCCTGCAGGCCAACCGGACGCTCTACGGTCAGGCCAACATGGAGACGCGCTACTTCGTGAAGAAGAAGACGCTGCTGGCGCTCAGTAAGCTGACGCTGCTCGCCTCCGACCTGCCGGAGGAGCAACTCGACAAACAAGTCAATGGTGAGAGACGCCAGCCGGGGATTCTTTAAAGTTAGTTTCAGATGAAATTACTTTTAATTTGTTAAATGACATCATGCTGTATAGAAGAAGACTTGAAACTAGAGACTGAGGCATAAACTCATGTTTACAATGTTTACTGAGGGAAGACATCAAGAGAAGTAGTCACTATATAGACTTCTATACAACCAGAGGAGTCGCCACCTGGTGGCCAGTAAAGAGAATGCAGCTTTAACACATGAAGCATAGACTTCTATACAACCAGAGGAGCCCCCTGGTGGTCAGGAGGGAGAATGCAGCTTTAACACACGTCAGCAGTGGCTACTATGGATGTCCCGTGTCTGTCCAATCAGACATCGTGGAGCAGGAGCGCTTCCTGCTGCACCAGGAGACTCTTCCCCGGCAGCTGCTGGAGGAGAAGCAGCAGAACCCCGACACCATGCCGCTGCTCAGCGCGCACAACCTCATACAGGTGAGGACGCTAGCCGTGAGCCGGCGGCCGTGTTGAGAGCCGTCGGGAGGCAATCGGAATGCTCTCAATCGCTTATCTTGTGTCTTTAAAAATAAATAAATTAAGGCTCGAAGTAACCAGATTTTCTTGCGGTGGGTTTTGTTCACACTCTGCTCCGTCTCTCCCCAGCTGTACATCTGCGACGACAACAGGCGGGCCACCGAGTACGACTTCAAAAAGGCTCTGGAGCTGCTGCCCTACATCACCGAGGTGAGCCGCCGGTCCGCTGGACGTCCGGCCAGTCGGGGGCCTGACGGACGTCTTTTAAGTTTAAAGTGTTCCCCTGTTGTGCGTTGCAGGAGGAAGACGTGGACATCGACTCGCTGAAGCGCGAGATCTTCGGCAAAGTGCTCAGGAGAGACGCGTAAGATCCACCAGTCCAGTGTTTGTCTGTCTAGTCATTACATTAGGAGACCATAGAGCCCTTTGTATATGAGGGAAGACATTCATTCATTCATCCACCCCCCCCCCCCCCCCCACCCCCACAGCTGGTCCTCGGATGACGGGACCGACGACCCTCTGGAAGCCGCCAAGGACAGCATCTTTGTCAAGATTCTCCTTAAACTCATTCAAGAAGGTGAGAAACGTTTCCTTAAGGAAACTTCCATTGGAGCTTCAATTTGGCAAAATATTTATCAAGTTATGACACAAACGAGTATCTGTGTATTAAAGATGTGTAGGTAAATTGTGCTCTGGCAGCCTCTTTATTTTTTTTTCTTTCATGCCAATAAAGTCACAATCTATATTATTAATTATATATATAAATTAATAATTTGTTTTAAATATATATATGAAAAATGATATGTGTATATATGTTCATATGTATATGAGATATTCTCTTAATGTATTTGTATATATATTATAAATATTCACAAACATTTATATATATTAATATTGTTGTTATACATGAGATATTCTCATATTTTTATATATATATTATTATTATATATATATATATATATATATATATGAGATTCTCAAATTTATTTATATACATTTATGTATATATTATAGCTATTTCATAAGATCTATATATATAAATAGAGAATATCTTGTATATATATATTTAAACATAATAAAATATATATATATATTTATTTGAACATAATAAAATATATATATATATATATATATATATATATATATATATATATATATATATATATATATATATAAATAATTAATTAATTTCTAACTTCTTTTTCCCCAGGAGTTCCTCTGCAGACGTACCTGCCGGACGTCAAAGATCTGCTGGAGCTGGACGATCTGAGCAGTTTGAAATCCAAACCCTATTTTGCATTTGTCCTTCAGGCTAATTATGAGCATTACCTGGAGGTCCAGATGTGACGACCTTCTGCACTTCGGCTTTCATTCGCGTTCCAGTCCTTTTCAAGATTTGTTTGAATGTTTCTCAATAAATGTGTTATTTCTCTAGCTGGACTGCTGTTTTTCTTTTACTTAAATACAGTATACAATATAGTATTGTTTTAACAAAAGTACAGAAAGTTATTTAAATCCAAAATAAGATGTTTTTTTTAATGTACAAATGAGCTAAAGTATTGTTGTTAATGATCCAATCAGTAATGGATATTAAACGGATGAAAGGCAGCTCTTGTTGTCACATTGTATCTCTTATTTATTTTAACAAAATTGCTCTCAAACATCTTCTACGGTGCATCACTACAAAATAAGTTAAAAATTAGTACAAGTTACAGAAACAAACGACGTCTCGAACGCATTGTTCTCGTATGTTTCATGTTCTCATAGATTCCTTTTTATAAGATAGATGAGACAATAATTGACTTTAAAAAGACAACCTTTCGTCTGCAGGAAGGTGCATCGTGGTTGTGTTTACGTTCTCTTGAGGGAACCTGGAGACCTCATAACTCACTCTTATCTGATCACACTGATGAGCGGCTTAGTTTAAACTCCAATTGCAGCTCAAACTATCCAACAAATGCAGAGAATTTCTAGTCAAGATAAGGGGCCTAAATATTTACGGTAGATATTCTAAATAAATAACACAAGGAGAAGAACTGTCAGTGACTCGTCGGACATGTTCAGATGTGTTGCGTTCAGCAGATTACATCTTTTTCTTCTTTTTTATTTCAAGTGATTTACCCAGAAGGCAATGCTGTAAGGTTGAGTCATCTTCTATTCATTTTAATCCCAACGCCTCAGCGAACAGTTGGGTATACACAGATGCTTCTGTCTCGGTCCTCCATGTCACTTCTCTGTTTTATATCATTAAACTGAATGTATTTGGATTTTGGACTCACAAAATAAATCTTTTTCAGACCGATATGGACTTTTAAACATTTTGGAATGGTGACATTTTATACACCAAATAATGAATTGTCTTGAATATAATCAGAACATTATTATAGGCTAGTAGTAGTAGTAGTGGTAATAACTAGTAGTGGAGGAGGTTATAACAGTAGTGGTAGTAGTGGTAATAATAGTAATAATAGTAGTAGTAGTAGTAGAGGTAGTATTGGTAATAACAGTAGTAGTAGTATTAGTATTAGTAGTAGAGGTAGTATTGGTAATAGCAGCAGTAGTAGTAGTAGTAGTAGTAGTAGTAGTAGTAGTATTAGCAGCAGTAGTTGTAGTTGTGGTAGTATTGGTAGTATTGGTAGTAGTATTAGTAGTAGTATTAGCAGCAGTAGTTGTAGTTGTGGTAGTATTGGTAGTAGTATTAGTAGTAGTATTAGCAGCAGTAGTTGTAGTTGTGGTAGTATTGGTAGTATTGGTAGTAGTAGTATTAAATGTTGGTGTTGTAGTTTGTATATATTTACAGCATCATAGCAGCATTATAGCAGCATTGTGCTGTTGCTTCTGCAGTCATAAGCAGCAATTACAGCACTGCTGTTGTTAAATGCTGTTGTCAGCAGTCCTTACAGCACTGTATGTTGCCAACACTGTTTGCCGTTAATGTGTCAGTACAGCACTGCTGTTAATTTCCATGTTACACTGTGCTGTTGTTCTGTACTGCTGTCACCGGCTGTTAATCGTATGTTGTTGCACTGAACAACAAGCTTGTTCCGTAATCGTTGTTAACGACAGCTGTTGTTCACTGTTCTGCCTGCTAAAACGAAATGCTACAGCCACCTGGGTTGTTGCTGTTCAATTGTTCTGCCGCTGTTCCTGTTCAGTGTTGTTAATCAAGGTTGTTGACTGCTGTTGTTGCCACTGCTGTTGTCGCAGCCTGCTGTTAACTGTTGTTACCGGTTGTTGTTGTTAATTGTTGCCAAGCAGCCCAGCCTGCCAGCATCAAGGTGTTGCCACTGGTTGTCAGCACAGCACTGCCACTGTCATACACACCTGCCACTGTTGACTGTTCTGCTGTTTAACTGGCTGTTGTTTCACCTTTTCGTTTCACAATCGTTCTGCTGTTCCAGTGTTGTTAATCGGCTGTTTCGTCAACGCTGTTTCAAATGCTGAAACGTCAATCGGCTGTTTAATCGGGCTGTTTTGTCTTTCAGTCAAACGTTCCGCCAGCCACCGGCTGTTGCCAGCTGTTGACCGTTCTGCTTAAACAGCCACCGAAGGTTGCCACCGGCTGTTGTTGCCCATCAGTCACAGTCTGTCATACACCGAAGGTGCTGTTAACTGGTGCTGTTGTTGCTGCCATCGTTGTTAATCGTTAGAATCATCAGCACTGTTGTTGTTCTGTTCAGTTGTTCTGTTCTACACTGTTGTTGACTGGATGTTGCTGAAATGTCGCTGAAACGTGGTTCTGTCATCCATCTATGTTGCTGAATGCTGTTGACTGTCAAGGTTCCATGCTGTTTTAACGGTTGCTGTTAATCGGCTGTTACGTTTAACTGCTGTTGACCGGCTGTTAACGGCTGTTTTGAGCTGTTCAACTGTTGAAACGCCAGCCACCGTTGTCAACGCTGCTGCTGTCCAATCAGTCGCTGTTCCAAAGTGCTGTCAACGGCTGCTGCTGCTGTTGCCACCGCCGCCAGCCACCATGTTGACCGGCTGTTGCCACTGCTGCCCAAGAAGCACCGGCGTTGTGCCACCTGCTGTGCTGTTGACCAGCTGCCTTAAGTTGTGGCAGCATTGGCAGCAGCATTATAGCAGTAGCACAGTTGTTGTTAGTTGTAAGCAGTTATTGTGTAGTATTGGTAGTAGTATTGGTAGTAGTAGTATTAGCAGCAGTAGTTGTGGTAGTATTGGTAGTAGTATTGGTAGTAGTAGTATTAGCAGCAGTAGTTGTAGTTGTTGTCGTATTGGTAGTAGTATTGGTAGTAGTAGTATTAGCAGCAGTAGTTGTGGTAGTATTGGTAGTAGTATTGGTAGTAGTAGTATTAGCAGCAGTAGTTGTGGTAGTATTGGTAGTAGTATTGGTAGTAGTAGTATTAGCAGCAGTAGTTGTGGTAGTATTGGTAGTAGTATTGGTAGTAGTAGTATTAGCAGCAGTAGTTGTAGTTGTTGTCGTAGTCCGCCAGTAACGCTCGCTGAGTCTGGTCTCGCGCCATACACGGGCTCGAGCGCTCCGCCGCGGACTCGCGGGGGCTTCCTCTCCATATATGGCCCTGCCGGCGCGCGAGCCCCTCGGTGCATGCGGTGCGACCGACCAAATATGGACGACGTGGCCGTTTGGATTCCTGGCGAATCCTCGGACATTCCTAACGGCTGTCTGGGGGAGACGGCGGTATATAAAGGGCCCCGGAGGTCGCTGGCTGTCACCCTCTTTTAACTGGAACCACCAGCAGCGGTTGACTTTTCCTAACTGACAGCCGGAGACAAGCAGAGGTAAGCGGCTCGGAGGAGCGGGAGAGAGGTGGAACTATCTGCGCAGTTAATGGAGTTCATGTTGTACATTTAGGGGGTTTGAGTGGTTAACCGCCGGGAGCCGGCAGTGAGCTGCGGCCGGCTCCTGTTCGCCTTCAGCGGTTAGAACACAAGGCGGTTCGCGTTGTTATGACAGCAGAACTTCCTGTCGTGGAGCAAGGGCTGCTGCGTTCAGGCGCTGTCGGAATTTGTAACTTTTATGTGAGAACGCCACCAGAAACTGGAAAAATGGGAATTTCACGAAATGTAATGTTTAGTGTTGAGTGTGAGCCAGTGATTCCTAAAAGTGGAGTGAGATGTTTTCAGATTTAACGGATTATATTGTATTAAAAAAAATCTTAAATGGATTACGGTCTAATCTAACATTTTATTTCTCATTTTTCTTTCGAAGACTTTAGAAGTATAACTATGTAGCTACATCAGGGCAGAGCGGAGTGAGGATGTTTAATACGTGAGTTATAGTTATTATACTTAATGCTTAAATAGAACAGGGCGTGTTTAATAGGAGGAAATACAAAAATATATTTAGAGCCAGCTGTTGATCATAAAATATTTCCCCACAACAGAGCACAGGTTTTTCTCGGGCATAATATAATACAGCTAAAAGAAATGTATTTAGGTCAGAGACTTTATTGTCAGCGCTCCCAGGCTTAAATTATTTTTTTTGTAATTTTTTTTAAAACAAATGATACAAAATGTGTTGGCTATGGGTTGAAAACACACAGAGTTGCAGTACAAGTATACGCAAACTGTTAAACAACGTGTATTTAAGACTGGTGACAAATCCTGTAATTCTTACATGATCTGGTTCACCCTTTTTCTTTTTCTGTGTGCGTTCAACTTTTAGTTATCACATTTCTGACAGCACCTGAAGGCAGCGATTGACCAAATGGCAGATTTTTTTTTTTTTAAGTAGTTGTTAAATCTCCATGTCATACAAAAAGCCAAAAATAAATAAAATGTTTAGTTTTTCTTGAGTGCATCTGATTTTTAAATTGAAACCCACCTCCTCCTCCTCCTCCTCCTCGACCTTCCTCCTCCTCCTCCTCCTCCTCGACCTTCCTCCTCCTCGACCTTCCTCCTCCTCCTCCTCCTCCTCCTCCTCCTCCTCGACCTTCCTCCTCCTCCTCCTCCTCCTCCTCCTCCTCCTCCTCCTCCTCCTCCTCCTCCTCCTCCTCCTCCTCCTCCTCCAGAAGCAGCAGACATGTGTGACGACGAAGAGACCACCGCCCTTGTGTGCGACAACGGCTCCGGCCTCGTGAAGGCTGGCTTCGCCGGAGACGACGCCCCCAGGGCGGTGTTCCCCTCCATCGTGGGCCGGCCCCGTCACCAGGTACCAGAAAGCATCTTATATACCGTCACATAGGATCTGACCTTTGACCTCCTGGTTTTAACTGCTTTAAAACGTTATTTTGTAGGACTTTCTTCTTCTCTGAGGGGGGTTGAATCTCCTTAGTGCACATTTATTTTCTAAATGCGGTGAACGACTAAGAAACAAAAAATGCCTTTTTTTCCTTTTTTGATTTTTGGCATTTCGGCTTTTATTGTTAACAATAAAATAAAAGAAGGCTTGTTTCAGGACATCATCAGAATCTGGTTAGTTCCAAGTCTTTTTTCTTTTGGTGGATAATGGTCACAATCAACGTCGTAAGAGAAGAGAAACATCTACTAATACAGCAAGTTGAGAAACCGTATGAATAAAAAGGATATTTACTATAAAAAGTAAAAGATTCACAGACACAATACAACACTTTATAACTCTCAAGAGGTCCAATGAGGAGATCCCATTTGATCAAACTATCTTTTAATCCTCAGAGCATAGTGATTCATAAGATCTTTGAAGTTCAAAGTCATCTTGTAGTTGTAAAACATTAGGCTCCTCCCCCCTCAGGGCGTGATGGTCGGCATGGGCCAGAAGGACTCGTACGTGGGCGACGAGGCGCAGAGCAAGAGGGGCATCCTGACCCTGAAGTACCCCATCGAGCACGGCATCATCACCAACTGGGATGACATGGAGAAGATCTGGCACCACACCTTCTACAACGAGCTGCGCGTGGCGCCCGAGGAGCACCCCACCCTGCTGACGGAGGCGCCGCTCAACCCCAAGG
>CM070110.1:1437500-1537500 GCA_036178185.1 Liparis tanakae | reverse complement strand
AGGTGAGGAGGAGCGGATAACTCGTCAATAACCGGATCGATTATTCACCGGGACATTCACCTGGGTCCAGATTATCACCTGCCGGGACCTTTGGGGGGTTTGGGACCTTTTAGGACCTTGTGGGAGGGGGAACCTATTGGACCCTTTGGCTTTGTTTTTCTTTGGGACCTTGTGGGGGTTTTTAGAACTTTTGGGACCTTTTAGGACCCTGGGGGGGGCTATTGGACCCTTTGGGGGTTTAGGACCTTTTGGTTGGGTTTGGGGACCATAAGGGACCCTTTGAGGGGGGTCGGGATCTTTTGGGACCCTTTTGGGGTTTTGGGCGGTTTTGTGGACCTCTTGGGGTTTTTTGGGATCTTTGGGGGTCTGAGTTCAGGCATTCAGAAACTTTTCCATATTTGGGGACCAAAACAAATTAGAAATATGATGTCTGCCACCAATGATTCTCTATCGGTCAATGTATTGATAGTTCTACTGTGTGTGTGTGTGTGTGTATGTGTGTGTGTGTGTGTGTGTGAAGCTGCAGTAACAGACCCCGGTGTGAGTCCCTCTGAGGACCCGGAGACGGACGCCGGTCCGGTCTTCTCCTCGTCCTCCGACGGGGAGCCGGCGGTCCCGGCACCGAAGAGACGGCCCCGGCGCCGCGCCGCTCGGCCCGAGGCGGGGCGCCGCGTCGCGTCCCACGACGACGCGCCCGCCGGCGCCGCGGTGGCGGTTCGCAAGACGCCGAGAGCAAAGAGCCAACCGCCAATCAGCAACAAGGAGAAGGAGAACCGGAGGCCGGCCAGCAGAACCGGCGCCGAGGCCCGAAGAACACAGAACCCCGTGAGAACCTCAGGGAGACTTTACGTTATTATATTACTACATATAAATATATTTATGGATATATGTGTGTATATATATATATATACACACATATATATAATAACGTGTATATGCTTATGTATATATACATATATATTTATATATTTATGTATATATACATATATACTTACTGTATGTATATTTATACGTAATAATATATATAATAATATTACGTGTGTATATAATATATATATAATATGAATATGTGTATACATACTATATGTATATATATATAATATAATTACATATATATATATATAAAGTTTTATAAAAAGCGTTATAGTTTGGATGTGAAAGTGAAGTCAGGAAACCAGAAACTCTTCAGACATCAATAATAAAACACTGGTGTGCTTTTCTTCTCTCTCTCCTCTCCCCTCTACACATCCCCCCCCCCCCCCCCCAGACCACCCTGCCTCCCCCCGTGGTCCAGACTCCCCGTGACTCCTCCGTGGTGGAGCGGCGCCGCGCTCGCTCGGCCGACCTGCAGCAGACGAGCCGGCTGGCCGACGACCGCTGGGTGACGGAGTACATGCGCTGCTTCTCCGCCCGGCTGCGGTAGAGCGGGGGGGGGGGCATCGGGGGCCTAGGGGGAACCGCTGGGTCGAGTCCCATCGGGGGCCTCTAGAGGGAACCATTGGGGCTCTCATCTATGGGGAAACCGCTGGGTCGAGTCCCAAACTATTTGTAATTTCTTTTTCAAATGTGTTTATTTTTATTTTTAATGCTCGATAGCAGCGACACAAACTGTGACAGAGTATATATGTAATATATATAATGTATATATTATATGTATACTATATATAAGAATATATATTATATAATATATATATATATATACATATATATATACATATAGATATATACATATATATGTAAGAATATATATATAATATAATAAATATAATATATATAAGAATATATATTATAAATATAATATATATATATATATATAATATATATATATTTATATTTATTCCCTGGTGTTTGAGAGAACAAACTCTTTCTCATCAGATAAATATTTAAATGTTCTCCGTTTACATTTGTGTGTATTTTGGCAGCTCGGTGGGTTTTAAAACAGACCAAAACTAAAATGTATTTTTGATATTTCATATTTTGGATCTCAAGTTTAAAACGACATAGAAAAGAACGAGATTTATCAAATTAAATTAGTATTTAAAAAGTATTTTCTGAGTAGAAACTATATTTAAGAAATGACCTCGGATTTAATACCTTTTTTTTTTAAAGAGGAAAACTCATAATTCTCTTAATAGATAACATAAGACCAATGAATTCAACATTATGCAAAATGAAACTATTCATTTAAAGTTTAGTTTGGCTTCAGTAAAAGTATTAGATAACAACTTTGTGGGAACTATATTGTTCATTTATGTCATTTAACACAAGTTAATTTACTAGAAATCCAGCTTAAAGTTTCCAGTTTACTGCCACAGAAATATTATCAAAATTTGAAATAATAATACTTTTATTAATCGATCAATAATTAATAGTTTTATTCATGAAGCAGCTTTCGGACAAATCAAATGCAATTTTTTTAAAGTGCTTTAGAAATGACAACAGGAGGAAAACGAGAGAAACGAAGGATGAAAAGAACAAAAGAAAGAAAAGTTAATAAAATAAATCACAGAATTAAACCGTTAAATTAGAACAAAATAAACTTGAAACAAAACGTTTAATATTCAGAGCTTATAATGTGATGTATTTATTAATAAGTGTTGTTATTGTTGAGAGCTTTTTATTTAACAGCCTAAAAAAAATACTTTACGTAAGTTTGTATATAATTTAAATTGAAATGAATGTTCTTGAATCTTGAGGTTTCACCGCTATGTCATTGTTTTTTTAATTTAGTAAATAAATAACCAATTGTTCTTTACAAGAAAAGAAGAAAAAATTATCGAGAATAAAATAATGTAAAAAGGGAAAAAATGAACAAACCTTTAAATCAAAATTATTATTTAATCAAAATCAATGTTAACACATTTAAACTCCTCGTCGTTTTTTTTTCAATCCGATGGAACCGACTGTTTCACGGTATTTAACCGTTTTTACGACTGTTTCCGCGAAAACCGACGATTGTAAAACGCACGACGTCGCCGCGTCACGTGACCTCGACCGAGGGCTCAGCGTGTTTATTACTGGATGCGTATTTAAATTCACGGAGAATGTTTATTGACGTCAACACGCGTCACTCTGAATGTGAACCGTTATATCTGTTTATTTATCGTATTATTTTCACTCTTCGTACTTTAAGTGTTACAAAGTCGCTTTATTTTAATCCATCTATTTATGTTTTTAATTAATCTCTTTTTAATGATTACTTTCACTCACATTTTTTAACATCCAATTGATATAATTGGATATTATTGAAGGAAAAACTTTCAGGAGATTTAAAAAATAAATAATGAAATTGCTAAAAATGAGGCTGAACAAATTATTTAATGTTTTTTATCTGAAAGAATTTCGGCCACAAAGTTAAAAGTTGTTTTAAACTATTTTTATTTTTATTTTCTTTACTTTTGTCAGTTGCGCTGACGTCTTCAGACTCTTGGAGCCTCGATTTAATTTCAACAAAAAGGAAATTTAAACTATTATTTAATTTATTTACAAGGAGACTTCTTAACATCCAGTTATATTTTATATTTAAGTTCATTAAAACCTTCTTATTTACATATCGTTTCCCTCCATTGAGTCAAACTATATTTACAGCTTTATTCCGAGTATTTTTTAAACTATAATTTACAATTAGTGACTAATTCATTTGAAGTTAAAGACTTTGTGACGATGGATTTAGGAACGTTTGAGAATTTATATATTTTAACATTTAGAAGCAACTTTTAAACCTCAATATGTATTATATATTATATATATATATATATATATAATATATATATATATATATATAAATATATATAATATATATAAATATATATAATATATATATATATATATAATATATATATAAATATATATTTTTTTTTTCTTCTTTTTTTTTTTGGTCTTTGATGGTTTTTGGGAGTGAAAACGTTTCAGACAATCACAGTAAAATATTAACTGTTAATGGGAAAAACTCATGTTTAAACTTTAAATATATAATATACATGTATATATTAGGCAGTAAAGTTTAATATATATATGACATGTGAGGAGTTTGTGAAATGCACTGTTGGAGAAAGTGACTTTTATGTGCAGCATCTCGACTAAAGCTTTGAGTTTGTGTTGTTTATTTATTTATTATATTATTATTATCATAAGTTTGAGTATTGAATCTTATTTTATCTCCAACGCTACGTTTACATTTTGGGTCACTGTATTTGTATTTTAAAAAACATGCACAACTATATATATATATATATATATATATATATATATATATATATATATATGTATTTATATATATATATTTAAAAGAAATATATATATATATATTCATCCTCTTTGCTGTGAGTAAATTATATTTGAATAAAATCTTATTTGAATAGTCCATATTTATGTCTGATATTATTTGAATATGGAATAATAGTCAACGGTACTTTACGGGGAAAATATTCAGTATTCAGTCTGTTTACAAGTAAAAGTATTACTAGAGGAAAAGTACTCATTTTAAGAATGTTTATAACAGGATTTTAATTATTGACCCATTAATAATGAATTATACATTAATGTTGCAGCTGATTAGAGCTCTTTTTACTGCTGGGTGTTTTCTCCTTTAATAAACTTAATTCTTATGATTCATATTATTAATCTGCATCACTAATGAGAGGAAGGTGCATCAGTTGGCGAGCGAAGATGCATTCAGGGGTCCGCAGAGAAATTGGAGATCCAAGTGCTGCACTCTGGAGTAACAGCCCGACAGCTTCAGCCGTAAACCTTTAATCCAATCAGAGAAGCCGCTGATCCCGGGTCAGTTAGAGACCCCTCGCTGGTTTCTTTTCACAACAACAACAACAACACTGGGATCTGGTAAACAAAGATGGCATTTTAAGTTGTTTTTTTATTCTGAGGGAGAACATTTGGTTCTGATCAGGACTTAAAGGGCCAGTACTTCAGGTGTCATCCCCGTGCGATTGCGAATGTATATTCGAGTCTACTCTTCAATATTGTGTGTGTAGATACTTTGTTTTGTTTATACAGTTGAGAAGAAACTGCAATACTGCATTTGTTTTCCTGGGAATGTCAGTTCACAGGACTGGAAATACACGGATATTGCAATACTTCCATAAGTTAAATAATTTACCGTAAATCTTCAGGATGGTCCCATTAATTCCGTCTGGGAACGAGAGTGAATCAAACAAGGAGATCAGATTTTAAACTATTGTACATTCATTTATTTACAGCATAAAAATGGAAACTCTTCAAATTTAAAACTGGAACAAAAAGCTGTAATTTCATAACGGATTAAAAAAAGTTTCGACAACTCCCAAAAAAAAAGAAAAAGAAAAGCGTCAACATCAGTGTGAGGAAAACGAGAGAAACTAAGATTACGTTTTAAAAGCGTAAAAACATATCTACAAATTCTCAGCAAAAACGAGAACAAAAATAAGAATAAATTAATAAAATGCATGTGCGTTGCGGCCGCGGCGTCACGAGGGCAGGCCGGCGGCGAGGATGCTGCCCAGCAGGGCGCGGTCCTTCAGGGCGTTCTCAACGTCTTTCTCCTCGATCTTCAGGAACACCTGCAGGGCAGAAACGACCGGATGATGAGGACCTCAGCGTATCAATCAGAAAATTAAAAAAGAACAAAACAATGTCGCTGGAAATGGTTGAATTAAAATCAACTGACTGGAAAGAGAAAAGTCTGATTTTCAAGCAAAAATGCCACCAGAAAAAATAAAGAAAAATTGAGAATTTTCTTGGCTATATTAGCAATTAAATCCGTTAATTTAGACCGTAGTCAGGACAAATTTAAATACAAAAATAAAGAACATGCAATTTAAAAATTAAATAAATAGAAAAGATATATTTCTTAAATACAATACATTTCTTTGCTATAAAGCACATTTAATCTGTTAATGTAGAACTTTTTTTAACAACATTTTAACATTAAAAAACAACAACACTGGGATCTGGTAAACAAAGATGGCATTTTAAAATGTTTTTTTTTTTTTATTCTGAGAGGGAATATATGGTTGTTATGAGCAGGATTTAAGGGCCAGCACTTTCATCCCCACGTGATGGAGAATGTATATTTGAGTCTATTCTTCAATATTGTGTGTATAGACATTTTTAAAAAATGTATAGAATAGAGTAAAATGCAATAAAGCATTTTTCCCCCCTGGGAATGTCAGTTCATGGCACTTCAAATTTACAGACGAGCTTGCGGGATAAGGCCAACGCGTCATTACAGTATTATCTAATAATAATGATGGTTACCTTGGCCAGACGAGCCTCCTTGGCCTTCTTCAGGGAGAAGATCCCTCGGCTCTCCAGGAGGCCGCAGAGGGACAGACACTCGCCCTGCCCCACGGCGGACACCTGGCGCCGGGCGCACAGCCGGCTGTACACCTCGTGCAGCTGAAACACAAAGCCGCCGCATTAAACCGGCTCCCACAGCGCCCCCTGGTGGACAGATGGCACACTGCAGCCGAGGAAACGGGAACGTTACACATGCTGACCAATGGGTGTCCAGGACTCTACGGCAAATTTAATGGAAAAATGTAGTATTCAAACCAACAATGAGAATTCCAAAGCAAACAGTAAAAGAAACAATTAACTTGTGTAAAGACATTTCCAAAACCTTTGGGATTTTTTTTTCTCAACGACTTTTTCAACCATTTTAAGATTACAGGTTTTCCACAACGGTACAAACCCTGAATAACTTTATTTATCCTGAGGTGTAAGTTTAAAATAAAATATCTATAAATACAAACAACCATTATTACTGTAAAATAGTTCACGTTTGGTGCCGTTTATAAAGTTTCCATTTGCTGAATGCTTAAAAAAAAAAGCTTTAAAATCTACTTTGGACGGACTTAATAATTTATTCATTTCATAATTTACATATTTCGTTCTAAACTCGGAGCGTGAGCTCACCTTCCCGACGGCGACCTCTCGGCTCTTCCCGCTGCGCGTGAGCAGCAGCAGGCAGCAGACCAGCAGCTTCTGCTGCAGAGGGAAACTCTCCCCGTCGGCGCCGTCCGGGGACGCCATCCGGTCGCCGTAGATCTCAGACAGCACGCGCGCGACCTGCGGAAGGCTGACCCGCGACTCTGCACAGGGGAGGGGGGACAGGAAGTAGAGTTAGAGATAACGGGAGGGACAGGAAGTCGAGTTAGAGAAGTTAGAGATCACGGGAGGGACAGGAAGTCGGGTTAGAGGTCAGGAAGTTTAGTTCAGCGACATCATTTATTCACCTTTCGGTTCGCAGGTCGGATCCGACGCTTTCTTCTTCCTCTCGTCGGACTCCACGACCTCCACGGCTCTCCTGGAAATAAAATCAAACTGAATACGTCACGTCTATGAACTCCTCCACCGGCACCACTTTCTCTCTGCACCAACATCCCCTATTCAGTGTCACTGTTGTTTTTACATTATACACACGTGTTGCTATTCTGACGTCTTTAATGTGGGCTTTAATGGGCTGTATCCTATTTGTACCTCAAGACACCGATAGTCGACATTCTGATTCTGAATGATTACACTTAGATGAACTCAAGAGAATACAAAAAAATGAAATGTTCCTTATTTTCCTGAAGATGCGCCACATGAATCAGGATGAAATCAAGAAGAAACACCGAACTGAAACGAACAAGTTAAAAAGCAGCAGGAATAAAGTGGGAGGTGGAACTCGTCGTACCTGCAGACGTCCAGAGCTTTCCTGGCGTCTCCCGACACCGCCGACACTTTACGGGCACAAAACTGAACCGCCGACTCGTCGAGGACCCCGTCGGCCGACGCCTGAGAGACGACAACGACAACAACAACAACAACAACGGGTTAATACAAACGTCTACAAGTCAACGCACACAGGTGGTGTTGACGCTCAGCCCACCTGGGAGAGCCGGTCCTGGACGATGGCCGTGAGCTCCTGCCGGCTGTAGGGGGGGAAGTGTAACAGCAGGGGGCGACAGTGAGGCCGAGCCTGCAGCCGCGGCAGGATGCGGTCCGTCAGGTCCAGAGCGTTGGCGATGCCTGAAGACAAACAAACAACAAACAAACAAACATCTTCACTCAGGTGCTTCTAAAAAGACGGATTGTCACGAGAAACACGCCTCTTTACACTGCAGATACAGATTATAATAAAAACAACTCTCAGGTATAAAATATAATTTAAGAGTCTCGTGTATATTTAAAGGTTGATATTGGGAATTAATATTAAGAAAAGAATGTGTAAAACAATATGACGGATACAAACTACAATGTGTCTGATATAACAAATAAAATAATTTATACTTTATTTATAAACAAATACATGTGATTTGTTATATTTTTTCCACCTTTTCTTTATTTTTAAATTGAGTCGGATGTTTGAGAGAAGAAATATATATATATATATATATATATATATATATATAGTGATTCCACATCTTTTTAAGTGTTTTAATTAGTTTTGTGTTGTTGTTGTTGTGTGAAGCTCTTACCAATGAGACAGAGGCGAGACTTCTGCAGGTGCGGCCACTCGAAGATGGTGTACAGGACGTCCTGAGCTTTACTGTCCAGCTGGTCCATCTCGTCCAGAACCAGAAGCCTGAGGAACAATTTATCATTAATAATGTATCATGTCATTAAATTAATTAATTATCACCTGTGTTGTTATTTCAGCGCACGTTGATGATAAATTAAATCCATTTATTGTAAATTCAGTCGTGTGAAAACGCTCCAGCTGGGAGGCTCCGTTAAATAAATAAATAGAAGAGAAAAAAAAACAGTAAATATAATAATAAATAAACAGTAAATATAACAAGAAATAAACAGTAGATATAACCATAACTCACACAGCGGGCCCCGGGGCCGTGAGGAAGCTCCGCAGCCCGTCCTGGCCGTCGGGCGCCTTCAGCTTGTCGGCCAGCAGCGGGAAGACGGCGTGAGAACTACGGAGACTCATACAGTTCACCAGAACCGTGCAGACGGGCGCCAGCTGGGCCTGACGGGACCAGAACAACCAGTTATATAGAGACGGTTATACAGGAACCAGACATTAATAAAAAAAAAAAATTAAAAAGCATTATTTATAACCTCGTCAATGTCTTGAATATATTTCATATTCATTTTGTATTTTAATTTGATAAATTAAATTGTGAGTTTTCATGGAAAAAACATAATTGTCTGGGTGACCCCAAACTTTTGAACAGTTGTGTAAATAATATAATTTTATATATCATTTTGAGTGTTTCCATTTTATTGCTACTTTATACACCACTACAGTTATTTGATATATATAAAAATAGATTCATATTTGATTTAAATAGTTATTGCTTCAGTATCTGTAGTGACACAAAGTCTCCAGCAGGTGTCACTGCAGCCTTCAACATCTACTTTCAGGTCAGAACTACTTGTAACTCTTCCTCCTCCAGTAAAATACCACTACATGTACTACTACAAGTACTACAACAACAACAACAAGTACCTCCATGTCCTGCAGCACGCGGTTGAGGCACGCCGTCTTGCCGGTTCCCGGCGCTCCGGAGATGTAGAGGCTGCTGGGGAGGCGCCGCAGGGCCTTCTCCTCCAGGAAGGAGCGGATGGCGTCCCGCTCGGCGTCCCGGGAGAGGAGGCGCTCGGGCACGGCGGTGTGCAGCGCCTGCTTCACGCTCAGGAACCTCGACCCTGAAGGAGAGCGTGGGGGGTCAGGGTCAATGAATTGTGTAAAGTATGGGACAAAATATTATGATATAATTTTTAGGAAATGTTTTAAAAAAGGGACACCTTTTTAAATATGCATTTGAGCTAAAGATGAATCATTATATTTTTAAGAATAGAAGGTAAAACTTTTGTTTCAATCTCCTAAAATGTGAATATTTACTGGATTTCTTAACTTTTACGATTAATAAAGAAAACAAATAAATAATAGTGAACTCTGATCTCACACACACACACACACGTCTCTTACTTTCTCCAAAGAGCCGAGCGACCGGCGGTGTCCTCGCCGGGCTCCCAGACGGCGTTTCCTGGCGCCTCAGTGACACAGCAGCGGCGGGAGAGAGCGGTTGCCGCGGCGACGAGGACGGGACCAGCCGCCGGCGGACCGAGACCGGCGAGTTTTCGTCGGCGCGCGGCTTCCTGGGCGCCGGCGCCGGACTCGGCTTGCTTTGCTTCGCTGGCGAACCCAGCGGGGCGTCGCCACGGTTACAGCTGTTCTCATCACCTGGAGAAGATTAGAAAAAATATAATTAATAAATACTGTTAAGTTTAACGAGAATCGATAATAAAAGCTTGTTTCCAAAAAATAAGCGACACCTTAATAATAACGTAACGTCTCCTTTCAGAGCGTCTCAACTTTAGAATTCAAACGTCGAGCATTTTGGGAAACAAGGAGTGGGAAAAAGAACTACAATGACGAAATATTACTGCAGGTAACAAAAGTTAAACGCTACACTCTGACGTTGGGTTGTTCTGTGTACACCGGCGTATCCGTCCACTCGCAGGCCGCCACGTTGAATATTTCCATAAACCGATGGCGTTCACGTTCACACGCCCCCCCCCCACACGTGGCCACCGGGGGCCGCTCACCTGTGCGTTTCCGGGGGCTGAGTGGAAGCCGCGGCGGCGGCGTCTGGGCGGACGGGAGTTTGTCTGGCGACGGCGCCGGAGACGCTCCCGGCTGCTGCGGCGGCGTCTTGGAGGAGACGCGGCAGGATTTGCGGCGCGGGAAGTCGAGCGTGGGCTGAGCCCGGCCGCTGGAGCGCGTGCTGGGCATGGCGCGATGGACCTGAAACACAACGGGGATACGTAAAGACGATATACCGACACACACACGCCGACCATTGGGGGTCCAGGACGTTGAACCAACGTTCTATAACCAAACATTTTGTGAAATCTCGATGTAAACATGGAGAAAATGTTGAATTTAAACTAACAATGAGAATTCCAGAGCGCAAAGTGTACTCTGCCAACACCTGAGACACATAATGTACTTTATCTGCCAGGTACTCAGATACTTAGTGGTTCTGCTCTTTGTTTTTATGACTACTTATTAGATGTATTGACTTCATGCTCCTTCTCTTCTTTACCTTGACGACCACACAAGTTTCTCTCTAACTTAGCACACGGTGAGTCGTATGATTTAATCCCTTTAGTGCCGAATGGAGCTCATGGTGAGAAACTTGAGTAGTTTACTTTAATCTGCTGACTGTTCAATAAACTTGAATTACTACCGTGTGTATATATTTGTATTCCTCTGTATATTTAATATTGTTATTTTACTACTGCTCTGAGCACCAGCTCGTGTGATCCTGTTTCCCACTGAGACTACAAACATGAATCGTATCTTTATTATATATTAATACATCATAATGTATATCACAATGCTGTGAAAAGTAACTAAAGTCGATCAAATTGGGTAAAAACATAAATACTCGGGTGAAGTACACGTACTCTACGTTCTGTCCCCCAAATGTTTGTACGTGAATTACAATACAGTTTCAATCACTTGAAAGTAGTTCCTTCACGTCAACCGTGACATTACGCTTACATATATTATAATACGGGACTCAATACTATAAATGTAACCTGCGTGACGTCATTAACCACTAAAGTAACCCGTTATATTGACGCTGAATGGCCGCAGAGCAAACAATGCATCGTGTTTGTTAAATGGCGCCAAGATAGCAGAGCACCAAACGGTGACGTTAACATACAATATGCAGACTTTAACACAATATCACGACTATAGTTTCATCGGAAACACGTCCTACATTTTATGGGAATGTTTCTGGAAGGAAAGACAGAACGTGAAATGAAGACATTGTTGTATTTTAGGCGCTGAACTCGCAAACCGACTTTGGAGTCGCTGTAGAAGAAGAACTCTCTTCCGGTTACAACGCGCGCACAGATTAAACGTTTCACAGCGTGGATTAAAGTGTGCGTGACAGACTTACCTTTTTAAAAACAAGTTGTGAGTCTTCTGGGTGGACAGTAGTGTTATCTGTGATCTTGTATAGCTCCCCGCGTCTCTGTCGTCTGACTTCTTCCGCTCTCTGAACTCAAACCAGCGCCAACTCTCCTCGTGAGATGAGCTGCGCTCTGATTGGTCGGAAGGTGACCACGGGGACGGCTCCTCTGTCGCTGATTGGGTGAACGGCATTGGACGGAGAGGGGAGAGGAAATTACGTCACGGGTTGCCGGTGGCGGGAGTTTCAACAGAACCCTTTCGACTGTTTTGGCGGAATATATTTTCCCGGGAACTTCAGCTGTTTTGTTACTTCCGCCTGTGACTCGGAAGCTTTTATGAACCAGTCATTTAAAACCTCACTGTTATCAGGCAGTTTACTTGATGGGGCAGAGATTTAGAAATAAGAGAAAGGATTCAAAGCTGGAATAAGTCACCGTTTAAAACAATATGCCCTAAAGTTAGGAAGCCTTCTGAACCAATGTTATCCAGTCATTATGGTCATAATAAAAAGACAAAACTGCCATTGAAAGAGCTTATTTAAAACAAAATCTAATACAGACAATATAGAAAGTCAATGAAATAAAAGGTTTCAAAGTAAAAGTAGAACACATGTTATGCAATCTCTCTTAAAGCCACATGGTCTGTTGTGGATTTCTACAGAGTACTAATGTCGTGGCTTATCAGTAGTTCCTGAACGCACCCGTAGCTTCACACCATGTAAAAGGCGAATGGCTCTCTCCAGAGCTAGTGTCCCTTCTGGGCTCCTGTAGAAACATGGCGGTGCAAGATGATAGAAAAGCGAAGGAAAACACTTTGATTCTTAGTTTGAGGAGTTTATACACGGATTAAAACAGTATGCATATTATATTCCATTGCTGCTAATAATGACCCTACATGTCACACAATGGCCCTTTAACACAATGAGAGGAAAGACATCCTCCCGTTAACGTGTGTAGAGATCAACAGTTACACCCACAGTCCACAGTCAGGAGATCTCAAATCACCATTTACACTTCTCACTGCGTCGCCAAACACTTCTGATGTTCCTGTTTTAACCCTGAAGCTGTCTGAGGGACACAAGTGAAGACTGACACATTCAGAGGGAAACAAGTTCAGATATCACTAGATATGTACATTTATTACCACAGATGACACCAAGTCCTTTTATTTTAAATGTGTCTAATTCAGTATTGTAGTGATAAAACTTCTGTCTAGTGTATAAATACACGGGACGTGTGAAGACTACTTTCATGTGATTATGTATTCACGGTGATGCATTATTGTTCAGGGACCTTTTATCATGAATAAAATAATCAGGCAGTTTGATTTACGGAGAGATGATGAGATGAGAGGAGTTTCTACCATAAAAATCAAAACCAGGAGAGAAGAGTGGGAGGAGTTTCTCCTTGAAGGAGCAGCCAGCAAAGGAGTAGATGAGAGCTGCAGCTTCTACATCATAGAAGGAGACCAGACCCTCCTCATAGTCCACCAACACCCCCACCTTCTGAGGGACCGACCTCAGGGGGAGACTGACTGACGGGTCATCAAGAGAGTAGTACAAAACTCTACCCCTCGAACATATAGTCCAGAAACCAGTCTGAGGACACTGTATGCTTAGTCCCTCCCTGTTGAACGGCTCTCTGGTCACTCCTAAAGTCCAGTCAGTTTTATTTTTAACTAGAACCTCAAAGTAAAATCTGCCAGAAGAGAAACTTTGCTTTCCTAAAACATAAAAACTGAAAGAATAAGGAATGAGGTCGTTTTTGAGATTCTCCATTACCCCATCATGTTTCACTTGTTTCCCGTCATCAGAGAGGATGAGGTGAGGACAAGCTGTTTCAGGATCAAGAGTCACGTCCACTGCAAACTCCTGGAGCCTCTTCATCTTAACTTCAGCCAGCTTCTTCATCTTAACTTCAGCCAGCTTCTTCATCTCAACTTCAGCCGGCGTCTTCATCTTAACTTCAACCAGCGTCTTCATCATGTTTCTGAGCGTCTCCTCCAGCTGAGACACAGCTCTCCTCACAGTCCCCTCATGTGATTCTGGAGGAACACTGACCTGAGACCAGTCCTTGGTGGGTGGTGGATGGTGGATGTTGAGGGACTGGACACCCTGGAGGAGGTGGAGGTGGTCTTCAGAGAGGGAGAGCTTCTCCACCTCAGTGCTCCTCTTCATCAGATCAGAGATCTCCTGTTCCATCTCTCTGATGGCGTCTTCAGCCTGTTTCTTTGTGCTTCTCTGCTTCTCTTCTATCGTAGTGATGAGCTCCTTCAGTTTTCTCTCCACAGACTCCTTCAGACCAGTGAAGACCTGAACACCTTCTGCTTTCTCTCTGTCTGCATCTTCCTCACTGAGCTTCACGTTGTGTTGGACCTCCTGAATCTTCAGGCGTCTCTTCTGGATCATCTCCTGAGTTTCAGCCTCTGTCTTCTGCAGCTCGACCTTCTTTCCTTCACATTCTTGTTCCAGAGGAACAACATTGTGCATCTTGTGGTCCAACACAGTGCAGAGCATGCAGACACACGTCTGGTCGGTCCTACAGAACAGCTCCAGAGGTTTATCGTGCTTCAGACACATCCTGTCTTCCAGGTTCTCCACAGGGTCCATCAGCTGATGTCTCTTCAGGCCTGGTCTTGTCAGGTGAGGCTCCAGGTGAGTCTCACAGTAGGACTCCAGACACACCAGGCAGGACTTCAGGGCCTTCAGTTTGGTTCCAGTGCAGATGTCACAGGGAACTCCTCCTGTGGACTCTTGTTGCTCTGAGCTGCTGCTGCTGGCTTTCTGCTGAGTCGACTGTCTGAACTGAGAAACCATCTCACAGATGAAGGTGTTGACGAGCAGCTCAGGTCTTGAGGAGAAAACCTTTTTACACAGTGGACACATGTTCTGGTTGTTGGTATTCCAGTAGTCATTGATGCACTTCTTGCAGAAGTTGTGTCCACATGATGTTGTGACTGGATCAGTGAACACATCCAGACAGACGGAGCACAGGAACTGGTCTTCAGACGGCAGATTGCTGGCAGCAGCCATATCGACACCTAGAGATCAAAGGTCAAAGTTAAATTAAATTAAGTTTATTTGTATAGCCCATCTTCACAAATTACACATTCCCCTCAGAGTGCTTTACAATCTGTACACATAGACATCCCTGACCTTTGACCTTTAATCTCACATGGGATCAGGAACAACTCCCAAACAACCCTTCAGGTAAAAGGTCAGACCCCTTGAGGAGAGAACAAAGGAGGATCCTCTCCAGGTGGACAGGCGTCATAGATGTCATGTGACCAGAAGGAATCATTACACACATTAAAACACAGGAACAACACGATGAAGATGACCGAGTGATGAAGAGTTGGTAGTTGGCAAAGTGTCACTACAAACGATCTAAATGCATCATTATTTACTTTAATGTGACGTCACCCCTCGTCAGTCCTCCCTGAAGGCCTTCTGCCCATGAGGAAATTAAAAGAGTGACTTCCTGTTGATTCGATCTGCTTTAACACCAGTGAGTGAAACACAGTAAACATCAGCAGCTGTCACTCACCCGGTTGTGGCTCAGCTGTTGAGAAGACGAGCAAAGTGTAATATTTAATATTTATTTGGACAGAAACCCGGAGACGTGTCTCGACCGTCGCTCCGACAAACACTTCTCTTAACTTTCACTTCAGGTGTGTGACGTCGAAGCCCCGCCTCTTCCGGCAGCTGGTTTGGGAGGTGGTGTTTCCTCCTGCAGGTGGAGGCTTCACTGGAGTCACAGGCGCAAGGCGCTTTAACCTCTGGATGGAAACTAGTGCGTCTTCTTATCAGAAGGAGTCCGTCCCACGTGTAAACAACCACGATGTCTGTGTCACTTTACAGTTTCTTCTTCTGCGCATGATTTTACTGCAGTGATTCTTTACAGCAAAGTCGTTTAACTCGATAGAAACCGTGTTTACATTCACTTTACAGGAGCTTTTTCAGCCACTGACATGAATCAACCTTTTCTGTCTTTTAGGAATGAGGCTGAGGACTTAAAAGCAATCTAATCTGGTCATTATAGGACTCAAACACGGGCTGAACAGCCACCTAAAGGCTTCATGTCAAACATTTACTCGGAAATAATAAAGGAAAAAAATGCCAAAGAAACGCCAACTAACATGAATAAGAACAATTATATCAAAAGCCCAGTAATGTACATACTAAAAGCTATATTATTGCTATTATTCATCACTGCACTGTTGAGTTTACACCAGTAAATGCATGAACACAAAAGGACCGGTGACTTTGTTCCACTGGTCCTCAGGTTCCCAGTAATTTCTCTAATTAATAAAAAAAAGAACATCTTCATCGAAAGCCAAATAAATATTAATCTATAAATTCCCTTAATACCGGAAACTGTATCATTCACATCTGTTGAATTTTCTATAGCTGACATATTAAAAGACATATCTACAAACCAATTGACCACTGTCTCTATTAAATTACAAGCATCTTTTTTGAATTATTAGAAAGACAAACATGACATTAAAAGACCTGTAAAACAAAGTATGAATCAACAACATTAAAGCGAGTTTCATCAAGCATTAATAAAGCCATACGTTCAAACTTACAACCATAAACTATATGTCTTGTTGGAAAGCTGAACCTCCAGTTGTAATGACTTGTGTTTACAGTGAAACACTTTAAGATGTAATATGTTATACAGGCTGTACACAACATACAATTCCGTATACATCCCAATTTAAGGTTGTATCTACATCGCCCTCTCATAAAGCTTAAAGCAGTGAGTTATTGTTGCTTTTTATATTGTTATTAACTCAATTTCCAGTTGTAGTGGTGGGTGTTTTCTGGAGCCCACGTGGTGGCTGCAGGAGAGCAGAGGGTAGCCCGGGGCCTCGCCACCTGACCGGTGCAGCACGGAGGCAAAGAATCGGCGTTTTTCAGGGTGGGGTTTTAAAAAAGCTGCTCGTCAAGCTGGAGGCAATGACACAGAGGGTGAAACCGGAAGTTTCCTGGGTTCCTCTTCAAAGTAAGGTCAAGGTGCGTCATTCACGAGTAAAGAAATACATGCAAGGAATAAAAGAAAGAACATAAAGAAAAAAAGCATAATGTATCAGGATCAGGGTATGATTATTGTGACTTAAGTTGTAATATAAGTCAGCTTTAGTAACGTGTAAAGTCATGGCTAACACATACAGGACTGTCTCAGAAAATTAGAATATTGTGATAAAGTTCTTTATTTTCTGTAATGCAAAAATGTCATGCATTCTGGATTCATTACAAATCAACTGAAATATTGCAAGCCTTTTATTCTTTTAATATTGCTGATTATGGCTTACAGCTTAAGAAAACACAAATATCCTATCTCTAAATATTAGAATATTTCCTCAGACCAAGTTAAAAAAAAGATTTATAACAGCAAAACAAAATCAAACATTTGAAAATGTCGATTAATGCACTCAGTACTTGGTTGGGAATCCTTTTGCACGGATTACTGCATCAATGCGGCGTGGCATGGAGGCAATCATCCTGTGGCATTGCTGAGGTGTTATGGATGCCCAGGATGCTTTATCACAATATTCTAATTTTCTGAGACAGTCCTGTATATGTATGTGTTTATATGTGACACTTCTTCCTAAATGAACATGTACATGCTTGAGAGCAAGAGTCAACACTGAAAAAATGCTGCTGGTGTTAAAGAGGAAAAACCTGCGATTCCAGTTTAAAATTCAGCGGAAACCTTTGTGTTTTATTTTGAAAAGTTCTGACAGGAAATTGAAGCCGCCTTTCCCAGCATCGTGACGGTGTGGTCGCGGCGGATCAGGAGACTTGGGCTCCGCTCGGAGAAACACACGGGGAACTGTATGGTGAAGAACCAGTTTCATAGCTTTACCTTTTTCTGGAGACCGGCTGTATGATTAAGCTACAATCTTCAATGAGTAAGCATATCCCAGTAAGTAACACGTTTCTTCCTTTTTTTGTGTGGCCGCCATGTTGTTGTTGTTTTTATTGCGTCTGTTTTTATGTCTTGTCTGTGCAAAAAATCTGTACGTTATCGTTACAAGCTGGCCTGCAACGGGGTTTCTCCTTCTTCCATGTTGAAAATCACGGGTTTAAATACCTCCGTGACGCCTGTAACACCAACTGACTGTTTATGTGGGATTTACTCTTATTGTGTGGCTGCGACGGGGTTTCTCCTTCGTCTCCGTTGGAGAAATCACGGCCTGCTCGGTTTAAACACCTCCGCGACTCTGACGCTTCACGATAACGTCACGCTTTCTCTCGTTTTTAATCGTTAGCCCAACCGTTATTAACGGGTTGTTAACGGTTTGGTTTTTTCGTGACGTTCGTCGCGGTGACGGAAGCGGCTGGCCCGGGATGCGCAGCGCGAGCTGGTCACTCGGAAGTTACTAACGATTAACGGTCGTTTTCTTCTTCTTCTTCTTCTTCTTCTTCTTCACGGGGAATACATATAAATGCCGTCTTCTTCGTGGCTTCCATAACCCTGTCGTATTTATGTCGTGCTTTAAAAAAATAAAAAAGAAAAAAGATTCATCCTCCTCCGGGCTCCGGAGAGAAAGGCCTCCCTAAAACGTTAGATGATGGCGCCCGAGTCTCCTCACGCGCACACAAAGGACGCTCCACCGGCTCCTGAACGCAACGCGACGACATGTCAGCCGTTTAAATGGCCACTTTTACTCGTCTCGCCTCCTCTTTGTCTCCTTTCATCGCCTCCCTCACGGACGTTTCTGACCTCTCTCTGTCGTAGTTTTCTACGAAAAATGTTGCTTTTCAGCCGGATAATACCGGACTAAACAAAGCGTACTCGAACAGCGTATCGTTGTGTGCGTGTGTTTTAATAGTAATTGTAACTGGAGAGAGCCATGTCATCTCTTTTAAAACGCGTTTAAAGGGCCGAGTGTCAGTGAGTCAGACCGGGGATGATAGTTCCCGTTGGAGCCTGAAGGCCTCGCGGTGAGATCAGCTCTCACAGGTTTGACCTACATGTCAGATATGACACATCCTCCCCACCAGCGGCCGTTAGGTAAGACGCGGCGCCGCAGCCCCTTTATGTAACCTCATCTTTGTTGTTCCATTTATTTATTCATCTTTTATAGCTCCATGTTTTCTTGGAGGCCCTTGTTTTATTGTTTTAACCCCCGTGTGTCCCTGTGTTTTCAGTGTCATCGTTGTTAATACATTGACAACTTTAAATGCAGACAGTTTGTTGTTATTATTATTGTTTTACTAAATGTATTTCTGACAGGGCTGTGGGGGGCAAGTATACAAACAACTGTAAAAAAAAAAGTAGACATTAGTCGGCATTGGAGAGAAGTGATTTATTCTTATTATAAATGCAGTTTTTGTTATCATGACTGATTTTTTGTACAGTTACAGTGATGTAACTCAACTGTCTGTGTATATTATGCAACTGTGTGGCAACACAGAAGTCTCGATATATATATATATATATGTATATATACACATGTGTGTATGTATATATGTGTATTTGTGTGTCTATTTATACATACATTGTGTGTGTATGTATATATATATATATATATATATATATATATATATATATATATCGAAACTTCTGTTTTGCAACATAGTTGCATCATATACACACACATTTGAGTTACATCACTGTAACTGTACAATAAATCTGTCACGATATGTGTGTGTTTGTATTTTTGTTTTTAAAATCAAACGCAACCAACGAGCCATTAAAGGAGATAATTTAATCAATTATTTCACCGTCTCTGCGAGCGTGTTGGCACAGCCGTTTACCAACAAACACCCGTAGAGAAAACCACGGTTAAAACGCCGGCGGACTCTCGGCGCAGTGCCCCTCGAGTCCTTGAACCTCGCCGGAATCCCTCTCTCTGTCGTGTCCTTTTTTCCCTAATATTAAAAGGCGTCTCCTCCCTCCTTGTCTCCTTCCCTGTCCCTGTGTCCTGCAGCAGTTCTGTGGTGTTCTGGGTCACACATTTATGGAGTTTCTGAAGGGCAGTGGGGACTACTGCCAGGCTCAGCACGCTGCCTATGCAGACGAGTGAACGGCCAAACTCGCCATCGAACCGACGCACTCGAGCCTACAGGAGGGAACCCCCCCACACGCACCCGGAAAGTTGGCAGGACCGGGACCGCCTCCCAGAACCAACAACACCTCGGCCTGGATGGGGTAACTTTACCCGCTGCACACTGCCCTCGTCGGCGATCCGCCCGGCCAGAACCAAGGTGGAACCAGCCTGGTTTTTCTCTTCCTTTTTTCTTTTCTTTTCTTCCAAAGGAGAGGGGTTTTAAGTTGTTTTTCTGATTTTCCGCCCTTTTTTTTCCAGCCGTCAACACCCTAAATTGACCCGTTGCAGCCTTTGTTTTTTTTTCTCCCTTTGTTCTTTTTTTTAAGTCAACCTCGAAGAAGAGCAGAGGATTTCTGTTTCTGGGTTTCTAGAAGTTCGTTTTGAGTTTAACTAAGTGTTTACATTCGTGTTTTTACTCTGTGGAAGACTTTTGGGGTTTTGTTAGTTTCTTCTCCTTTTTTTAAGTTTTACGTTTGTCACAATGGCTCGCATGAACAGACCGGCCCCGGTGGAGATCACCTACAAAAACATGCGGTTCCTCATTACCCACAATCCCACCAACGCCACCCTGAACAAGTTCATCGAGGTGAGCCAGAGTCAAAGCTGCCAAGTTTAACTTACACGTGTTTAAAGTAGTAAAGCTGGACTGTGTTCACATTCATAATAATGGTAATGATGGGTGATAACCAAACAATGAAAACCCGTTACATGATATTTCAGCCAACGTTTAACTGCAATAAAAGACGCATTTGGGACTGAACACCAAGTGATTAATCCTGTCATGCATATTTCTTTCTCCAGGAGCTGAAGAAGTATGGCGTGACCACCGTCGTGAGGGTTTGTGAGGCCACCTACGACGCCACTCTGGTGGTGAAGGAAGGGATCCAAGTTCTGGTGAGTTCCACCCTGCGGGCCTTCATCACTACCTTACACCGCCGAACGGCATGCTGGGTAACGCTTGCTCAGTCGCTCGCCACATGACAGGTCGAGAACAGAAGAGAGGCTGGTAGGTAGTTAGGTTGGTAGTTTGGTAGGTTGGTAGGTAGGTTTGTAGGTAGATTGGTAGTTAGGTTAGTAAGTAGGTAGTTAGGTAGGTAGGTAGTTAGGTAGGTAGGTAGATAGACGGACAGAGGGATTGATTCACTAGCGTCGAAAATGGTCGTTTCTGAAGTTCAGACCGCTCAAACATTTTCAAACCCAAAAGATATTACAATGAGTCAGAAAAAGATGATCCCTCGTTTGAGAAGTCGTGACTGAGGACAAACATTCTTATATTTATTTCTCCGTTAAATTTAGATTGAATGATTTGCCCGCTGGCGGCTTTTTGCCTTCCGATGACTCGGCAACACAACATGGATTCACTCAATGACAAGTCTCTTCATTGTTTACCATGGACTGATACTATCAAAAACAACTTATTGTTTTTAAAATTAATGTGTAACCACAAAATAAAACCCTAAAGGCGGACAAGCCCTCCAGCCGCCTCCTCTACAACAACACCCCCCCACACTTCTTTTGTTTTGGTTTCTAAGAAACCGGGCAGATGACATCATTCCCCTCCCCCTTCTCTTCCAGGATTGGCCTTTCGATGACGGAGCTCCTCCCTCCAACCAGATCGTGGACGATTGGCTGAACCTGCTGAAGCTGAAGTTCAGGGAGGAGCCGGGTTGCTGTGTGGCGGTCCACTGCGTGGCGGGGCTGGGCAGGTGAGCGCTTCTCAAGTAATGTGTTCATAGAGTACTACGTTCTTAGATAGTAAAGTACTCTGTTCTTGGATCGTAAAGTACTCTGTTCTCGTCGCCCGGGGTTTCTGTCGGTCGATAACAGCTGGGATGTTTCCTTCTGTCTCTACATGACACAGAAGGAAGCGTCCTGTTTCCTCTGTGACGGTCCGTTTGGATCCGCATCGTTAGACCCGACCCAAGGAGATCCCACCCTGATGCTTCTGACCCTCTTGTGTCCCTGCAGAGCTCCGGTTCTGGTGGCGCTCGCCTTGATTGAATGTGGGATGAAATATGAAGATGCTGTTCAGTTCATCCGACAGTAAGTGAGGCTCCGCCCCCTCGCACTCATATTAATTCACCAAAAACGGACAATAATTAAACTAAAAGATAATTATTTCTATAGATATTGTGATATTTTTGGCCACGATAATCCTGTTGTGAAAATATGATGCGGTGACAGCTCTACTAATCTGTTGACTTTGCTAATGAAAGTAAATATTCCACTAATATTCACATTCACGTGCAGCCGTGCATGTCAATTCTAAAAACTCAGAATATTATATTATACAACGTAATATCCTCGGGCCGAGTGTTCGCCCAGCAGAGGGTTGTGTTTGATTTAAAAAGCTGAACTTCAGGTCAGAGGTTATACAAACACCCACACACACCCACACACACACACACACACACACACACACGCATCTTTAAAGATCTGTGTGAGGTCACCCCTGGAGTGTGCCGAGCTGCGCATGCGACGTCGCTGCCCCCTGGTGGACAACCCGTGTAACACAGACCGTTCATTCCCAAACAAAATATAGGATTTCATAACGCACAAGAATATCTAAAGTGCCCACACTGTGTCCCCCCCCCCACACACACACACACACACTAATGTTTTAGTAATGCATAACATGGGGGGGGGGGGTGTCTGTAAATAGCTTGTCTGTGATGCGTCACAGCTTAACATTTATTTTTTCGGGCCCACGTGCTGAAATTATATTTGGATTTTTATAGAACGTTGCCACAGTGATATGGAAGAGGCTGGCACTTAGGCATTATATGTAGTTATATAATGTATATATTATAATATATATATGTTATAAAAATGTGCGTGGCTCTACTTCTTTATTGAGTATCAGCGCTGCACAAATATTAAATGGCCTTGTTCTCAGATTAATGCTTTCACAGTTTCATATTTCATTAAACAAACGTTGTGGCCAAAGTAATTCACCTTAATAGTCTTATTGCAAACATATATTATACAAAAAATATATATGGCAACGAAATTCATCTCAAGCTTAGTAATTTTGTGCGCGTTTTGTCCGATTAAAAGATGATTCCCCCGATGTGTTGACTGTGTGGACCCGGCCCGGTGCTCACGGCCCGCTTGTCTCTCCCAGGAAGCGCCGAGGAGCGTTCAACAGCAAGCAGCTGTTCTACCTGGAGAAATATCGTCCAAAGATGCGCCTGCGCTTCAAAGATTCCAACGGCCATCGCAATACCTGCTGCATCCAGTAGAGCCGACCCCCCCCCCCCCCCCCCTCTCTCTCTCTCTCTCCCCCCATCTCCCCCTTGTTACATTGTAACCTTATTACCTGGCAGGCTTATTTTCTTAGTCATTGTGTTGTATTTTATTTTGAAAAACCATGTACGTTTAAACTGCCCCCCCTCCTCCCCCCCTTCCAGGTTCAACATTAAGTGTAAAAGAAAAGAAAGAAAAATGTGTTGTGTGAACTGGAACCACCGTGTGTGTGTGTGTGTATGTCTCCCTCCCCCCCCCCCCCCCCCCACAAAAAAAAGAAACCCGCTAAGAGGGGCAGCGCTGAGTCGTGTATCATTGTGACATGTTGGATTTGGTTGTTTTGCCCAAAGAGCTCTCTGATTGGCCCGTACGGTGACGTGCCTGGACGTCTCCCCCGGTGACAGAGAGAGGCTCCGCCTTCCTCAGATCCATCAGATGCCTTACAATCGAAGCGGAACGGAGGCGGGAGGCCAACACCCCGAGCCCCCCCTCCTTCCCCCCTCCCCTCCCCTCCCCCCCGCCGGCATTTGGAAAACAAGGCGTTTCATTTTTCTACTCGGAAAAACAACAAAACATAAAAAAACAAAAGAAATGGTTGCCTTTGTCTTGTGCAGGAAGTCTTACGCTCACGTTTCTCTTTTTTAATATTCAATGCTTAATCGTTGCAATATTTGTCAATTGAAAGTCTAGGAATTGTTATTCTCTTCTCAAACCTCTTTGTTTACTAATTAACTGCCATGTCCACAATGTGATTTTTTTTTTTTTTTTTTTTTTTTAATGTTTTTTATTTTGTTTTGTTTGCTTTCCGACTGGACTTCCAACGTCTGCGATATTTTGTACGCCTTTTTATTTGACGTCCGTAACTTAAGACTTGGATACTTGATGACTGTATGTGAACGTGTTATTAATATTATTATTATTCGGTTGGCTATTTATACGATCAATGGATGTGAGATTTAGTACCTGTTCACCAACCTGTGACACAATAAATGATACACTGAGCCGAGGGCTGGGCCTCATCACTTCTGCTCCTCCTCTTCCTCCTCCTCTTCGTCCCGCTCCTTCTCTTCCTCCTTCTGCTGCTTTCCTCCTTCATCTCCTCCTCCTTGTTGTTCTCTTCTTTCTCCTGCGCCTTTATTGTCGTCTTCATTCCTTCTACTACTTGTTCTTCTCTTTGTTGTTGTTGTTGTTGTTGTTGTTGTTCTTCTTCTTCTTCTTGTATTGTTCCTCATTCTCTTTCTGCTTCTTCTACTTCCTCTTTTTCCATTGCCACCTCCTTCATCTTTCTCCTCCTTGTTCTCTTACTCTTTTGTCATCTTTTGTTTTGACTTATTCTTCCTCTTATTCTTCTCTGTATTATCCTGCCTTCCTATGTCTCCTTCCATTGTCTCCTCTTCATTGTTCACATTATCTTCCTCATTCTTCCTATGTCTCCTTCCTCTCCTTATTCTGCTCCTTTTTCTCCTACTCTGTCGTCTTCAGCTGTTTCTTCTCCTTTCCTGTTTCCTTCTTCCTTCCTACGTCTCCTCCTCTTCCTTGTTTTCCAGTCATCTGCTGCTTTCCCCCCTCTGCATCCTTGATGTTTCTCCTCCTCTTCCTTCCTATGTCTCCTTCCTTCCTTCCCCTGCTGCCTGTGGGTCTTTTTAACCCAACTTGAGGACTTTCAGGTCACAAAGTCCTTTAGCTGAGTTAAATCACGTTTACGCGTTAGAATAATTATAATACGTTTCTCTCAGATCTTCGTCGTGAACGTTTAAGTCATCGTTTATAATCAACCATAAACTCGTCGTGGGACCAAAAGGTTTCAAAAAGCTGATTTAAAAACATTGCGGGAGTTAATTAGAAGAATTAAAAATAATTGAAGCAGTAAAGGATCAAATGGACACGTTGAGGGTTTAAATGAGTCGACTTCATTTAATGTTTCGAACGACTTTCACAAGAAGAAGTTAAGATGTTAGTGTCGTCGTCATAATGTTCTCCTTCTCTAAATGACGTCATTTTATTCAAGCATTACGCAATAACAATAGAGCCAGGTTGTTGTTGTTGTTGTTTAGCCGCGCTCGTCGATACAAAACACGCAAGATGTTATGAAAATGTGTTTATTTCCTTCTGTACATCTCACGTGGCCTTGAACCTCCGTATAATAAATAAGAAGTCATAAAGTCATGGGAGGTTTTCACGGGAACGCGACAGCATGAGGCCAACGGGGTGAAGTGGATAAACAACAACAAACAACAAACAACAAACAACTCGTCATCCAGATGTAGAATTTTCATATTGACAGATTTACATAAGCGTACAGGAGCTCTGGTGGAAATGTGACTTCTTCATTTCTTTAGTTTTACAATGAAAATAAAAAAATAAAGTGAGGTTAAAAATAAAAATAAAAAAAGACTTTAAAAAACAAAAAAAAATGAGCTCACGAAATAAAAATAACATATTTAAAAAAAGGACCACATCTTCCTCCGGTGGTTCTGGTGGTTCTGGTCTCTCCTCCGGTGGTTCTGGTCTCTCCTCTCGTGGTTCTGGTCTCTCCTCCGGTGGTTCTGGTCTCCTCACATGTCACCGGGGCCCTTCATGCCGGAGTCCTTCGCGGAGACCGGCGCCGCCATCACGGGCAGGACGCACTGGGACGACTCGCAGTAGCCGTTCAGGCCGGCGGCGCCGGGCGGCCCGGGGACACCGGGCACACCGGGGGCGCCGCGGGGGCCCCGGCCGCCATCGCGACCGTCGGGGCCGTAAGCGGCTCGCCCGGGTTCACCTGAGAAGGGAAGGGGGCGGGGCTCAAAACACTGGGACTCAACTTGAGTCACAGAATACTTACCAAAAGAATAAGTATATCTGCAGTTCTCTTTTTAGCCACACGAGGGAGCCAATACACACAACTCAATGTATTACCTCTAATTATTATTTTTCACTTTATTATATAGAAATAGTTAGAAATTCTAATGAATTATGATAATGATGATTAATATCAGAGTTATTATTATTATTATTCTATACTGTTTGATGATGTTTTTTTTCTTTTTCTTTGTAATTGTATTAAAAGCCAGAAACAAAGGACTTTGAAGTCCACTCAGATGGACCTGCCGCGTGGCCTCGGTTTGATAATCTGAGTTATGAGTCAGATTAATCTTGAGGCTATCACAGCGGGTCCTTTACCTGGCAGACCGGGGGCTCCAGGAACTCCTTTGGCTCCTCTGGTCGTGGGTCCTCTGTCCCCGCGGTCGCCATGGTCACCTGCAGAGAGACGAGCACAGAACCACCGTGAGGTCAAGCTCCTCGGGTTCCTCCTCCTGACACCCAGGAGGACCTGGAGGACCAGGAGGACCTGGAGGACCCCGAGGGGGAACCGGGTCAGAACAGGACCGGGAGACCAGATGAAACGGGAGAAGAAACGCTCGCAAGTTATGAAGTGTAGACTTCTATACAACCAGAGGAGTCGCCCCCTGGTGGTCAGGAGAGAGAATGCAGCTTCAACACATAAAGCATAGACTTCTATACAACCAGAGGAGTCGCCCCCTGGTGGTCAGGAGAGAGAATGCAGCTTCAACACATAAAGCATAGACTTCTATACAACCAGAGGAGTCGCCCCCTGGTGGTCAGGAGGGAGAATGCAGCTTCCACAATGAAGCCTGGCCTTCACCTTTGGGTCCCTTGCGGCCCAGATGGCCGGCCGGTCCCTTCAGACCGGGCAGTCCTCGGGACCCGGTGTGTCCGGGGAAACCGTTCTCTCCGGAGACGCCCTGCGGTCCCGGTGGGCCGGGGGGTCCGGGCGTCCCGGAGACGCCGGACTCCGGCCGGCTCAGGCTGGCTGCCAGCTGGGCCAGCTGCTCTGTGGGGGAGACGGAGGATGGCCATTTCAGAAGCTCCATCAGCATTCACAGGGAAGCTGTGGATTACCTCAAATGTAATGAAAAAAAAAAAAAAAAAAAAAAATATATATATATATATATATATATATATATTATTCATTGCGTCACAAATGAGAATCCATTCACCACAGAGATATCTTTGGATGATAGTATTAACATATACACACATATATATATATATATATATATATATATATATATATATATATATATAAAAATACATATATATGTATATACATATATTTATATATATATACATATATATGTATATATATACATATATATATATCCTTTTGTTTACAAATATATATAAAGTAATATATTATATATGTATATATACACATCTGTTCCATGTGATTTGTGCGTGAGGAGCTCACCTTGCATCACCCTCATGCAGACCTGCTTGATGTGTGTGTCTGTTGACGATTTCCCCTGAGAGAAATAAACCAATCAGTGAAGACGGTCGACATCGCCGAGCGCTCCTCGTTTACGTGGCCTCCTCTAACGCGTCTCACCGCTGGCCCCTGCGACCCCGGCAGGCCCGGGACGCCCGTGTCGCCCTGCATGCCGCGAGGACCCGGCTGGCCGTCCTGGCCCTCTTTGCCCTCTTGACCTCTGCCGCCCTCGGGTCCTTTGTTCCCCGTCTCTCCCGGTGGGCCCGTCTGATCACAACACAGTGCACCAGGTTAACGCAAGAGGGGGGGGGGGGGTAAACAAGAGGGAGCAGGTGTGTGTGTGTGTGGGGGGGGTTATAAACAAGAGGAGATGGAGGAGGTGGTGGAGGAGGTGGAGGTTGCTAACAGGAGGCGTGGATCAGTGTCATTGTCATGGTGAACAGTAACGTACCGATCCTCTCTCTCCTGGTTCTCCTTGATCGCCCTGAGGAGGAGGAGGAGGAGGAGGAGGAGGAGGAGGAGGAGGAGGAGGAGGAGGAGAGACAGAGATGTTGATGTCTCCTCTGTTCTTCTGCTTTGATGTTTTGATGTTTTGATGTTTTCTCTCCTCAAAGTGAAACGTGACTCACCAGCTCCCCCACAACTCCGGCTGCTCCTTCGTCTCCTGAGGATCCCTGAAACAAAAACAAATGTGTGAACGACGTGGTCAACACAGCAACAACAACAACAACAACAACAACAAGATGAATCCATGACACCTACCTGGTCTCCTTTTGGACCATCGAGGCCGACGCCCCCCTGAGGACAAACAGATGTTTATTTACTGTCAAATGTTGTTGTTTTTAACTCTTTTATTTCATGATTTTGTTTATGATCCCTAAAAACCCTCAGAACCATCAGAACCATCAGAACCATCAGAACCATCAGAACCATCAGACCCTCCACCAGGTGATGGACAGGTGGAGGTGTCTCGGTGCGTCGCTCACCCTGTCGCCCTTCTGTCCGCGATAACCTGCAGGGCCAGGAAGTCCAGGAAGGCCCTGGTTCCCTTGGCCTCCCTACACACACACACACACACACACACACACACACACACACACACACACACACACACACACACACACACACACACACACACAAATAAACATGTTAAAACCACACACTGTACCCACACCCAGATTCACCACACAGAGCGCCTGTGTGAAGCTCCCCCACCTTCACCTGAAGGATAAAAACATCTCCAGCTTCACTTCATCTGATCTGAGGCGAGGCTGGAGGGACCTGAAGACCCCCCCCACATGCCACTGTGTGTGTGTGTGTGTGTGTGGGGGGGGGGGGGGGGGGTACTGATTGTGGTGTACAGTGGGCCGGCGGGTTTCAGGCATTCCTGGGGAACAGAGAGCTCTTTCAGGACTTCTCAGCTTCTTTTCCTGCTCTGATGCCCCCCCCCCCCTGCAACAAGAGGCCATTCATGCCCCGGATTACAGATTTAACTGTAGAGCCACAGACCTGCCACTCTTTTAATAAATAAAAAGAAGCAGGACACGAGGCTTCCGTTCCCAGACACCACATGGATCCTGGTGGACGGACCTCGTGTTCAGAAACACGCTCTGGGTCGGAGGACGTTTCCCTGACCACCGATTGGCCCCCATCTCTTTCTTGTTGTTTGATATGGAGCCGAGGTCCCGCAGCGGAAAAGGGTTCGGCCCTGAGCCGTCAATCACATCGACGGGATTATCATGCTTTGAGCTTTGCTTTTTATCAAAGTACATTTATATTTTAAACTGCTTCCCGATCCATCCAGAGTCTAACATTTACATCTTACCATAATCCTGCTGTTTTTCTCTCAGGTTGAAAGGAGTGTTGTTCACGCCCACATGTTGACCACATGATTACGTCTTAATAATAATAACAATACCTTCTTCTTCATATTCGTGATTCATTTTTTAAAATCCACAAGTCATATTTATGGAACACAACGGAGAAAGAGAGTTCCTAAATTTGGCTTCTACGGGTTTAAGAAATGTTATATGTTAAGATGTCTGTGTGATTACATACCAACCCATAATGAATGCTAATACCATAAATGGACAATGTTGTCTTAACTTTGTGAACATCATGAATCATTTTCTTCGTTAACTTCATAACATAAAGCCAATATTTGGACGTTTAACTCATGTTTGGAGTACCACAGGGTTCTGTGCTGGGGCCACGCCCCTTCTAGTCACGTTTCAGCTCACTTCATGATGTTCAAACTGATTTTTCTTTATTTGTCGGAACTAATTGATTTTCTTTGTCACGCTGAATTGCTTTTAAATGGATGTTCAGATTACGAGGGACGTCCTGAAGGTCTTACCCGGGGTCCTGGGGATCCCAGAGGCCCGTCAGGCCCCTTCTCTCCTCGCCCGCCCTGAAAGAGACAAAAGAACATTTGAATGTGGAGAAAAAACACAAATAGATGTCTAAATGTAACTAGACATATTTACTTTAGCTCCATTAAATCTCTTTTCTTTAGTTTACTGTGGACACAAATTATTAATATTTTGTATGTACAGTGTATTTGCAGTTGTAGCTGTCAATGATGGGATGAATTATTGTAGAGACCTCATCCAGGAAAGATTTTGTCACACTGTGTTTTAACATATATATATATATATATATATATATGAGGACATTCAGGTTGTTTGCCTCCGAGGCTTCTGGGAGAGAGAAAAACCTAGCACCTCATCAGGATGAGCGACTAAACGCCGGAGACAGGAAGTGAAAACCTTGTTACCTGTTTCCTGTTTCCTTTTTCCATTTCCCCATTTCCTATTTCCCTATTCCCCTATCCCCCTATTCCCTTTCCCCATTTCTTGTTTCCTGTTTCCCGTTTCTAATTTCCAATTTCTCATTTCCCATTTCCCACCTCCCATTTCCCATTTCCTGTTTTCCATTTCCCATTTCCAATTTCCCATTTCCCATTTCCAATTTCCCATTTCCCATTTCCTATTTCCCATTTCCTGTTTCCCATTTCCATTTCCTATTTCCCATTTCCTGTTTCCCATTTCCTATTTCCAATTACCCATTTCCTGTTTCCCGTTTCCCATTTCCAATTTCCCATTTCCTGTTTCCCATTTCCTGTTTCCCATTTCCTGTTTCCCACACCTTTTGCTAGATGGAAGTGAAAGGCGACTCACCGGTCCTCCTCGGGCTCCGACCGGGCCGACCTCGCCCTGCTCGCCTCTCTCGCCCTGCGGGGCGAGACAACGCGCTCGTCACACGTTGAACCGCTGCAAACCCAAAAGGCTGAAGACTAACAAACGAACCGCAGCTGCAGGAGGAAATGAGCTCAACGTACTTGTTTCCCTGGAGACCCCATCGGGCCGGCAGCCCCCGGGTCACCGGCTTTACCCTGGAGACGGACCGAGGAACACGGGAACGTTTATTACACAATAATCACAACGTACATCGGCTATTGATCAATAAAAAGGATCGTACCACCGCGCCGCTGACTCCCTTCTGTCCGTAAGATCCCGGCAAACCCTGAGCGAAGACAAGGAGATCAAACAACAACAACATCAACAACAACAACAACAACAACAACAACAACATCAACATCAACAACATCAACCACATCAACAACATCCACAACCACATGGCTCACGCTGACGACGACTCGGGGATGCTCTGAGGTCAAAGGTCACACTTACAGGAAGTCCTTGTGGGCCAGCGTCCCCTGGAGCCCCATCCTTTGCTAGAAGGCCCTAAAAACACACACACACACACACACACACTTTCAGAATTTTCAAACTAAAAGCACAAACAAAAGAAACAATATCAACTGCTGTGAAATGTGTGTGAATACCTTGGCTCCGGGCAGGCCGGGTATCCCCTCGCGGGCGTCTGGACCGGCTAGGCCCTAAAGAGGAGATTCATGGGGACCGTCAGACGCTCACGTGTTGCATTGTGGGACAATAAACACACGAATAGTAAAGCAGCGGGACAGTCCATATTTATTTATTGATGGATTGATGAGCGTAGCTTACCGGCTCTCCTTTTGGACCCGGCACTCCTCTGATTCCAGACGGGCCTCCATCCCCCTGTACAACAACAACAACAACAACAACAACAACAACAACAACAACAACAACAACAATGACAACAAATGGAGAGAGAAACAGAAACATATTTAATTCACAACATCAAAATAAAACAAAGGAGAAACCAAAGGAACAATGACGTCATCGAAAGATATGATCACATTCATCACATTTATGTTATATTATATTCAACAGAGAATAAAATAAATGGTTATTATTATCATTATCATTATTATTATTATTATTATTATTATTATTATTATTATTATTATTATTATTATGAGAGTGACATCGTGTCACTTCCTGTGGGAGATCTCTCACCTGCACTCCGGCCGGCCCGAGCTCCCCGATGGCTCCTCTTTGGCCCGGGTCGCCCTGAAAGATGTCGTCGTTATTATTGTCGTTATACAGAGAGAGGGGGGGGGGGGGGGGGGGGGGTCTTCAAGACTCACCGGGCCTCCCTGGATCCCCTGAAGACCTCCATCACCGGGTTTCCCACGAGGTCCCTGGGTGTGGAGACGGGGAGAAGCTTTGAGTCGTGATTCGATGAAAAGATGTTTTGAAGTAACGACATCAGGTCGCATAAATAGTTTAGTTGCCGATTAGTTGCTCAATCTATTGATTATTCATTTCTAATAATCGTCTATAAAGTGGCAGAAATTAGAGAACAAAGGTGATTAAATGTCGTTGGTGCAAAACCAAATGTTATCCATTTCAATATATTTAGAAACCAATTGAGAGGCTGAAAACTGATTTTTGCATGAATAAGTAATTTTCACGATTAATCGACCGTCAAAAAATGCGACGAATCAATCGGTCAAATATTTGCGGCAGCTTTCTAACTTTGTGTTTCTTAATCCCCAAAAAAGGAATTCAGCCAACGATATATTCTATTATGAGCTTTTATTTTGAAATGTACTTGATGTAAGGTAAGGCGGTTAACCATCGTGAGCCCGGTCCTGATGGATAATTGACAGACAGTTTTATAGTGTGTGTGTGTGTGTGTGTGTCTGTGTGTGTGTGTGTGTCTCACCTTGTCCCCGATGGAGCCCGTTATTCCCAGGAGGCCTCTTGGTCCACCTTGGCCCTAAAGAGACAGAAGAGTCCGGTGTGAGGAGGACGCCACGATGTGTTTACGATGTTCACGATGTGTTTACGATGTTCACGATGTGTTCACGATGTGTTCACGATGTGTTCACGATGTGTTTACGTTGTTCACGATGTGTTTACGATGTGTTTACGTTGTTCACGATGTGTTTACGATGTTCACGATGTGTTTACGTTGTTCACGATGTGTTTACGATGTTCACGTTGTGTTTACGTTGTTCACGATGTGTTCACGATGTTCACGATGTGTTCATGTTGTGTTTACAATGTATTGACCTTGTGTTTATGTTGTGTTCACGTTGTGTTCACGATGTTCAAGTTGTGTTTACGGGTTTAAGTTGTTCACTTTGTGTTTACGTTGTTCACGTTGTGTTTACATTTTTCACGTTGTGTTTACGTTTTTCACGTTGTGTTCACGATGTATTCACGATGTTCACGTTGTGTTGTGTTTAGGTTATGTTGACGTTGTGTTCACATTGTGTTTACTTTGTTCACGTTGTGTTGTGTTGACGTTGTGTTGACGTTGTTGACGTTGTGTTGACGTTGTTGACGTTATGTTGACGTTGTGTTGACGTTGTTGACGTTGTGTTGACGTGTTGACGTTATGTTGACGTTGTGTTGACGTTGTTGACGTTGTGTTGACGTGTTGACGTTATGTTGACGTTGTGTTGACGTTGTTGACGTTGTGTTGACGTTGTGTTGACGTGTTGACGTTATGTTGACGTTGTGTTCACGTTGTTGACGTTGTGTTGACGTTGTGTTGACTTTGTGTTGACGTTGTTGACGTTGAAGGTTCAGAGAGAAAACGGTGTAATATCTTACCGGCAATCCCTGAGTGCCGACCTCCCCCAGCAGCCCCTGAGCTCCTTCCTCTCCCTGAAGAGAAAGACGAGTTATGACCTTCATCACGCCATGACCTTCAACATCTTCTAGAACGTTCCTGTTATCGGGAATAAGGTCCCAAGGGGCTGAGAGAGGAAAGGATGTTACCTTGTGTCCTTGTCTTCCGGGCTCCCCGGATTCACCTTTCACCCCCTTGTGGCCCTGCAGACAGACGGGAGGAAGGTCAATAGGAGGAAGGTCACAAGGAGGAAGGTCACAAGGAGGAAGGTCACGAGGAGGAAGGTCATAAGGAGGAAGGTCACGAGGAGGAAGTTCACGAGGAGGAAGTTCACGAGTCACCAGAAGGTCATGAGGAAGAAGGTCACAAGGAGGAAGGTCACGAGGAGGAAGGTCACGAGTCACCATAAATAAATATAAATAATAAGATAAAATAAATATTTTTATATATATAATTATATTTATTTATATTTATTTATATAAATATTTATATATTTTAAAAATACATCTAATTATATATATATATATATATATATATATATATATATATATATATATATATATATATATATATATATATATATATATATTAAAGTGAGACGAGAACAACGTCCGTGACATTTCACTGACCTTCATGCCGGGGAGACCAGAATGTCCGTTGAGTCCAGCGGGGCAGGCGTTGGGACACTGAAAGACACAGCAGCCTATTTGAGGTCATGGAAGAGCGCTGCCACTAGGGGGCTCTACTGACCAGTGACCCCCCACAGGGGGAGGGGGGCGAGGATGGGTACGTCTGTGCTTTACTTTTATTGTTGATAAAACCAACCAACAAATTCAAAATATGTATATACCTAGTGAGGGCAGCCAAGTGATGTTTAATTCACTGAAAGTTATTTGGAGTTCAGGCATTAATGTCATGAAGAGGACGATGTGCATTTGGAAGATTCGTAGCTGGTTTTGTCTCAGATGTCTGAGCTTTCTACAAGCACTTGAACTCATCACGCTGGCTTTCAGTTGTATTTAAACTTATTTTACCTTTATTTTTTTTATTCTTCTTCCAATCAACTGCGAATCGACCAGAATATTCTTAATTCTTGCAGTTTAAAAAGTAGCAGCGTGTACAGCGTGTAATGTGCTTTTATTTTGGCGAGTCAGAGAGCAGCCCTGGTTGTAAGTGAAGTTTACCAGTTCCTCTCCTTGGTACACGGCCGGAGGACCCTGGGAAAAAAAAGTTTCCATTTAGTTAACAAATAAGAAACATAATACTCTGACATTTAGACCAGTTGTAATTTCTTTCCTCCCCGTAGTTAGAGTAAGTGTGTTTTTATATTTTAATTATATTTACCCTCGGCCCAGCAGCACCAGGAAGACCCACTTGACCTCTCTTGCCTCTTGTTCCCTGTAAGAGATTAAAATCAAATTAACATATCTAAAACACATCTTATATATAAATATATGTCAACTATATATATATATATAAGCTAACATATCTATAACACATCGTATATATGTATATATATATTTATATATATAAAATATACATTATATATATATATAATATATGTATCTATGTATATTATATATATAAATATATATTTATATATACATGTATATATATTTCTCTCTCTCTCTCTCTCTCTATATATATATATATATACATGATATATTAGATATAGGTTAACATTAGCTAACATATAATGTTGTCTTTACTTATTCCTAAAATGTTTAATTTCATGCCAAAAAAAACAACAATTTGAATTATAGGTAAAAAATTTATATAATAAAATAAAACAATCAAGAAATATAATTCATCGTTTATCATGTGAATTTAAACACGATTCAGATAAATAAAACTCACAGTAGATCCGACTTTGCCGAGTTCCCCTGGAAGCCCGTCTGTCCCCGGGATGCCCTGTTAAACACACACACACACACACACACACACACACACACACACACACACACACACACACACACACACACCGTTAGAACACATAGAACACACAGAACACCTAGAACATGTAGAACACCTAGAACCACTTCTAGGATGTGAAATATAAAGATCGCCGTGGGGAGTGACCTGGTAACCAGTACCTGTAACCATAGCAACCGTGCATGTAGACGCTGTGCATACTCACATCCAGCCCGTCAGGTCCGACGCCCTGAGGACAAACATCACGAGTCAATCACAACAAACCGAACGCGTCTTTTCCCTGTTGTGTATTTCTGTGTTGTTGTTGTTCTCACCGGCTCTCCAGAAAGCCCTCGCGGCCCAGAATCCCCCTGGAAACAAACAACAACAACAACAACGCCGTTAAGTGTGGAACAACAAACGCAGCGTGAGGAACAGAGAGACTCGGAGGACCGGAGAACGTACCTTTGGTCCTTTGGGGCCGACGGCGCCGGGATCTCCAGGAGGTCCAACAGGGCCCTGAACGCAACATTAAAACATCACCATGAATAAGGATGCTTCACACACAGCTGAGGACACGATGAAGGCTTCATCATCATCATCATCATCATCATCATCATCATCATCATCATCATCATCATCATCATCATCATCATCACGAGGACATGATGAAGGCTTCATCATCATCATCATCATCATCATGAGGACACAATGAAGGCTTCATCATCATCATCATCATCATCACGAGGACATGATGAAGGCTTCATCATCATCATCATCATGAGGACACGATGAAGGCTTTATCATCATCATCATCATCACGTGGACACGATGAAGGCTTCTTCATCATCATCATACGACATCAAGAAGGGGGCGTGGCCTAGCTTCCATAAGCCCCTCCCCTCCCCTGCCTCCATAAATAACCCTCAACACTTTCCACCTGGTCAAAGGGAACAGCGAAGGAAAGGAGACAGCCCCCGAAAAACACCACCTCATCTCCTCATCTCCTCATCTCCTCATCACCTCATCTCCTCATCTCCTCATCTCCTCATCTCATCTCCTCATCTTCTCATATTCTTATTTACTCAACCGAGTCTTATCATCTCATCTCCTCATCACCTCATCTCTTCATCTCTTTATTTCCTCATTTCCTCATTTCCTCATCTCCTCATCTCCTCATTTACTCAACCTCTCATCTTCTCTCCTCCTCTTCTCTCCTCATTTCCTCATCTTCTCATTTCATCATCTTCTCATTTACTCAACCGAGTCTTATCATCTCATCTCCTCCTCTTCTCATCTCTTTATTTCTTCATCTCCTCATTTCCTCATCTCCTCATCTCCTCATGGTAGTCCTCTTTCCACAAAGTCAGAGTCTCACATGAATCTCTGAATCTGTTCTGACACGCCTCCTCACTTTCTGCACCTTCTCACTTTCTGCACCTCCTCCAATCGGCACTCGTTCCGTCGGTCTAGTCGGCGGCGGCCTCTGGGGACCCCCCCCCCATCACCCCCCCTCCCCCCTCCCCCTCCATCCTCACACAAAAGACCCCTGTTTCTGAGGAGACCCCTGAACAGTCGGGTTGGTTTATTTTCCCGGAGGCCAAAACAAACCGCTCACACATCTGAGGAGCTCAGATCAATGCAGCCTCTTGTTGGAGAGCTGGACTCTCCCACGGACCGCGAACGCACCGTCCACACACTTACGTCTGCGCCCGGGAGGCCCGCGGCGCCGGGGGCTCCGGCCCGCCCGCTGTCACCGTCGGGACCCTGGAAGAAGAAGAAGAAGAAGAAGAAGAAGAAGAAGAAGAAGAAGAAGAAGAAGAAGAAGAAGAAGAAGAAGAAGAAGAAGAAGAAGAAGAAGAAGAAGAAGAAGAAGGAGGAGGAGGAGGAGGAGGAGGAGGAGGAGGAGGAGGAGGAGGAGGAGGAGGAGGTTCATCAGTTCCACGTCGACATCGAGGATGAATCGTGTTCTTCTCTTCTTGAGTCTCCTCACCGGTCCTCCGTCCACGGTGGAGTCTTCACCCCGTTCGCCCTGAGGATCAGATGATGCAACATTTATTTATTTAATTTATTATTTATTATTCATTTCATTCGGGATCTTCGGGATCTTCTCCACGAACATGTGGTCGTGTGAAGAGGCCGGAGAAGCAGCACGTATTAATAAAAATACACACACACACACACGTGAATATATAACACTATAACTGTGGTGCATTTGAGGGGAACTTGAACTCAGGAAACCTGGATTCTGTCTCCGTTGTCTTTCTCTGTCGGGAGTCACCAGGATACATGTCTGAGTTTATTTAATGTGGGTATATAATAAATAACTGCAGTGTTTAATCTGAATGAACTGAGTGTATTTTAATCAAATCCACGGCGGCTCACGTTAATCTGGTCGTCATGTGAGGAACTTCTTGATAAAACTCTGAAACCGGCTTCATTGTTCACTGGATAATAACTCAGCTTCAGTCAAACATCTTAATAATAAAATACATACACACACACACACACACACACACACACACACACACACACACACTGGACTCACATCGATGCCGTCCACTCCGGAGAAGCCCGCTACGCCAACGGGCCCCGGGGGGCCTCTGGGACCGACCGGGCCCCTCTGCAGGCAGAACACACACACATTATAATTTCTCAATTTTTACTCTCACTTTTAAAAATTCATCTTCCAGAGCGGCGGCTCACACAGAGGCTCATTGTCTGGGCGGGGGGGGGGGTCAGGAAAACCAGACCTGGTCCCCCATTATACTCCCACTACACAGCGTGTTCGTCCTGCTGGTCCTGGAGGGTCCAGGAGGGTCCGACCCACGCCAGTTCTGGCCCTTTTTCTTCTAATATTAATAATGCTGCTTTTGAACGTGCACATTTTTCTTCTTCTTTTTTTTAAAACACCTCAAAGTCATTTAAATGAAACATTCCCGTGTCACATCCAGATTTGTTTTTACAAATAAATCCAATAATTAATGAAAGTACACTTGAGTCCTTAAAAAAAAGGTTCTCCACGTGAAATATTGAGTAAAGATGGATTTGAAGCACGGCAGCAACACACAGGGTGGATTTTAAGAGGGTCAGATGGAGGGAAATATGAGTGAAGTAAAGAAAAATAAGCTTTAAGTGCCAACAGGAATATAACACGCCACAAGAGATTCACATCACATGTATAAAGTTACTAACAAGCAGCGTACAGTCACCTCAGAGTCACAATTACATGAAATAACCCCCTCTGAGGTCCAATAAGCCTCTCGCTGTGGGGACAAAGAGGTAAAGGAGGAGAACCCGTCTCTTCTCTCACCTGAGCCGAGCAGATCAACACGATTTGCAGCAAAATCACCAGCGAGGACGCTCTGCGGATGCTGGAGAGCGTCATGTTCTTCCCAGGGCCGAGGAAGACGCTCGAAAAAGTCCCTTATTTCCCAGATTGGACGCGGCTCACGAACGGTCCACCTGTCAGCCCCCTGGAAACCCCCCCGGCCGCAGGAAGGGGAGGACGCTCGGAAAGCCCTGATTATTCATAAGGAGGTGAGGCTGAGCAGGAGAAGGGAGGAGGAGGAGGAGGGCTTCTCCTCACACACAGGGGGGACTGTACTCACCTTGACTTTGGAATTAAGTTGAATTTGATGACACAAGTTGACATTGTCCTTTAGAAGGGGGGAAAAGAAGGTCTGGAGTAAAGACGGTATCGTGTTCAGTGTTTTTTTAGGTTTATTTCTGCTCGTGATGTTGGAGCTCAACATCAGTCACAGTTGATGGACGGTGTTTCTTCCTCATGTTGAGTCTGATCCTTGAATCCTTGAAACAATGCATGTGTCGTGTATTAAATATTAAACCATTTAAACACCCGAAGGTCACAGGTCAAGAGGAAGTATTTAGAAGTAGAGGTACTAAAAGGCTTCCGCATGGTGAAAGTACTCTACAGTACACGTACAAGTACTTCAATTAAGTATGTAAGTATCAGCAAACTGCACTTTAAGTATCAAAAGAATTCACTATGCAGTAAGTCATCATATGTTTGTAGCATAGTTTCAAACTAAACGTTTCATGAGCTCAGAAAGTGAGACTTTTATATGAAAGTTACTATTTTTACAGTTTTTTTCTGTGCTAATGCTACTTTAAAAAGTTATATAAATACATATATATATTTTTTAATAATAAAATATATATATATATAAAAAGAAAAACATATATATATATATAAAAAGAAAAACATATATATGTCTTTAAAATAATATATATATATATATATATATATATATATATATATATTTAATATACATACAATATATCTATATTTGTTTTATTATTTTAAATACTGATCCTACTGTTTCGTAGAAAACCAGCTCCTGTTGCCCTCCAACCTCGCGGGCGGCGCTAGAGTGCGAGTTGGCAGACCGTTAATAAACACAACGAAGAAGAAGAAAGAAGGAACCGGAAGTGTGTCGAAAGGCGTCGTTTTCAAAGCTCGTTAACTTGTTGTCTTGGAGCCGAGTCCCGACATGTAAACAAGACAGCAGGATTCAAAATGCTGATATTCATCTATGTTTGCGACGCCGCCGCCATGAAGACACCGTGACAGCGCGCGGGTCCTCGTGCAGGTGAGCAGCAGGTAGACGGCTCTCACTAGTTAGCATTGTTCATATTTACTGCTAACTGTTAGCTTTGCTCGCTTTAGCACATTGTTATATAAACCTGCTTTCTCATTAACAAATACATTATAGCTATTAAACTAGCGACAATGAGAGTTAGGATTTCAATGATTTACTGGTAAATTCTCCAGAGTTTATTTGCATTTATTATTGTGTTAATATATTTAGTTTGTACTTATTTGTGCTCAATATGAACAAATAACGTTACAGCATGTGTCAGGGTTCTCAGTTGAAATCTCATACATAGATATATAGATATATAAATATTCTTGAGACAAAGCTGACTCTTGTTTAGCTGCTTTTAATAAATGTTCCTTCTTTTTAATCAAGTATATTTGTTAACTAATATCTCTAAAGAGAAGCACAATAAGAGGTGCACTCAAAGACAGTGAGAATACTTTAATAACGTACTTCTAATATTATATTAAGATGGACCGAGACATACCAGCTTCCAATCACTTAATTGTATAATAAATGTATGTCTTTTGGTAAAGAATCTTTAAAAGCTGTCACTTTACTCCGTCTTCTGAAAAGCCTCTTGTTCTGTTTTCATGTGTTTTTATACAACATATATTCTGACCTTCAGGTTTTGTGCTACCGACTCGAAAACTGAAAAATTATGATGGACAACCTGGATTTCTCAGAAGAGGAAATCCAGGAGCAGCTGGCAGCCCTGGGCTACAGAAACATACCCCGACACCGGCTGTGTGAATTCAAGCAAGGTCGGACCACGACGCACCCGGCAAACTACCTCTTACGCGTATCCATCTCCATCTTTAAACCCCGTCTTCTCGTTGTGTGACGGCAGATCTCGATGACCTGGTCCGACGAGGCGAATGGAAAAGCTTCGCCTCGCCGCCTAAGATGGGCGCCGCCAAACCTCAGGCGGCCGCAGCTCAGCCGAGTCCACCGGCCTTCACCAAGGAGAAAGGTCAGAATCCTGCACAACGTTTAACTCTTTAATCAAAGGACAATCACAGGTTCTAAAACCACACAACATCTTAGTTTCAGGGGGTTATACACTAGTAGAAATCTGGATATTATATTACATTTTTTTGCAAGTCAATCAACGTGTTTTCTTCCCATTTTTAAATGTGTTTCTTGGTGAATTCTCTGTTTTTCTCCAGTTGGTCGCGGCTGCTTTGAAGGCTCTGCTGAAGGGTTCTTCTTGCGGGCCAGAACAGTGGACCACGGCAGACTGGACCCCGAGAGACCGGACCACAACAGGCTGGACCACAACAGACCGGTACGTGTGAGCAGCTCTTACCGTCCGGTTGTTTGGACTCAGACATCGATCATAACTTATTTAAATACAAAAGTCCGATGTTTGAAGATACCTTTGAATCCCTGTATCTCTCAAAAAGTGAATCTTTAAAAATATATTTAGCTGTTTCTTTTCTTTGTTTGTTCATGTGTTCTTGGACGTAACTTTAGTGAATATATTTTTTAAAGGCAGATGGTCATTTTTTTTGCCACTTTAAGGAACATACATGTGAACACTTGGTACAGAAAGCTGATTATTCGGTGAGTTTTAGTCCCACTTCATTCTGTTATTGTCAAACAGAATAGAGATGAAGGCTGGAGGTTTAACTGGGACGGATCGGGTTTGTTGGGTTTTCATGGGATGGATTCATTCTGTTTATATAATATATACATATATACTATATATTTAAACACAGGTGCTCACCGACTGCCAGAACAGAACCTACGAGCAGCAGCAGGGATGCCGGGACTCGTACGCTCGACACTCCGTGGCCCTGAATCTCCGGCTGCCTCCGGGTGCTCCCGGCAGGCTGCAGGTGGAGGAGGATGAGGAGGAGGAGGAGGAGGAGGAAGAGGATGAAGAGGAAGCGGGACCAGAGGAATACCTTCACCCACCGCTGATTGACAGCTGCGCGTCCACGCCCGACTCCCACCGGGGACGATTCACCAAGAGAAAAGTCCTCAGGTGACTTTGATCCTCGTGGTTTAGGCTTCATGTAACTTTCACATTCATGTAATCGTTTAAGTTTCATTTTGTTTTTTACTGTCTTTGTAGAACTGAGCGAGAAATCTATACAAAATAATATTATATATATATATATATATATAGAATATATTACTTTATATATATTTGTAAACGAAATTATATATATTATTTTATATATATACATAATATATAATTTTTCATATATATATATATATTTGTAAACAAAATAATATATATATATAATATGTATATATATTATTTTGCTATAAAAAATAACTAATTATATATATAATTCTTTTGTATAGATATATTTGTAAAAATAATATATATATATATAATATATTATTTATTTGTAAACTAAATAATGTATATAATCTATATTATGTTTTTTATATATATATATATATATATATATATATATATATATACACAAACATTTGTCTGAAATATTGACATTGTTTATATTTGATAAATGACAATAATTAACAATTGACCCATGTTGTCTGTTAATTGAATTACATAACTGATGAATCGTTTCGGCCGTTAACACAAACGTGACATTTAAAGACATTTTAATTGAAAACGTTGTTTCTCATCTCATTAATGAAGCTACGAACTGTCTCTTTGTACTTCATAAATATATAACAATTACTGATGTGTTCTTTTCTCTCTCCAGGAAACACAAAGGTGAATCCCTCGTGTGCGACGAGTCCGTCTACAGTGAAGAAGGTAATTCATCGACACTAAACATCAAGAAATTATCGGACCAGCATAAAATAGGTAAACATAGAATTCCAGTCATATTGAAAAAATAAAGAGGCAATTTAAATCAAATCAATTAAAGTTTTCTGAGGCGAACTTCTGTCACTCTTCTCTAAGTAAAATAAAATAATATTCAATTAAACACGAGGAACAAGTGACAGTGTAGTACCGCCGGCAGCCACCAGTCCGCGCTGCCTCCTTGCGGAGCGGAGACCTCGGCTTAATCCTCTTAGCTCCTTCTTTAAGCCTTCAGCCTCCTCACCAGCAGCCACAACATGTACAGCGCTCAGTGGGAGGAGGACAGGAGCTCTCTCAGCTCCTCCTTTTGGTCTGATGGAGGCCGACGGGAGGAGGAAGAGGAGGAGGAAGTGATTGAGCGAGTGGTTGTCGATGGAGACCTCAAACCTGTTGCTAATGCAGAGGAATCTTATCGTGCCGCTTCAGGCGACGAGAACAGCGAGGGAAAGTCCAACGAAGACTCTCACCGGGAGGCTCCAAGGAAAGAAGAAGAGGAGGAGGAGGAGGAGGAGGAGGAGGAGGAGGACGAAGGGTCAGAGGAGAAAAGTCCAAACCTGTTTCAGATGGTGAAGACTTTCTACTAGAGGCTTCATGGGACGAGGAAGGGGACAAATCCTCCCCTCTGAGGGATTCAGGAGACGCTGACCAGGAGGAGGAGGAGGAGGACTCTAACCCTCCTAGTGATTCAGAGTCTTACGAGGAGGAGGAGGAGGAGGAGGAGGAGGAGTCTAAACCTGCTGGCGATGCAGTCGACCATCTTCATGAGGAGGAGGAGGAGGAGGAGCACTCTAATCCTCCTGGCCATTCAGAGGACCATCACCAGGAGGAGGAGAGGCCTGAACCGGACAGCCGGGTCGCTTTGGAAGGTGGTGACGATGAGGATGAGGAAGAGGAAGAGGAAGAGTGCCGCGGCAGCGCCGGCGGTCCGGCTCCGAGTCCGATGACCTCCGGCTACGGAACCTACAAGGCGGAGGAGCACGAGGGAGGAGGCCGGGACAGTCGGGGGGATCTCTCCGAGGGGGGGAGCGACGAAGAGGGCGACGACGAAGAGGACGATGACGAAGAGGACGACGACGACGACGACAGTTCGCTGAGCAGCTTCGGCTGGTTCGACCTCAAACCCGCGGCACCGGACCCCGTCGAGACTCGTCCAATGAGCCTGTTAGCGGTCGGCGAGCCCGGTCCTGAAGATGAAGACCACCGGGCGAGGGGGGAGGAGCCTGAAGATGACCACCAGGTGAGGGGGGAGGAGCCTGAAGATGAAGAACACTGGGTGAGGGGGGAGGAGCCTGAAGATGACCACCAGGTGAGGGGGGAGGAGCCTGAAGATGACCACCAGGTGAGGGGGGAGGAGCCTGAAGATGACCACCGGGTGAGGGGGAGGAGCCTGAAGATGACCACCGGGTGAAGGGGAGGAGCCTGCAGATGAAGACCACTGGGCGAGGGGGGAGGAGCCTGAAGATGAAGAACACCGGGCGAGGGGGGAGGAGCCTGAAGATGAAGAACACCGGGTGAGGGGGGAGGAGCCTGAAGATGACCACCAGGTGAAGGGGGAGGAGCCTGAAGATGAAGACCACCGGGTGAGGGGGGAGGAGCCTGAAGATGACCACCAGGTGAAGGGGGAGGAGCCTGAAGATGACCACCAGGTGAAGGGGGAGGAGCCTGAAGATGAAGAACACCGGGTGAGGGGGGAGGAGCCTGAAGATGACCACCAGGTGAAGGGGGAGGAGCCTGAAGATGAAGAACACCGGGTGAGGGGGGAGGAGCCTGAAGTTGAGGAGCAACGAGTTTGTAACATTATAATTGAAGAGAAAGTGAACGTGAAGAATTCTGTTGACGGGAGTGAGGACGAAATACTAGAAGAGGAAGAGGAGAAGAAGAAGGAGGAAGAGGAACCAGACGAGTCCTCGAGCAACAGAGAGGTCAAGTTTATCGACTCCAACGGTACGCTCAGCCTGATGGCGTTCGACAACACGCGTCTGGATTGGGAGGGAAACCTCCGGAAGATGGAGATGGAGAAGATGAAGATGGGTAAATGGTTTCCTGTCTCTCCGTTCGTATGAACTCTAACTTTGGAACCTTTGAGGGATTAAAACTAAATAACATCTCAAATTTAAACATATTTTCGTACCTTGAAAGTTGATCTAATTTAGTTTAAAATCTGGTCACTTGAAAAACACAATGTGGTGCAAAGTAAATAAAATTAGCTTATTAAAACAAAAATATATATATATATATATATATACATATACTAAGAAATTGACAAATCTAGAATAAATCGTCGTAATTTAAAAAAAATATGCCTCAATATTATTGATTATTATTATTTATTTTATATTATTAATTGATAAATATCCTAAAAAAATAATTCCATAATGTAAAAAGAAATGATAAGAAGTCACGAAAATAATCTTTAAAAACAATTATTAGATGGTATTTAAAAAGTGTTAACGTTGTGATGAGCGACCCGGTACATTCTGAGTCGTGATGAAGTGATGAAGAGTAACCATGAAGCTCCGCCCCCAGCGAGCTCTCTGGAGGAGCAGCTGGCCGACCTCCACCTGTCTCCATCGGCCCGCTTTGAGACGGAGAGCGACGGAGAGAGCGCCGCGACAGACGGAGTCTCCTTCAGCGCCTTTGAATCCTACATGAGGTGCATGGTGGGTAATGTAGTCTCCTTCAGGTGCATGGTGGGTAATGTTGTCTCCTTCAGCCGCCGCTTCATTTATAGACGTATTTAAATATTAAAATCTCTTTTGCGGCGTCAGACTCGGACGCAGAGCGACGGCGACCTGCGGCCCAAACCCAAATCCTGTGAGTGGAAACTCGCTCGCCTTGTTTTTGTTTTTGGTGTTGTTGATGTCACGGAGACGTTTGGTTTACCCAGAGCGTTTTCTGTTTCAGTCATCCGGCCGGCGATGAGTCAGAGAACCGTGAAGAAGACGGACCCGGTGGCCAAGTGAGACGTGAAGATGACTCGGAAATCCAAAAGCCCGGCGGTCCTGAATCGTAAACGTGATATTTCAGAACCTCGTGACGCGTCCTCTCGTCTGCTTCAGGTACTTCAAGTACAAGCAGCTCTGGGAAATGTTTCAACTTCCAGGAGAGAAAGACCGGAGAGCTCTCCGCTGGGAGATACAGGTACGAACACACCTCTTCATGTGTATATATTGAATATATAAATACATTTATATATATATGTGTATGTATGTATATATATTTTTTTACAATTATAAATATATATATATATATTTTTTATAATGTATTATATATATTTTTATATATAAAATATAACCTTATTAGCAATGTTGGCGGTCTAGTAATTGTTACTCCACATTTAAAGGTGACCAGTAACTAAATACATTTACTCAAGAACTTAACATTTGAATACTTTTACTTTACTCAGTTGTAGAACCTTGTATCTCCAGATTGATGTTTAAATAAACTCCTACGTCTTCATATTAATCTCTTAAACACCGACAGTGACTTAATGTACATTAGTACCACAAAGACGAAAGGACAAGTTGACAACGTGTTTTTGTGTGTTCTAGGAGCGCCTTGCGTACCGCCCTCCACCGGTAAGTCCCGCCCTCCAACACACACACATTTAAATGATGGACACGTTCTGCCTCCCAACCGCTCGCTGTGCGCCGCAGGCCAAACCGCGGCGCGTCTTCGTGCCCAACGCCTACGTCGTGCCGACGGACAAGAAGCGCTCGGCGCTGCGCTGGGAGATCAGGAACGACCTCGCCAACAGGCTCCTCCCACAAAAGTTCAGCTCGCAATAATGAGCCTTTTTAAGCCAACTGCATTGTTTTTTTTATATAAATGTTGTTATTTATTGTTGTTTTTCACATAATAAACGCATCCAGAATAAGTGTGTGTGTGTGTGTCTAGGGGAGGTCGCTGTAGGGCAGCTTGTAGGGGTACAGCGGCGTGTAGCGCTGGTCGTGCCACAGCAGCTTCTCCTCCAGGAACTTCACGGCCTGCAGAGTCAGAACCACGACCTCGTGCTTCAGCATGCTGTGCACGTTCAGGCCTGAAGGGGGCGACACGTAATGCAGACCTTTTTAAAGAACCATTTACATTAAAAAAAAATATTTCCATTATTATTTAAAAAGATTTAAATATCTTTCCATTAGTTTAATGATATCAAATAATTTTCAATAACATTTAAAGAGTTATATAATGATATACATTAGTCCAGAATTCAATAGTCAGAAGGCCAGGACAGCGACTACATTTGGGAATCGGAGACTAGACAAAATATTGTAAAAACTTTAGAATAGATATTTGAATGACATTTAAACATTTACGGGTTCCTTCTGGTGTAGCCGACCAAGACGTGTCACAGTTTGTGTGTTCACCTTTTTTTTTTAAATAACTCACCAATTGCTGGAATAACGTTCACCGTCTTCAAAGCTGCCGTTGCCTGGAGGATGTTTTCGGGGAACTCTTCACCTCTGAAAACAACAAGAACAACGTTGTTGTCGTCAACACCAACCAGACCCACCACAGTGCCGCTGGTCTGGCCGGTGAAACTCACACGTCTACGATCAGCACCGAGTCGCCCCAGTGCTTCTGTCGGATGAGCTCCAGCAGGTACTGGGCGTCGGGCGAGGGCACGTTCAGGGAGTCCACGATGTGGAGGTAGTCCTGGGACACGGAGGTTTATTACTGGGTATCGATACATAACGAGAGCCCCACAACAGAGGACATCATGTCGTACCTGCGCCAGCTTGGTGCTCAGAGCCACTTTGAGTCCTTGAACTCTGACCTTCATGGGCAACATGTAGTAGTAGCTGGTGGGTCCTCGGGGGCCCTTGGCCACGCCGCCTGAGGAGAAACATCACACCCGTCACACCTCCCGAGTTATGACTCGCGACACTTACATTACTTCAGTAAATATTAATTGATTATTATTTGTATATATGCCATTACATTACATTACATGACATGTCATTTAGCAGACAATTTTATCCAAAGCGACTTACAGTAAGTGCATTTCAACCTAGAGTACAAACTAAGAACAACAAGAATACAGAAAGTAACATTTCCTCAACATAGTCAAACTACAAAAGTACCATAATAAGAGCCATTCAAGTGCTACCAAAGTGCAAGTCTGTGATTAATCCAGATATAGTCGGAAAAGGTGCGTTTTCAGTTTCCGGTGAAGATGTAGAGACTTTCTGCTGTCCTGATGTTAGTGGGGAGCTGGCTCCACCAATCAGGAGCCAGGACAGCAAACAGTCTGGATGTAGTGATTAGCTCGAGGTGACGGAGTCACAAGTCGGTTGGCTGTTGCCGAGCGGAGCGAACGTGCCGGGGTGTACGGTGTGACCACATCCCGGATGTAGACGGGGCCCGATCCGTTCAGAGCACGGTACGCCAGAACCAATGTTTTGAAGCGGATGCGGGCCGCCACCGGTAGCCAGTGAAGAGAGCGGAGGAGCGGAGTGGTGTGGGTGGAGGAGTGGAGTGGTGTGGGTGAATTTCGGGAGGCTGAAGACCAGTCGAGCTGCTGCATTCTGGATGAGCTGCAGAGGCCGGATGGCCTTAGCAGGTAGAGCAGCCAGAAGGGAGTTGCAGTAGTCGAGGCGCGAAATGACCAGAACCTGGACCAGAACCTGCGATCTGCACTAACGCAGCCAAAATGATCCCACCAAGAAAAGGTCTTGAATAAAGTGACCTCACTGACCTCCTTTCCATAGCGGTGATCTGATGCTTCCGTGGCGAGCGCGTCCACTTCCTTTCTGTTTCCATGGTTTCTTGCCTCCACCTCTGACCTCTGGCCTGACCTTTGTGTTGGCATGGCTCTGAGGTCAAGATGACCGTTAGTGGATATTAGCTTCAGGAATATTAATACGCTGGACATAATACACTATATATATATATATATATATATATATATATATAAATTAATATAATATATATAATATGAATACAATATATATAAATATATATATATATATATATATATATATATTCTCTCTTGGTATGAAGCTGAAGTCTGAACCAGCCCAGAATTAAAAACATAAAGAAACAAACATTTATGAAACTTACGATTCTTTTGAAGTTCTTCTGCCACGTTGCCACTTCGTGGAGAATGTCGAGCCTGAGGGACGAGAGGAAAACATCGGATTAACGAACGTAGAGATCAGAGTCTCCGTTCCAGGAGACGCTTCAGGAGATTACCTCGGCGGCACGGCGAACACGTCCGGGTGCAGCTGGGTCAGGCCCAGCGGCTCCTGGTCCGGCCGCACCAGGGTGTCCACCCAGGCCCGGATGGCGCTCAGGTGAGACGGGACGACGGCGTCGCACCTCCTCAGGAGAGGCAGGGGGCAGTCTGAGGGCGGGGGAGGTCGCTCTGAGGGAGCAGAGTCTCGTACGTTACTTCCTCCGGTGATTGATTATTATTTGTATTTAAAAAAGACATTCATGGATTACTCCAGACCTGTAGAGGTGTTGACGTTAAGCAGAACTTTTTGTTTTACTAGACATGTTTTAAATGATTGTGTTGCAGACGACAATCCTGCAGGAAATCCTGCACAGCTACGGTTGTTGTCTAAAGTTCTCGTGGAGAAAACACAATATTTGATTGTTGTGGATCCACATTCAGTTTGGACTCACTCATTCTGGAAGGATCCACCAGGTTGGTGGGCAGCAGTAAGTTGGGAGGCAGAGCGCTCTCACTGGAGAAGGACGAGGAGAACTGAGGAGGAAAGGGTTGCATAGGTGAGGAAAAGGATATATATATAAAAAAGAAAATTGTATATATATATATATATATATATATATATATATATATATATATATATATATATATATATATATATATATATATATATGTGTGTGTATATTATTTTATTTTATATAAATACATTTAAAAAAAGTAGAATTTATACATATATATATGACAAAGATGTCAGTCTTTTTAGATATGTCCGTGTATGTATGTATATATGTACATACATAAAAAATAAATTAAAACATTTTTTTTAAGCTAATATTTTACTGTTTCCTATCAATTTAAATGGAATATTTCTAAAATACGAGGACTCTGTGGAATCGTGGATATCTTTTGACAACTTCCTGTTGTAGACTTAAACAAGAGCAAAGGCCCACCTGAGGCGGACAGGTGTGAGGGACGACAATAGAGAATACATGTAGTCCAAAAGTCACGTGACAGACCAAACGGTGAAGAAGACACAGGTTTATTAAACATGTGGGAGTTTTATTCTGAAGTCACAGTGGAAACATACATGAAAAGCATCTTTAGACTGTAACGGTTTGAATGGTCGACCGTGCTTTTAGGTGGCAGAAAGATCTCCATTACTTGGTAAGAGCGGCTGGTTTGAGATGTTATGTGTTTATATTAAATAGCTGTACACATGTATTATAGTTCAACCTGACACAGACTTCTCTCGGCTTACAACTCACCCTTTTCCCGACTCCTCTGCCGCAAACCAGCAGCGTGCAACGAAGCATTTTGGTTCTGTTGTCTTTCACAAATACATTTAAAACATCTTAAATCATTTAAGTCATTTTAAATCCACATTACGAACCGACTACGGCCGTTGGTTGCACTGAAAGGTCGCGGTCGCGTTTTTTCCCCCCGAGTGTGGTGTGTCGGCGGGTGTTGATGACGTAGAACTGGGCACGGTCGCGACAGCGGTGGCGGCCCCTAGCGGCCGGAGGGGGAAGTTTAACAAATAAAAACTCCAGCCTGTATGTTTACAGAACAATGATGCAGATTTTAATATAAAATGTTTCTTATAGAATATTATTTAAATGCTTATGGTCAGTATTGTACTTATGACTTCACTACATGTGTGACAGCTATAGTTAATTTTCTGATTTAGAAAATATAAATGAACTTTGAAACGGTGTATTAATATAGGTTATGTAATAGCAGTAGATATGTAAAGTAATACATATTATTTTTTTAAACACCACCGTCACCATCTGCAACACAAGTGATGAAGATTGTTCCAATGACATCATCTGGATGATTATTGTGTATGATTTTTTTTACTATGAAAAAAGAAATTCAATCAGGAAACAAGTGCATAATTCTTTTGTTTATTATTTCATACAAAACAATAACATATAATAAGGTATGCCCATAATAACCCATTTTAACAGCTTATAAGTTATGTCTAAAACAGCTATTATGTCAATTCATCTTCAATTATTTCATTATATTATTGCTTAAGAAATGTTGACGCATAACTCTGTTGAAGCACACATAGTTATAGAAATGATATAAACTCAACTATACTATATATCTCCAATAAATACAAAAATATATTGAGTTTCAAAATATCAACATAGCGTATATTACAAACATATCCACAACTTTGGATATTTTAACATTAAGATGATAATATGTAAATATTTTGATCTCGTAAAATCTATTTTTTTTTACAAATTTCCTCCGAGTTTCAACATCAGCTGTAAACTGAAAAGTTGGACATTTTGGTTGGCAAAGTTAAATGTAGATAATACTCTTAATAATAAAAGAGAGATAACACCTTGTCAAGTAAGACACAGTACAAAATGTGGTAAACTAATTAATTTTCATATTAAAAACAAGTGCAAGAATGCTGTATCGTAAAGTAGGCTACATCATTAAGAAGCAACAAGATAGTTTTTTTTATATACAAAAAAAAATACATTATAAAATTGCACAGGTAAACAAACAGCTTAAATCACACAACATACATGTGCAAAGCACTCAAAGAAACGTAATTGTGCTTCTGGAAACATTAGCGGCTCAAACCTACATGAGGTTGGATAAAAATAATGTTGGCCCTCCTTTTTGGTAACTTCTCTCCGGGACTTCGAGGTCCATGTTCCGTGGACGAAACTCGGGACCGCCGAGCGTGTTGTACTTTTGGTTTGGCATCCTTTGATTTTGTTGTTGGGAAAAAGCGGTGACGTAGTATTCGCCCGAGTTGTCGGGGACTCGTATTCTTGGATCTTGAGATGAATGTGACAAACGTGCGTTAGGTCCCTGCTGCATTGCCCGTTGCTGCATTGCCCGTTGCTGCATTGCCCTTTCTTGCATTGCTCTTTCTTGCATTGCCCTTTCCTGCATTGCCCTTTCCTGCATTGCAAACTTATCAAGGCTACCGGAACGCATCCTATCGGTTTGTCGGGGGTCCCTCATGTCCATGGTACGACCCGACGGGGAGCCCCCCTGTCCATAGCCACGTGGCGCCTGGAACTCGAGTTGCGAACCTCTCGATCGAAGCACGTAATCCTTTCCCGTGAAATCGTCGATGTTGAGATCCGCTTGGTTGAAGGCAACGTGTTGGCCGAAGCCGGCGTTCGCCTGAGGGTAGCTGGACCTCGCTTGGTGCACCGTCGGATGTCTGTCGGCGCGAGGAAGTCTGACGTTGGCATCTACGTCCAGGTCCGGCGTTCTCACATTCACTCCCTGGCTATCTAATCTGCGATTCCTATAAGAGGGTTCTCTGGAAGTAGGAGAACGGTCATCAATGTTAAGATCGGGAGATCTGAGCTGCAGCCCCGGATTCCGCATTTCCACTGTCGGCATTTTTGAAGCCTTTATATTTGGACCCGTGAAATCTCCGATCAACTGTGGCGGTTTCATATTCAGTTTTGCAGTCGGAGGAGAAGTATCCAGAGTGCTTGGTCTCGTGGACGCACCAAAGTCCATATCTGGACCTGCAAAATGACGCGTCTTGAACTTAGGGATTTCAAATGATCTGTCCAAGTCATAATCAGGTTGTGGAACCTGGATGTTTCCGGAGGGAACATTCATGCCAAAGTCCGGAGCTCTTAGTCCTCCTTTAACATCAGGGGCAGTAAAGTTCAGGTCAGGGCGTCCTAGATTACCATCTATATCGAGATCGGGACGATGTGCACTGAGGTCCAGTTTGGGAGATTTGAAACTGGTATCCGGCAAATGTAAATCTGGCATATTTAGATCTGGTAGTTTTGACTTGGGTCCGGAGAAACTGAGGTCTGGTGTATTTACACTTGGCATTTTAAGTTTTCCTTTTGGACCACTGAGGTCTACATTTGGGATACTTAAGTCAGGCCCCTTGAGGTGCCCATCTATGTCAACGTTGGGGGCCTTTGGCATTTTGATCTTCGGCTTTTTCAAATTTAAATCAGGGAAACCCATGTTGACATCTGGAGTGTCCATATCCAACTTGGGAGCATTAAGGTCCATTTTCGGCAATCCCAATTTGGGGACATCGATTCCACCTTTCATTTTTGGAGCTTTGAGATTCAAATCTGGAGTTTTAATCCCGGACTTTAAATTCAAATTTGGACCTTTTGGTAATTTGGCTTTGAACTTTGGACTGGAAAACTCCACATCAGGCATTTTCAAATGTGGCTTTTTTAATTTTCCAGACATGTTTATGTCTGGAGCATCGAAACCACCACTGAGATTGGGACCAGACATATCTAGATCAGGTGTTTTGTGATCCAGGTTCGGGCCATCTAACTTTGGACCAGAAAGCCCAAAATCAGGCAGGTTAAACTTTGGCTTTTTAAATTTACCCGATGGACCAGAAATATCTAAATCTGGCATTCCCAAACCAGCGTTAGGACCTTTGAGGTTGACATTGGGTGCATTTACGTCAATATCTGGGCCATCAAAGTTTCCGTCAATTTCAGGTCCTTTTATGGTCGGGAAGCTCAATTTGGGGACTTTGAATTTGGGCATTTTAAATTTTCCTTTCGGTGAACCAATGTTAACATCTGGAGCGTTTACATCGAACTTGGGACCTTTAAGGTCCATGTTTGGTAAATCAAAGTCAGGGCCATCAATTCCACCTTTTAACTTTGGAGCTTTCAGATCTGCGTTTATGTCCATATTAGGTCCCTTTGGACCTGAAAGATTGAATTTAGGCATTTTCAATTTGCCTGAGGGAGCTTTGACATCCCAGTCTGGAGAAGGAAGCTCTGGCATTTGTAGTTTACCTGAAGGCATACCCAAGTTTGGGGCATTGAGGTCCAGTTTGGGGCTCTTAAGATTAACCTTAGGCATGTTTATATCTGGAGCATTGAAACCAGCACTGAGATTGGGACCAGACATATCTAGATCTGGTGTTTTGAGATCCAGGTTCGGGCCGTCTAACTTTGGACCAGAAAGCCCAAAATCAGGCAGGTTAAACTTTGGCTTTTTGAATTTACCCGATGGACCAGAAATATCTAAATCTGGCATTCCCAACCCAGCGTTAGGACCTTTGAGGTTGACATTGGGTGCATTTACGTCAAAATCTGGGCCATCAAAGTTTCCGTCAATTTGAGGTCCTTTTAGGGTTGGGAAGTTCAATTTAGGCATTTTCAATTTCGGCATTTTAAACTTTGCATCTGGTGAACCAATGTTAACGTCTGGAGCGTTTACGTCGAACTTGGGACCTTTAAGGTCCATGTTTGGTAAATCAAAGTCAGGGCCATCAATTCCACCTTTTAACTTTGGAGCTTTCAGATCTGCGTTTATGTCCATATTAGGTCTCTTTGGACCTGAAAGGTTGAATTTAGGCATTTTCAATTTTCCTGAGGGAGCTTTGACATCCCAGTCTGGAGAAGGAAGCTCTGGCATTTGTAGTTTACCTGAAGGCATACCTAAATTTGGGGCATTAAGGTCCAGTTTGGGGCTTTTAAGATTAACCTTAGGCATGTTTATGTCTGGAGCATTGAAAGCACCACTGAGATTGGGACCAGACATATCTAGATCTGGGGTTTTGAGATCCAGGTTGGGGCCTTCTAACTTTGGTCCAGAAAGCCCAAAATCAGGCAGGTTGAATTTTGGCTTTTTGAATTCACCCGATGGACCAGAAATATCTAAATCTGGCATTCCCAGTCCAGCGTTAGGACCTTTGAGGTTGAGATTGGGTGCATTTACGTCAAAATCTGGGCCATCAAAGTCTCCGTCAATTTGAGGTCCTTTTAGGGTTGGGAAGTTCAATTTGGGCATTTTCAATTTAGGCATTTTGAACTTTGCATCGGGTGAACCAATGTTGACGTCTGGAGCGTTTACATCGAAATTGGGAGCTTTAAGGTCCATGTTTGGTAAATCAAAGTCAGGGCCATCAATTCCACCTTTTAACTTTGGAACTTTCAGATCTGCATTTATGTCCATATTAGGTCCCTTTGGACCTGAAAGATTAAATTTAGGCATTTTCAATTTTCCCGAGGGAGCTTTGACATCCCAGTCTGGAGAAGGAAGCTCTGGCATATTTATTTTACCCGATGGCATGTTCATGTTGAGCTTTGGGGCATTAAGGTCCAGTTTCGGGCTTTTAAGATCAATTTTAGGCATGTTTATGTCTGGAGCATTGAAACCACCACTGAGATTGGGACCAGACATATCTATATCTGGTGTTTTGAGATCCAGGTTCGGGCCATCTAACTTTGGACCAGAAAGCCCAAAATCAGGCAGATTAAACTTTGGCTTTTTGAATTTACCAGATGGACCTGCAAAATCAACATCTGGCATTCCAAAACCAGCGTTAGGACCTTTGAGGTTGACATTGGGTGCATTTACGTCAAAATCTGGGCCATCAAAGTTTCCGTCAATTTGAGGTCCTTTTAGGGTTGGGAAGTTCAATTTAGGCATTTTCAATTTCGGCATTTTAAACTTGGCATCGGGTGAACCAATGTTAACGTCTGGAGCGTTTACATCGAACTTGGGAGCTTTAAGGTCCATGTTTGGTAAATCAAAGTCAGGGCCATCAATTCCACCTTTTAACTTTGGAGCTTTCAGATCTGCGTTTATGTCCATATTAGGTCCCTTTGGACCTGAAAGATTGAATTTAGGCATTTTCAATTTTCCTGAGGGACCTTTGACATCCCAGTCTGGAGAAGGAAGCTCTGGCATTTGTAGTTTACCTGAAGGCATACCTAAGTTTGGGGCATTAAGGTCCAGTTTGGGGCTCTTAAGATTAACCTTAGGCATGTTTATGTCTGGAGCATCGAAAGCACCACTGAGATTGGGACCAGACATATCTAGATCTGGTGTTTTGAGATCCAGGTTGGGGCCGTCTAACTTTGGTCCAGAAAGCCCAAAATCAGGCAGGTTCAAATTGGGCTTCTTGAATTTACCCGATGGACCAGAAATATCAAAATCTGGCATTCCCAAACCAGCTTTAGGACCTTTGAGGTTGACATTGGGTGAATCTACGTCAAAATCTGGGCCATCAAAGTTTCCGTCAAACGTAGGTTTTTTTCGGCCTGGAAGGGTAAATTTGGGCATTTTGAATTTGGGCATTTTAAATTTTCCTTTGGGTGAACCAATGTTAACATCGGGAGCGTTTACATCGAACTTTGCACCTTTAAGGTCCATGTTTGGTAGGTTCAAGTCAGGGCCATCAATTCCGCCCTTTATCTTTGGAGCTTTCAGATCCATATCTATATCCATTTTAGGTCCCCTTGGTAATGTACCTAAAGGTTTTAATTTCGGCATTTTCAATTTGCCCGAAGGAGCTTTAACATCCCAATCTGGAGTCTGAAGTTCTGGCATTTTTAGTTTACCTGATGGCATGTCCATATTGAGCTTTGGGGTATTTAGGTCCAGCTTCGGGCTTTTGAGGTCAACCGTGGGCATGTTTATGTCTGGTGCATTTATTCCACCACTGAGTTTAGGGCTGGAGAAATTGAGATCAGGTGATTTGAGGTCCAGGTTGGGGCCATCTAACTTTGGACTAGAAAGCCCAAAATCAGGCAAGTTAAATTTGGGCTTTTTGAATTTACCTGATGGACCAGAAATATCCAAATCCGGCATTCCCAAACCAGCTTTAGGACCCTTAAGGTTGACATTGGGTGCATCAACATTGAAGTCTGGACCTTGCAAATTGCCATCGATCTCTTGTCCTTGTAGGTTTGGAAGACTAAATTCAGGCATCTTTAATTTTGTTTTGGGTGAACCAAGATTGACATCTGGAGTGTTCACATCAAACTTTGGAGCTTTGAAGTCCATGTTTGGTAAATTCAAGTTAGGGACATTAAATCCACCCTTTATCTTTGGCGCTTTAAGATTTAGATCTGGTGAGTTTCCGTCTAAATTTGGTCCTCGAGGCAATGTGCCTGAAAGGTTCATTTTTGGCATTTTAAATTTGCTTGAGGGAGCATCAATATGCATGTCGGGAGCATTCAAGCCCATATTTGGTTTCTTCATTGTCGGTAATGTGACTTCACCTGAGGGCATATCCAAGTCCACGTCTGGGCTGTCAAGCTCAAGTTTGGGTTTATTAAAGTCCATCCCCGGCAAATTCAAACCTGGGGAGTCAAAAGCTCCTTTGAGTTTTGGGGCTGAGAGATCAAAGTCAGGAGTCCTTAACTCACCATCTGGTCCCTGAAAATCTCCGTTAAAATCAGGAACTTGAATGCCTTGTGAATCAAATTTGGGCATTTTAAACTTAGGAGCCTTGTATTTTCCAGATGGAACTTGAGTGTCAACCGATGGAATGCCAAAGCCTAGATTTGATCCTTTTAGGTCAGCTTTTGGTGAACTCGCATTGGGTGCATGAATCCCACCATTTATCTTTGGTGTTTTGAGACTCAAGTCAGGTGTGTTAACATCAATTTCCCTCTGGCCTGATAAACCAAATTTGGGCATAGTCAATTTACCAGATGGATTATCAACATCTAAATCCGGTAATTTAATACTTGATTTTGTGTGTGGCATTTTGACTTTTCCTGAAGGCATGGCAATGTTTAGCCCATGTATATCAACATCTGGCATTTCTAAGTCCAAGTCAGGAGATCTCCCAGACAGCCTGAGGTTCGGTGACTCGATATAACTGGAAGGATTGTCCAGGTTAAGATCTGGGTTTTTCACTCTCTGGGAATACTTGAGTTTACCCGAGAGACCATCTGGGGTTCCTACATTTGGTGTGTGGAACTCACCATCTGGACCACTGAATGAAGGTCCAGAGAGGCCCAAGTTTGGCATTTTGAATTTTGGCATTTCGTTTGTTCCTTCAACACCGGTGTCAAAGGATGGACTTGTGATATTTCCCCCATTAAGGTGCATCCCCATGTCAGGGGTACTAACTTGTGAGTCCAAACCCATTTCTGTGGCTCTCAAAGTTCTGTTGCTCTCCAGTCCAATTTGACGTCTTTCTAAATTTGGCATTGTCAAGGGAATTGACGGACTACCAGTGTTTGGCAGTTGTAGACCAGCTGTAGTGTTTGGACCCTCTGGTAATGTTCCGGATACATGGAAGTCTGAAGGGTTGAACTGTGGACTCCTAGCATCGACTGTCAGTCTTGGTACCTGAGCTCCACCCATCGGTGGGAGGTTCAGATTGCTGTCATATGTTAGTTCTCCAGCGTCATCGGATAGCGAATTGGCATCATAGTCTGTGGTCCTTTTCCTGGTTTTCATAAGCCCAAAGTCAACTCCAAGGCGGGGCAACCCCATGTCGGCCTTCATGCCGCCCCGGACCTCGTCGCTTACGATGCTCTCCATGGAACCGAGCGTGTCGCGCTTCATAAACTTCCGGATTTTGGCATTGTAGAGTTTGTTGTAGGAATCCTTCAGCATCTAGAAACATAACCACAACTTGGTGATTGGAATGTTATTAGAATTCCTACATCAAGGCAGATAGTATCTAGCAGTTGGGGTCAATTGCACCATTGTTCAGTGCAAAACCATCCACAGAAGGCGCTAATTACACCTTTAAATTACAGGAAAACCAAATAAGAACTGATGTTGGGGTTCAATGGCATTGGACCCGATCATCTCTGGACATACCGTGTCAGGACTCTTGGAACACTCGTCCAAGTTCCCGAGGCTCTTGCTCAAGTTGTTCCTGGTGAGGACTTTCACCATGTCGTCTAACGGCTCCATCGCCTTCAGCACTTTGACACCTGCTTTTGACTGTTGACCAAAACGTTTGTTCTTGTCACGCCTGAAAAAGAAGAATAACCGACTGGACGTTAAAAGACAAGAGCGCTCATCAGAATGTATCACCCAAACCATAGAATCGCTAAACATTGGGCACAGAGTTTAACATGCATCAGTATTTAACATTTAAATGTCTTCAGAGAGCTGCCATCCGGTACTTCTACAATCTGCTGAACATAAATGTACGTATGCTGATAAAATATGAACTGAACAAATAGAATCTAGTGAGTATCTCCTGTTTGACTGGAATTTGTGTAAGGCGTGCTCTTGTGGGGAGCCACTTTTAAAAATCTAAATGTTAAAACAACACACTTTTCTAGCCCAGTCACTGATTGGCTGAGGAACTGTTGTTGAACGACAAGCTCCGCCTCCTCCGACTGCTCCGAGGTCAGTGTCCTTCCTTACTTAAGATGCACAGCTTTTATTTCTAACAGGGTATTTTACACTAATGGGATATTAATACTTCTAGTAAAGGATCCGATCGTTCTTAACCAATCGCAGCGCCCTCGCTCGAACTTCCTAATAAGAAGAGAATGTTTTCACTTCGCCGCCTTCAGCTCGTTTAAAGTGGCAAACGGGAAATACAGGAGCATTACAACCTTTGGGTGGGGCAAATCTCTGCCAATTAATACAGTGTACGTGAGGGCAACACTGGGTTGTGTATTTATGAGTCGCATGATTCAAACCAGCAGCGGGGAAGGAGTGCCGCTCATAAAGCAATATGTTGAGAGACGAAAACAGACTATTGATAGAAATGCATTCAAATCTGAACCCTTTATTTTTATTAATGTTTTAATACCGTTATTACTGTCTACATTTTTAAACCTTTTTGAGTTACATTTAAAGTCATTAAAGTCCTTTAATACAGTTTGTCTATATTATTTAAGCTTTTTGATTTTCATTTAGAGTCATTAAAGTCATGTAATACGGTTTGTCTACATTTTTTAAGCTTATTGAGTTACATTTAAAGTAATTTAATACTGTTTGTCTACATTATTTAAGCTTTTTGAGTTACATTTAAAGTAATTTAATACCGTTTATCTACATTGTTTAAGCTTATTGACTTACATTTAGAGTCTTTAAAGTAATGTAATACTATTTGTCTACATTTTAAAAGTTGTTTCAGTTACATGTAGAGTCATTAAAGTAATTCAATACTGTTTGTCTACATTTTAAAGATTTTTGAGTTGCATTTAAATTCATGAAAGTCATTTAATTCTGTTTGTCTACCATTTTTAAGCTTTTTGATTCACATTTAGAGTCTTTAAAGTAATTTAATACCGTTTGTCTACATTTTAAATATCATCTAGATGTATCAAGCGTTCATTTACACTCAAATAAATATTGTGTACATGACATTCTTCTCCAGTCGACCTACATGCAGGCGGAGGAGTGACAGCCAGGCGACTACGCAGTTGCATCTCTCAGGTATTTGGGCTATGAGAGGAGAACCAGTAACAGGTTTATCCAGAGCACTGGGAACAAGTGCTCTGTTGTTGGGCGTTAGCTTTTTTTATAAATACACAAAGTAAAAAATAAAAAAAGACCACACCCAACTTTTAATATAGAAAAGTACTGGCACACCTCCAATAAATAAAGACCAAAATGTTCTATCCATGTCATGGGAAGAGACAAGGCTCATGAATTAAACTGTACGCATTATTCTGAAACAACAGCGAACGGCAGTTTTAACCCCGTCACAATAAAAGTGTCAATTTAATCCAAATATATTTAACGTCATCAGACATTAAGGACTCAATCCCACAATAAATAACACAGGATTATTTTGAAAAATAAATACAAATTACACAGCATAATGTTAGAAGTTATGCTAGTCCCTATTAGCAGAATTTAAAGAAATATATCAGACAAAATAACTACAACAATGCCAGTATGTAAACAAATATTTTAGACAGTAACAATGTTCTGTGCTCTAATTATTCTCCTATTACGGGCATCGGAGCAAAGGAGGCCGCTGATTAACCACTTAAAGAGTTACATATTATATGTTCCACAGGTGAGCCAAAGTGCACCTGGCTGCAGGTGTAAAGAGGGAAAAGCTCCAGTCAGGAGCAGCTGATGCACAACAGAGATAACAACGGATCGAAACACGCTCCTCAGATCATAAACTATATTTTGAGTGATCTGCACATTTGTAATTAAGCAGCAGGGGATGTCATTTAGAAGAGGGCGGGGCTTATCACATCAACGCTCTTAATGCTACTTATGTAGTATATAAAAGGGTGCCCATTGATATCAATATCCCTTTTTCTTTTCTTATTGTTTATGCTTGTTTATAAAAGGATAAATCAGAAATTACATTGTTTATTTTCTTGTATTCAGTTGTTTTTTAGGAGTGAATTTATAACATCTGACCAGAGACTACAGGTTAAAAAAAATACTCATTTACAATGAAGTTATATTAATGTGCCGAATAAACAAATGAATGAATAAATATAACTGACGTGGCTTTTTAAATGAGACACGATTTTCACAGTTTTATAGAAAAAATAAGTGGGAGAAAAAAAAAAACTTTCTGCGACACAAAGAAAACAAAATGTATGTACACACATGCAGGTTGAATATGATGCACTAACAGTTGATTAAAAAACATCTGCAACAAAGAAAAAGATGAACGAGATGAACGCTAGACTGAAACTACCCGGATGACGACACCTGAAACTGAAATAGTGACACTGCCCCTTTAAGGACGCGGCGCCACCCGGAAAACAGAGAACCGTAAAGAAGGAGACTGACCTCAGGGTCCATGCGGCCAGTGTATTTCGTTGAGCTGAAGTCGCGTCGAGGAGCTACCGGGACACGGTTACGAGTCCACGCCGTCTGCCGCGCAGCTGGAGACTGAGGAGAGCCGCTGCGGGCGGGCGGCTCACCTGAGGCGGGAGAACAGGTTCCGCCCCCGGAGCCCCGCCCCCTTTAACTGTCAATAAACAAAAACACACTCTCTCACACTCTCACACACACGCCCTCGTGCAAACACCCAGACGACCTCAAGGCTGCGGCTCATATGCGCGTACACACGCACACACACACGCGCACACACACACACACACACACACACACACACACACAATTACAGTTCCTGCATTCTCAATCTGTGCAATTAGAGTTTAATAATTGATGCATTGACGTGTTCATTACTTTCATGATGCAGCCAATGGGTTCATTCTGACTGCTGTGGGACAATAATATAACATATGTGTCATAAAACTTCAATAATTCACTCAGAATTACTGAGTGTAAGTGTAGTAAAACATTTTTTTTTTAAGTTCACATTCTGTCTGTTACAATTAAATTGTTTTACTTTTTACTTTTCAGTTTCTCTCAGATAAAGATGAACGTTTTTGTAGCGATTCTGATGAAACTGGAGAATAACTTGTTGTGGTTGTTGTTGTTGTTATACATACACATGTATAAAAAAGTGTTTGCTAAAAGCTAGAATTCCAGGAGAGGTCAGAGAGATAAAACCATAAACCCGCCGTCTGTTACGACTTAACGTGAGAGAAATGCCGAGCTGTGCCAAGGGAGCGGCCGGCGTTCCCCGAGTGAATCACCGACGGCCACAAAGACTGTGAGACTCTGGGTGGGACCGAAAGGAGCGCACAGGTAGTCGCACCTGGGGCAGTTCCTCCTGATGGACTGCGGCAAAAGCCCTAACTCTAACTCTAACAAAAAGGTGTGGCAACGGCGTGTATTGCCAAAGCAACTAGATTTATTATAGACTTGAATTACCTTTATTACAGAGCAACCTTGTTGACCAAACCAAAGAAAAGAAACTACAACAACAGACAAATGCATCCTTCTCACTTTAAAGTGTGGTTTCTATGAAGTACTTTATACTATTCATCATCAGTGTATTAATGAATAGTAATAATACCTAGTGATAATACATGTGAAAATTCCAGAAAAATATTTAGTTTTTTCTTAGTCAGTCAGTATTTTTAATTTTTTTCTTTACATTTTAATCCATTCTGGTTAAAAGAGAATTAATCGGCAACTATTTTGATAATCCACGAATTTCTGGAGTCCTTTAAAAAAATAAAAAATAAGGCAATATTTGATGGTTTGTGGTTTCTCAAACATGAAAATGTAACATTTCTGTTGGGGTCTGACACAAGAGTATAATCAATATGCTCACGTTGTGAGAAACGCATAAACCGAACGATGAGGGAAACAATCATTAGTTGCAGATCTCGTTCACACACAGATGTCCTCAAACTTCTCAATAAAGTGTAAAACACTCGGCGTGATAAAAGGTTTTGATGTTCACAGTTTGGGAACATATGTCACAAATACATGAGGTCACAGTCGGATCAACAGAAAGTGTAACCAGAAACACCAGAGAACAAACAGCAGATAAAAAAGAGAATCCTATTTAGGACCGAAGGTGAAGAATGAGTTCTCTAAAAGATGACTTCTGGTTCTACAAAAATACGTTATTAATACGAGTTGTAGTAACAAGCGACACAAATAACCCTTGGGTTCGAAAATTGACCAGACAATTCATAAAAAAACCTCTGACCGTGTGATCTTAAATCATAATAATATGCTAATAATGATTAACTTTTCTTAATTCATATTAAATGAAAACAGTTAAAAAAAATGCCATGGTATTGTCAATAAAATCCTTTAATTTCTTAACAATGTCAATATAAGAAACCATAACTGATCTATTTATTGACCGCCTACAGACGATTAGAAGGTTTGTATCTGTATTGATCGTCTTGAAAGAAACTAAACTGTTCATTGTCTGAGTGCAGGAGCAGAAATAATCAAGAAATAACATTACAGTCTGGAAGATATCCCAATATAACACAAACAGCAGAGGACCTAAACAGCTTCCCTGAGGAACACCAGGACCAAACGTATGGAATACAGCCGGATCTCCCAAACTAACATTTACTCTCAATAAAAACAATTCAGTTATTAGGATGATTTTTGAAAATATTGCAGCTTTAATTGGTGCATTTAAATCGAGACGCCGCTTAAGTAGTAGAGGCTTTAATAGTAGAATGAATTACACTGAGCGATCTCCGTGTTGTTAACACTGTGATGTCCTCAGAATGTTGTGTTCGGTTGTAACAGCTCATTGTTTATCAAACTGATCCAGGGTCAGATCACTGCAGCTCCCGGTGGACGGATGATACGGTGTAAATTAAATCACTTTGCCAGAAACAGACCTTCATTTAAACCTCAATATACAGACAACATCTTAACGAGAGGAGGAGGGACAAACTAAACTTGCATTTAGTATACAGAAAATAATCAAATGTTTTTTATCAGAAATGGAAGTCAACTATTATAAAGTGAAGCACATGTTCAAATACAACTATTGTGAGGGATTTTTGCATAATTAGAGAAGAAAAGAAACATAACCCTGAAACAGATTCACACAAACAACATCAAAACAATAAATATGTCCGGATGACGAAGGACTGAGTATAGGAATCTGTTTGGCGGCCCGTTACCTGCTCCTAGTAAAGGATTAAAACAAATCTAAGCAGGACAAATGCTTATTTGACCCTCATGGTAGTGCTTCAAAAAGTACCCCCCCCCTAAAAGAGATTAAGTAGGTAGGTAGACTTAAGGGAAGTACAGTTTTCCAAACATCAATTAAAAGAAACTAAATGTCAGCATAAAGTAGGGAAGATATCCAGCAAACCGACATCCTCACTTCAGGTGAACAGAACCCTTGAGCAAGGCATTCTCCTCTTCCCTGCTCCCACAGAAGAGTTTTTCCTCAAGTCAGCGACTTTTCCCGGGGATCAAAATATAAAAATAAATCGTTTTTATTATTCCCGCCGGCTCGCCCTCCGCCTCCTACCGGCCGGCCGGCGGGAGGCGGAGCGGCTCGCTCGGGTAGAGCGCGGCCGGCGTGTCGAACTCCGTCACCTTCCCAGCATGCATCACCAGCACCCGGTCGCAGTCCATGACGGTGTTGATCCTGGAGGTGGAAAAGAGTTTGAATTCAGCCGGTTTAGCGGAGGAACGCGGCGCTCCGCTCTGCTCCAGAGCGTCACCTGTGTGCGATGGTGAGGACGGTCCGGTCCTGGAACCTCTCCCTGATGGTCCGCTGCAGCAGCTCGTCCGTCTTCTGGTCCACGCTGGCCGTCGCCTCGTCGATACACAGGACCTATTATTTAAGAAGAGGAAGCATCTCTTCAGAGGCTCGATCATGGCGGCCTTTCTGCACGCGTCGTCCACCTCGAGGCTTTATTGGCTGGAGCGCTTCAGAAAAACAAACATTTCCTTTTTTTTGTGGTTATTTGCGCAACGAGAGACACGATGTCCATCACTCCTCAGTGAGCAGAGAGTGAATTTTTCCATAGTCCCGCCCCCTTTTAAAACAGGCATGTAGTAAAAATACAAAGAAGTGGGCGGGGCTCAATATCAAATTCTAATCCCTTAATGCAGGGGCGTCAAACTCAGCTTCACCGTGGGCCACATGGGCGTCACGGCCGCCTCTTAAAGGGCCGGTGTACCTGAAGCGCGGTAGAAACTACTCCCGGACATATTGTTGAGTAACTCTCTTTGCATTTGATTGTTTATTCGAGAATATAAAGATTGTACACAACAACATTTCTCTAATATTATACCACAAATCCATTTAATTTGAAACCTTCAAAATAAAAGCACAGGATGTCAAAGGCGATCGTGTGTCTTTCAAGCCGTCAGGGGCCGCATAAAAGGACGCGGTGACCTGTGACTTAAAGTATCCGTGAAGTCAGACCAAACGTTCAAATGTCTGAATTGTCGCTTGAAGTTTTAAAGTTTTAAAAGCCGCGTGGAGTAAAAGAGATCACATGATCCTTTGGAGCGGGAGGCCTCACCTTGGCCTCGGTCAGCAGAGCTCTGGCCAGACACAGCAGCTGGCGCTGGCCCACCGAGAAGGACTTTCCCCTTTCCCCGACCTCAGCATCCAGACCGCCTGACACACACACACACACACACACACACACACACACACACACACACACACATGAATATACACACACAAATACAAAATGTGGCATCCGCTGCAGTCGAGGCTCGTGTTTGTATGTTTTTTAAAAGTCTCATTCAAAGTCCGTTGAGGCCGATTCCTCCTGCATCCCAAACTAAATATTTGGAGCCGTCTCCTCCCCTCTACGTGTAAGTGAGCGATGAAGAGGAGGACGAAGGTAGATTGCACTTAGAACCTGATCTAATGCGACTTAATCGAGTGTCCTGAGACGCCCGTCCGGGGTGCGGCCGCACAGGAATGAAGAAGGGCGGAGGAACACGAGGACAGTGAGTCAGGAGGCTCAACTCAAAGTGGACACACCTGATGTTAACGAGCACCCCCCCCCCCCCCCCCCCCCCCCCCTCACCCATCCGGTCCACCACCGGGCCGAGGTGGCACTGGGCCACGACCTCCAGCAGCTGCCGGTCCGGGTGGCGGCCGCACGGGTCCAGGTTCTCCCTGACGGAGCCGCTGAACAGGAAGGGGTCCTGAGGGATGATGGCCAACCTGGACCTGCAGAGGGCGCCGCACACACACACACACACACACACACACACACACACACACACACACACAGGTGTCAAACCGAACAGCTGCGTGAAAGTCTGGATTAAACTAGATTACACTTTAGTAGAAACAAGGCAACTCGTTCCAGCGACCATCTGCTGGTTGATGGTGGTCCTGTGTGAACCTCTCTTACAACACGTCTCTACGGTCTTCATGTTTTCTGCATCACGTGTCATACAGGCTTCTCCTTCAGTTTGAGAAGGTCGAAAATAAAAAGTGTTTTTTTTAAGCGGGTCAGAATGAAATTCAAAGCCATTTTTATCAATTAAAATACAAATTGTATCAATTAAAATACAAATTGTATCAATTAAAATACAAATTGTATCAATTAAAATACAACAAATACCAATTAAATACAAATTAAATCAATTAAAATACAAATTAAATCAAATCAATTAAAATATTGTGAAGCTGAAAACAAACATTATATTTTGTCACTTGAGACCAGATGTTTGGCAAAGATCCGTGGACCCCCCCCCCCCCCCCCGTACCTGAGCTGAGCCAGGCCCACCGTGCTGATGTCCAGCCCGTCCAGGAGGATCTGGCCCTGGTTCAGCTCCACCATACGGAACAGGGCCAGGAACAGGGTGGACTTCCCGGAGCCGGTGCGGCCCACGACGCCCACCTTCTCCCCCGGGCGCACCGCCAGGCTGACCCCGTCCAGAGCGTTGGGGAGGCCGGCCCGGTAGGCCAGGACCACGCCGCGGAACTCCAGGCCGCCCTGAGACGGCCACGCCGGCGGCAGCTGGAGAGGGAGCGGAGAGAGGAGAGAGGAGAGAGGAGAGAGGAGAGAGGAGAGAGGAGAGAGGAGAGAGGAGAGAGGAGAGAGGAGAGAGGAGAGGAGAGAGGAGAGAGGGGGAGGAGAGAGGAGAGAGGAGAGAGAGGAGAGAGGAGAGAGGAGAGGAGAGAGGAGAGAGGGAGAGGGAGAGAGAGAGGAGAGAGGAGAGAGAGGAGAGGAGAGGGAGAGAGGAGGAGAGGAGAGAGGAGGAGAGGAGAGAGGAGAGAGGAGAGAGGAGGAGAGGAGAGAGGAGAGAGGAGAGGAGGAGAGAGGAGAGAGGAGAGAGGAGAGAGGAGGAGAGGAGAGGAGAGAGGAGAGGAGGAGGAGAGGAGAGAGGAGAGAGGAGAGAGGAGGAAGAGAGGAGAGAGGAGGAGAGGAGGAAGAGAAGAGAGGAGGAGGAGAGAGGAGGGGAGAGGAGAGAAGGGGAGAGGAGAGGAGAGAAAAGGAGAGGAGAGGACAGGAGAGGAGAGAAGAGGAGAGGGAGAGAGGAGGGAGAGAGAGAGGGAGAGAGGGGGGAGAGGGAGAGGAGAGAGAGGGAGGAGAGAGAGAGAGGGAGGGGAGAGAGGAGAGAGGAGAGAGGAGGGAGAGGAGGGAGAGAGGAGAGGGGAGAGGAGAGAGAGGAGAGAGGGGAGGGAGGAGAGAGGAGAGAGGATAGAGGAGAGAGGAGAGAGGAGAGAGGAGAGAGGGGAGAGAGAGAGAGGAGAGAGGGGAGAGAGGGAGAGGGAGAGAGGGAGAGAGGAGAGAGGAGAGAGGGAGAGAGGGGAGAGAGGAGAGAGGGAGGGGAGAGGAGAGAGGAGAGAGGGAGAGAGGGGAGAGAGAGGAGAGGGGAGGGAGAGAGGGAGAGAGGGAGAGGAGAGAGAGGGAGGAGAGGAGGGAGAGAGGAGGAGAGGGAGAGAGGAGAGGAGGAGAGAGGAGCGGAGAGAGGAGAGAGAGGGAGAGAGGAGAGAGAGAGGAGAGAGGAGAGAGGAGAGAGGGAGAGAGGAGAGAGGAGAGAGGAGAGAGGAGAGAGGAGAGAGGGAGAGAGGAGAGAGGAGAGAGGGGAGAGGAGAGAGGAGAGAGAGAGAGGAGAGGAGAGAGGAGAGAGGGGAGAGGAGAGGAGAGAGGGAGAGAGGAGAGAGGAGAGAGAGGAGAGAGGAGAGAGGGGAGAGAGGGGAGAGGAGAGAGGAGAGAGGAGAGGAGAGAGGAGAGAGGAGAGAGGAGAGAGGAGAGAGGAGAGGAGAGAGGAGAGAGGAGAGAGGAGAGAGGAGAGAGGAGAGAGGAGAGAGGAGAGAGGAAACGGAGAGAGGAAACGGAGAGCGGAGAGAGGAGAGAGGGAAGCCGAGAGGTTGAAATGGAGAGCGGGAAAAGGGAGAGCAGAAAGTGGAGAGCAGGAAGCAGGAAGGGGAGAGCGGGAAGCCGAGAGGTTTAAATTTGACCTCATTTTGCCTTTATTGTCGTTTTATTGTCTCTGTTGTCTGTCAAAGTATTAAATAAAGTTATTTTTATTGCATAAGCACTAAACATTCTCATTCAAACCGTTTAACGTTGTGAAATGAACTAATCTCCATGGATGCTTTTCATTCCCAGTCAGAGTCGTGGTTCCCAGCCCTCTCACCTGGGCGCCGGCGCCCTGCGGCTCGGCGGCGAGGCCCGTGGCGTACTCCTCGGTGCGCTCCACGCTCACCAGCTGCATCTCCGTCTGCGTGAAGCTGAACACGAGGCCGCACAGCAGGTCCGTGACGGAGAGCGCGTAGGACAGCGCCAGGCCCACCAGGCCTGCAGCCGCAACACACGCGTCAAACGCGGCCGCGGCGCGGTGCGGCGCGGTGCGGCGCGGCGGACTCACCGGGGTCGACGGCGCCGTACCGGTGCTGGACGACAGCGAGCGCCCCGAGGCCGGTCACCACGGCGACGCCGATCAGCTGCAGGCGGATGCTCAGCCACCGCATGGCGGCGTTGCTCAGGAAGAGGCAGCGCTGGTTCTGCTCCAGGCGCCGGGCGAGCTCCTCCTGGAACCTGAGACCACAACAACAACAACAACAACAACAACAAAAGGGTTCGTTCACGTGTTGACCCGTGGAACTCCAGGACTTTTCCAGGACTTTAAACCAAATTTCCATGACCAAACTGAAATCTCGTTGGTTACATGACAACTTTTTGAAAAAGTAGTATTCAAACAATGAGAATTACAAAGAATACAATATACCTTAAATAAAAAAACTGAATGAGAGAGAATAGTTTGATTACAAGAATTAAAACATTTTTTATACATGTTTATTCCTAGAAACACTGTTTATTCTTTTAATCAAACTATTATCTTTTATGTGTAAATCCATCTGTTTGCATTTGGCGTACGCCGGCGTATAATTTGAGTCTTCCTTTCAAAAACATATGAATTATTTTAAACTCGACGTAAATGAACACGTGATTATAAAAAATGTCCATGACTTTTCCAAAACGTTTGTGATTTAAGATTTGAAGCGGTTGGAATAATAAAACGGAAATTCGTATTTTAAACAATTGAAAAACGACTTTGAAATGGCCATAAAGATTAAGATAAGATAACATATTCCTTTATTAGTCCCTCAGTGGGGAAATTGCAGTAATACAAATTAAAAATTAAAAAACAGTAAGAAAAATAGCAAAATTAAATATATAGACAGAATAAAAGTAAATACGAGGTCATTAATTAATGCCAGTCTAAAGTTTTAGGTACATTTACCCGAATAGAAAACATATACTATTTGCAACAAAACTGCGGTACAGAAATACAGTGGGAGTTAATTATCTTTACAATTATTACATATATATATATTTTTTGTTTGACTCACCTGGCCGAGTGGCCGCTGGCCCGGATGGTGCCGAGCCCGGTCAGCGTCTCGGAGAAGTGCGAGTAGACGGGCGACAGCGTGACGCTGCCCAGGCGCTTCAGCTCGCGCGACGTGTGGCGGTAGAAGCGCTGCGTGCGGTGGTACAGCAGCGCCAGCGGCAGCAGCAGCAGCAGCACCCAGGGGAGCCCGTAGCCAATCACCACCAGGGTGCCCAGCAGGCCGGCGGCGTTGGCCAGCAGGATGTTCAGGCTGAAGGGAAGGCTGTCGTCCACGGCGTACAGGTCCGAGGAGAAGCGGTTCAGGACGCGGCCCATCGGGGTGGTGTCGAAGAAGGAGACTGTGGCCTGGGGGGGGGTGAATATCTTTCTATAGATGTATCATTGTACTTTTTATTTAGACGTCACATACGACACAGTTTAACTTTTTTTATAGGTAAACCCAAATAATTCCAATATTTGTAAAAGAACATACATATACATATATATATATATATATATATATATATATATATATATATAATAGTTTTTATTCATACATACATCTATATAATGTGTGTATCCAATTCTTTTTGAGGGGGGGGTGGTATTTATTTATTTATATATATATATATATATATATATATATATATATATATATATATATATAAACAAAAATGAAAAAAGTTTTTACAAAAATAAAATATATATGTGAATGAATAAAAGTAACATCTCTAAAAATATATGTATATATGTATAAATAAAATATACAAAATATATATATGTGTATATATGTATGAATAAAAAGTAAAAAATATATGTATAAATATATATATATATATATATATATATATATATGTAAACAAAAATGTAAAAAGTTTACAAAAAAGAGAAAAATATGTGTATGAATAAAAAGTAAAAATGTATATAAATATATGTATATATGTATAAATAAAACAATTTAAAAAATGTAAAATATATATATAAATATATGTAAGAAATATGTTTAAAAATACATATATACTATAACAGTGAGCACAAAGCAAACAAGTCTCCAGCAGGGCGAGGTGGACGCACCTTGAGGACCCGGTCCAGCAGCCGGTCGTGGACGGCCTTGGCGGCGCAGACGGCCCCGTAGGCGAAGAGGAAGGCTCTGAGCGCCGTGAAGACGGTGTTGGCCGCCGCCACGGAGCCGTACACCGCCAGGTAGAACTCCACATCGCCGCTCACGTTGCTCGAGGGCGCCGTCTGCAGCGAGGAGAGAGGACACCTGGGGGGGAGGAGTCGGGGAAAGGTGTTCATGAAGACTCCAGGTTAAACAACAGGTTCTACCCTTATAGGTACGAACACATGGCGACATCTCTCGCCTGCACACACACAACTAAACGTGTACAATCAGCTCACATTAAGCCTCCAGGTGAGAAGAGCAGAAGGTGAGGTGAGCTGAAGGAACCCGGAGAGGAGCCGTTGGTTCTGGAAGAACCGTTGCTCCTCAGCTGGGAGACCCAGTGAGACAACCACCAGTCAGACACGTTCCTGGAGGCTGAAGCACGGGAAACAACAGAAACACAGGACGTGGATCTACTTTTATGTTATAAATAAATCAAAAATATATATATTTATAAATATATATAATAAGAATTTAAAAAAATATATATATATATATAAAAATACATATTTACAGTATACACACACACATACATGTATATATATATATATATATATATATTTATATGTATAAATATATATCTTATTTTTTATAAATAAATAAATATATATATATATATATATATATATATATATATATATATATATATATATATCTATACACACACACACACATACATATATATATATTTACACACACACACCTTGCATGAGGAGCAGCGACGTCAGGATGGCGGTGGCCAGCACGCCGCCCACAGCGACCCAGTAGGTCTGGTAGACTCTCCACGTCAACCCGCCCGCCTGCTTCTGCTCCGCCCCCATCGGGTCGGGGTCCCGCTCCACACACGGGTCGGGGGACGAACCCGGGTCCTCCTCCTGCTCCTCCTCCTCCTCCACACCATCTGGTTAAAACCCAAGAGGAAGAGGGACGTGAGAATGAAGGCCGGACATGTTGAGGAAACCATAACTCCTGACGAACCTTTCTCTTTCCCGTCGTGGTCTTTCTTCCGTTTTTTCGGCGCGGCCTCGACCAGCGGGAGGACCTCCGCCGGCGTTCCTGTTCACACGGCGAAAGGAACCCAGTTTATTTAACTTTAAAGACAATATTCCACACTAACACATTTTTAAAGCACACGAAAGAATAACTATTAATAATAACGTAAATTAAAAATAATAATATAATATACATTATATATCATTATTAATATAATATAAAAGTATACCATAATATTTCTAACAATATATTTTAAATAATATATATTATTATATATAATGATATATTCATATATATCATAATATATATATTATATTATTTTATGTATATTTATTATCATATATATTAATTATACATAACAACTATATATTGATAAATATAATAATATATTATATTATATAATATATAATAATAATACATTAATATATGATAATAATATTAATAATAATATCATTATTATAATATCATATTATTATAATAATAATAATAATAAACGAAAGGCCCTGACGTCACAACGTTATTCGACGACGCCTACCCGTTCTGACGATGGTCCCGTTGTCCACGAGGACCACCATGTCGGCTCCGCCCACCAGCTCCACGCGGTGCGTGCAAAGGATTCTGGTCTTCCCCCCGAGGAGCTCCACGACGCACTTCTTCATGAGGTGCTCGGCCACGTCGGCGTCCACGGCCGCCAGCGGGTCGTCCAGCAGGTAGATGTCTTTGTCCTGAGGGACAGGAAAGGAGGCGAGGATGAAACACGGCGAGCTGAGGGGGCGACGGCATGAGCGCGTTCGCATATTTAAAACGTGAGCGACCATGTAGGCGGCCCTGGCGAGCGCCAGGCGGGCCTTCTGCCCTCCGCTCAGCGTCACGCCGTTCTCTCCCACTTCGGTCCGGTCCCCGTCCGGCAGAACCTGAACACAACGGCGGCGAAACGCTCGATTATACGCGGTGACATCTTAGGGGGAGGTCGTAAAAGAAGAAGAAGTGTTTAGTGGATCGTACACTGAGGTCGTCCTTGAGGGCGCAGGCCTCGACCACCGCCTGGTAGGAGGCGGAGTCATAGGCGCTGCCAAACAGGATGTTGTCACGCACTGATGCATTCTGGATCCACGGCTCCTGGGACGCCACGCCGAGGCCGGACTCACGGCCCGCCACGTACACAACGCCACTCAGCCTGCGCACACACACAGAGACAACAACACACACACACACACACACACAGACAAACACACGCACAGACACAGACACACATACACACACACACACACAGACACATACACACACGCACACGCACACACACACACAGACACGCATACACACACACACACACAGACACGCACACACACACACACACACAGACAAACATACACACACACACACACAGACACATACACACACGCACACACACAGACACATACACACACGCACACGCACACACACACACAGACATGCATACACACACACACACACACACACACACACAGACACGCACACACACACATACACACACACACACACACACACACACACACACACACACAGACACAGACACACACACACAGACACACACACACACACACACACACACACACACATCTATGAGATCATCATGTGTGAGAACCTGTTTCCAGCTGCTCCAAGAGGCTTTGTACAGAAGTGGGAGGAGCTTATTAAAACATGAAGGAACCCTTCATCCTTCTCTTCATCGGCCTTCATCTGGAGACACGAGGTTCTACCTGGACAGGAAGGGGAGGGGCTGGAGCGCGTTCTACCTGTTGAGTTCTCCGGTGAGCGCGGCCAGTAAGGAGCTCTTCCCACAGCCAACCTTCCCCACCACGGCCACCAGGGCGCCCTGAAACCACAGCGCCACACGTTGCTGCAGAGGCTCCCCGACGGAGAGGTACCGGTGCTCAGGGTGCTCGGGGTGCAGGGTGCAGGGTGCAGGGTGCAGGGTGCTCGGGGTGCAGGGTGCTCAGGGTGCAAGGTGCAGGGTGCTCAGGGTGCAGGGTGCAGGGTGCTCAGGGTGCAGGGTGCAGGGTGCTCGGGGTGCAGGGTGCAGGGTGCTCAGGGTGCTCGGGGTGCAGGGTGCTCAGGGTGCTCAGGGTGCAGGGTGCTCAGGGTGCTCAGGGTGCAGGGTGCAGGGTGCTCAGGGTGCAGGGTGCAGGGTGCTCACCTTGGTGACGCGCAGCGTGAGGCCGTGGAGCTGCAGACTTCCTGCTGCAGCGTCTCCCTCGCCGTCGGGCCGCTGCCAGGAGAACGAGCCTCGACTCAACAGGACCGCCGTCTCACTGTCTTCAGGGGACACTAGGGAGGGGACGGAAATACATCATTTCACATTTATAAAAAGATAAAGAAACAGTTATTAAATACATTTTTTTAAAGTATATATATATCAATATAAATATTAAAAAATATATATATTTATGTAAAAGAAAGAATATTTATAAAAAGAAATATATATATATATATATATAAATATATAGTTGTATGTATAAATACATGTGGAAATATATATATATATATATATATATATATATATATATATATATATAAAAATATATTGTTAAATAAAGTTATGGATAAATATATGTCTGAAAAGATATATATAATGTCTATACATCAATATATATATATAAATATATACATATAAATAAATGTATAAAACTATATATATATATATATATATATATAAAAATATACCTGTAAAAATGAATGTATCAATCTATATATAAATAATGATCAAGAATGTATTTAATATTTCAAAATAAAAGAGTCAATAGTGTTCAGTGTTTTTGTTCCCATCCATCTAAAGATGCTCTTCGTGGTCCTTGACAGATCAGCGTTGACTAAATATCTCAAGTTTAGTTTAGAGGCTGTGACTTTAATTTAACTAACTCCCCGTGCGTTGTCAGTCACGGCGGCGGCGTACCGAGGGCGTAGTGCGCCGGCAGGTCCTGGTTCCTCAGTCGGAAGAAGAGCTGGATTCTCTCCAGAGACACTTTGGCCTCCAGGATGCCGTTGAGTACCCAGGGGAACGCGTTGAGGGGCACGATGAGCATCCCCACCAGGGCCAGCGTGGTGAACACCTGCAGGGGCGCACGCCCACCACCAGGGGGCACACAGGACCCAGGGAAACACAGGGCTCAGATGCATGTTGATGGAGAGAGAGAGGGGGAAAGGGAGAGGGGGAGAGAGAGAGGGGGAGACACAGAGAAAGAGAGAGACAGAGAGAGGGGGAGGGAGGGAGAGAGAGGGGGGGAGACACAGAGAGAGAGCAAGAGAGAGAGTGTCTACAAATATATAAAATACATTTATTAAAATATATGTATATATTTAAAAATACATATTTATGTATAAAGAGATAAAGAGATATGTACATATATTTTATTTTGGGGTGGGGGAATATCTTGAAAAATAATATATATATATAAATAATGATCAAGAATTAATTTAATATGTAATAATAATTTAATAAGTGTTGATAGCGTTCAGTGCGGTTCTTCACAGCAGGAATAAATAACTAATAATTCTCAACACACACACACACACACACACACACACACCTTGGCCGCGGTCAGCTGGTGGCCCAGCAGCACGTAGGTGACGAAGGTGAGGATGGAGATGACCACGGGGAGGGCGGCCCAGGTGTAGACGCACATGGCGTCCAGGTACTTGATGGCCTTGAGGTGAGACAGCTCGCGCTCGCGGCAGCCGGCGACCTTACGGGCGAAATGAGGCTCCCAGGCGTAGAACTTGATGACGCGGATGCCGAAGAGGACCTCCGTCATCAGCTGGGGGAGGAATACAAACATAGGATTATACATATCATTCATGTATAAATAAATGGATACAACTATATATATATTTTTATTTTTTTATTATTATTATGTATAATATATATATATATATATATATATATATATATATATAATTTTTATTTCATTTATAATATATATATATATATATATATATTTAATTTTTATTTTATTTATAATATATATATATATATATATATATTTCTAAATATTGTTAAAAGTATATATAAATATATTTATATATATCAATATCAATATATTTCAATATATATATATATACATATATAAAAATAAATTTATGAAAATATATATTTAAATAAATATATAAGAAAAATATATATTTAAAAAAATATATTCATCTATGAACAAATAATTAAATAAATAAAATATATATAGAAATATTTGTGTTGAAATAGAACTATTATAGTTTCTTTCTAATAATATGACAAAATCAACAACCCCAACCTTCATTAATAACAACAGTATTCTTATTCTTATTCTTATTCTTATTCTTATGATCTGCTCACCTTCACGCGGCTGTCCTTGTGGCCGAGCATGCGCCGGTTGTTGCTCAGGATGCGGGAGGCGAGCGCCTTGTTGAGCGGCACCAGCAGCAGAGCCACGCCCAGCCCGCCCAGGAAGGCCACGCCCACCTGCAGGTGCAGCAGGTAGAGGGTGACGGCGAAACGCAGTGGCATGCTCCACAGCTCGTGGAAGCTGCCGAAGAAGTTGACCACGCGGTCCACGTCCGTGCTCATCAGGTTGACCACCTCGCCCAGCGCGGCGCCCGCCAGGCTGCAGCCGCTCGCCTGCAGCGCTTTGCCGTACACGGCGGACACCAGGGCGCCGCGCGCCGCCAGCGCCACCTTGGAGACCTCGAAGGCGAAGACGTTCTGGAGGAGGGAGGAGAGCAGCGTGGCGCCGAAGATCCCTAGGGCGCAGCTGGCGCCCCAGCCCGTCGGAGCCGCCGCGTCCTCCATGAAGGTCACCAGGCTGCTGAGGAGCAGCGGGCCCGAGAAGCTCAGCGCGCTCACCGCCACCTTCAGCACGCCGAGGGCGTAGTAGCGCCGCCCGAACGCCGCGTGCAGCACGCCCAGCAGGCCCACGTCGCCCTCCAGCTCCAGCGGCTCCTCCTGCTGGCGGGCGCTCCAGGTGCCGCTCAGGAGGTTCCTGCCGACCGGCGGAGGCCAAAGGTCGCGCCCGCCGCTCGCCGCCACCGCCCCCCGCCGCCGCCGGGCCTCCCAGCACTGGTGGAAGTATCGCCAAACCACGGCGGTGCGAAGCTTGCGAGGGAGGTGGTAGAGGTCGGCGGGTCGGTCCAGCTCCCCTCGCCGCCCGCGGAGGAGGAGCGGCGTGAGCCACAGGTAGAAGAGCCGCGAGACGCAGCCGCTCCCGTCCTCGCCCACCATGTCGCCCGTCTCCGGGAGGCGCGTATAGGCGGCGGCGCCGACGCAGGGGAACGCGACCGCCAGGAGGTACGCCAGGAGCGGCAGCGCGCGGGCCGCGGCGAGCACGAAGCGAGCGAACTCCACGGGCCGCGCCGCCGGGCTCAGCTGCTGCCGGGCGTCGCCGTAAGTCACCAGTGTGACGACCAGGAACGGGACGGTCAGGAGGACCAGCGGCGGCAGCGCGGCGGGTCCTCGGCCGCTCCCCAGGGACGAGCGCCGGAGCGCCGTGGCGGCGCCGCAGTGGACCAGCCAGGCCACTAGGGCGCAGCCGTCGGCCAGGAGGTCCGGGTACAGGTCGGCCCGCCGCAGGACGCCCGCCAGCACGCCGTCGGCGGCGAACAGCAGCGCCGCCAGCAGGGCGGCGAGCTGCCGGAGCGTCCAGCCGCGCGGGGGCGGAGCCTGGAGGGGGTCACGCCTACAGAGGGAGCAGAGCAACAGTCATCTGGACTTCTGCGGCCAACAAATGAAAACTTCTCGATCGATAACTTACCTACAAAATCACAAAAACAACGTTTTGGGGAACGAATAGATTTAATTAGAAATATTTAAAAAATATATTTTGATATCTAAGAGGTCATTTAGTAGGAAAGTGACACGTGTTATCGTCTCTCATTTCCTGAACTAAATATTAAATATATAATTACCTCATTTAGAGTCAAACGTATTTTAAAATGACAAAGATAGACTATTTTATTATTAATTAATTAATTATTATTATTGCAGGATTTAAAATAGCATAATTCCAGGGTTTTGCTGGTTCTACTGTTCTACCTCATATTAAACATTAATAACACAAAATATTGAGACGCACGTGGAAAATAATCATTATTATCGCATTTATTTTCATTTTTAAATCTCTGGAATTTTTTGTGGGGGGATTAGATTTCCTCTCTGGCGATCACATCCGACCGACATGTAAAACAATATCAATATCAATATTCAATATCAATATTTCGCCTTTTCGAGCACTTAATGTTTATTATACGTCAAGTCTAATATTACACTAATATTTACGTCACAAAATAACGACGAGACTTGATGCATCCAGGGGATAAGGATGGAATCTGTTCCCAGAGTAAAGTCTGACAGAATAGAGAATATAAATATACTTTATTAATCCCCAAGGGGAGATTTGACAATGTAGCACCAATAAACTAAAACACACGAGAATAAAATATAAATATAAGAAAGAAAGAAAGAAACGGTGACTGTGCATAAAGTATAAAAAGTGAAATATAAAATACAAAATAAAATATATATACATATATATACACAACATATATACAAATACAGCAGTGTAAAACTAAATAAAGGAGGAGGACCCACCTCGCCACGCCGAGGTACCAGGCGCTGAGGACGGCCATGGCGGCGTGAGGCAGGGCTCCGAGGACCAGGCGGTTGAAGCACGGGCCGACGCGCCCGTCGCGCCACGCGGGGAACGGGTCGCCCCGGTCCGAGTGACAGAAGGCCGCGAGCAGCGTCGCCGGCCCGGAGGGGACGCTCATCTCGGCTCCTCCCTGTGGAACAACGTCATCCGAGAGGACACCACCTGGGTGACGTCATCCTGGAGGAGGAGAGCACGAAGACAACGAGAGGAGCCGGTTATTAAAACATGAGATTGCAGAGACACGTTATTATTACATTACATTACATGTCATTTAGCAGACGCTTTTATCCAAAGAGACTTACAATAAGTGCATTTCAACCTAGAGTATAAACTAAGAACGACAAGAATACAGAAAGTAACATTTCCTCAACATAGTCAAACTACAAAAGTACCACAATAAGATATTTAAGAGCCACTGAAGTGCAAATCTGTGTTTTAATCGAGATATAGTCGTTATAGTTATTATCCTCACAAAGGTTGATTCATGGCGTTTGTTTTTTTGTGTGGTATTTGGAAACATTCCTAAAGCTCTGGTGTTGAAATAAGTAAAGTTTTGGTAAGTTGGCGTTGATGTTAGGAAACAGGATCCAGAAATACTGAATAAAACTTAATAAACTGACATCCAACTATCATCAAAACAAACCCATCATCACACTGATGATAGGTTTGTCCTCAGCCTACAGACAGTGGATGCATCACGTCTCTCTGGAAGGAGATCACAGACTCTTGGACGGTGATGTACTTCACGTTTATGTTTTATTTTATTTTTGAAGTGTTGTTTTCTGTGACGTAGTCCAACTGTCTTGAGGACTCAAAGAGAAAGACTTCACAAGAAGACAACAGAGTCCCACACTACGATATACTTCACTTACATGTGTCGGTCGCGTGTCTTTAACCACTTGTGTTGCAGAAGAAAAGGAAAAGATGTTCCCCTTCCTGGAAGTTAGAGATGTAAACAAACGAGGCTAGCTAACTAGCTTAGCTCACAACACATCGTGTTTGAAACCTCGTTGCTACGGAAACACAAACAAAATATGAATAAAGACACTAGAAAAACAAAGCGGAGATTAATATAACTGAATATTAACACTCGTGGGATATTATTAACACGAGAAAGCTTTACATTTGACCGGCTTTTATCGAGCTAGCAAGCGTTACGTGTTGTCGCCCACTGATGACGTGCTCAGTGACTCGTACAAGCTTTTCAAAATAAACGTCCTATGCGGAAATATTTGTATAAAGCAAATGAGTACTTAGTTACTTTACGTGTTTGTAAAAATCACAAACACAGAAATACCGTGGTGTAAAAAAGTACTCAATGGCAGGTACAAGTATTGCCTTCTAAATGTTACTCAAGTAAAAGTGCTGCAGTATTATCAGCAAACTGTACTAAAAGTATCAAAATAAAATAATAGTGATGCAGAATGGCTTTTTTCAGCCTTACATGACCATACAATATTATTTTGTTATGGTTTTATCACTTACATATGTTTTAATGTAAAGAATACACAAGTACTTATACTACTATACAAATATACATTGTAAATTGAGTTCTAAGTCAATGTAATTGGTTAAATGTCACCCTTTCTAAGGGTCACTAATTTTTATATTTAGAGACAAAGCAGAAAAACAACAGCTTAAAAATTTGGAAACTTGTTCTTGTGGGTCAATTACACTGTGCCACATAAACAGTATTATTAAATATTAATGTTACTGTGCTGCACATATAACTAAAATGTGTTTTATGATGTGATCTCTCATGTGGGTTTTAATACTTATACTAATATATATAGTATTTGTCCTGATGATTAAATTAAGCTTCTTTCTCTTCGTTCTTCCTAATGTATCTTAACTGTTTAAACTTCAGGGGCAATGATGGAAATAAGTACATTGTATTGTTGTTTGTTGTTCTATCTTAACAAAGGAAACACTCAAGGACATAAAAGAGCACTCAGGAAATTACCCAAAGTGTTTTTATCTGGCAATTATCCATAAGGAAAAATAAGAGAGGCAGCAAAAACGGTTTAGTTGTTTATTGAGGGGGGGGGGGGGGTTGAAGTTATAAAAATAAATTGCCGGTTCTTCTCTGTGTAACCAGAACACGACGCATCGGCCTTGGGTATTGAATTCACCGAAACCGAGCAAATAGAAACGTCTAAACTTGGGGAATAAATCTCATATTTCATTAAAATTAGGAAATTAATAAATATCATTATATTTCATTAAAATTAGGAAATTGATAAATGTAATGATATTTCATTAAAATTAGGGATTACATTTTACAAACTTTGGAACCACAGGGATTTAAAATCTGTGCACTTTACTTTCGCATGAAGCATAAGTTAAAAACACAAATGGAAGTTTACAAATGTTATTTGGAAGTAGAAAAACAAAAAAAACTGCGGCGCAGCTTTTCGAAGGCATCTTTAATTCGACCTAAACGTCTCATACAAAGCAGAAAGTAAGCTGTACAATGTCACATTATATTTTATTCCGTACACACTGTACAAAGTTCACTTCCTCCACTCGGCAGCTTCACGTTTGCGTCTCGACTTCCTCCCTGAACCGCGGAAAAGACTGGAAAAGGACATAAATATGAGCAGGCTCCGCCCATCCATCCTCAAAGGGCGATCTCGGCGGAAAAAATAACCAAATATTGGCATCCTACATGTAAGCTTAAAGTAGTATGCCCCCCCCCCCACGAAGCACTTTGATTAAAACTGGTTTCAATGTGCTTTAAAAAAAAAAACATCCGACTTCATAGCTTTTTGGTCAAAGTTGTCACAGTATTAAGAACACAAGAGGCGAAGACGCCAGTTTGACCCCCAAAAGAGCTTATTCAACAATTAATTGGTGTATTTTTATGTGTGTAAATTAAAAAGTTCAGACTTCAAACAAGCACAAGCTGTTCAAGCAGCGCGTGAATACTGTACAGTCGGCCCAACGTCAACAAAAACCTCTTGAGCGTTGATTCATGATTGAAGCTATCACTTAGCGTTACAAATAGAAACAGTACCGATCAAAAGAAGACTTCTTTCTGTCGTTTGGGGACGTGATCGTCCGGCCGAGTGGTTTCAGGTCTGACGGTGCACAGAGTGGCAGAGTTACCCTGGAATTCAGTTCCTCGTTTATTAGTACACACAGTGTAAGTAGGGCCGGGTATCATACCTTTGTTTGTTTGATACATTGACAAGTATAAACATGTTTCTTTTAACATTTATGCCACAATGAAAAAACAAAAAACAAAAAAAAAATTTCGTTAAAATAAAAAAGGTTAAGTTAAAAAAATAACACGCCGACGTTTGAAGAACTAAACACAATACTGTCTCAGGAACGATGTGATGAAAAGGACACGTTAATAAGAGTACACATCTGGCCGGCTATCGGAGGCCGACTCTCGATGCCGGACAGCTTCCCAACTCCAAATTCAGAGCTGAACATATTTCACTGAGTTCCCCGGAGACCTCAGGACTTAAAAAGAGACGCTTCCATTTGTTTCAAAGTTCTCCAGAAAGTTTTTGCAGTACCTTTTTGTTTTTGAGGTTGTATACATACATCAGAAACAAGTAGACGTCAGACATTTTGCGTCTGAGACTTAACAGTCGAAAAGTGAAGTGACTTCACGATGTTTCCTTAAAGAACCGCCAGGTGTCAGTCCTCCAATCATCCGACAGCTGATAGAAATGTGCCCCCCCCCCCCCATAACCTTCACAGACTCTTTTTAATGTGGCTTAAGGCGTCCCACAAGGCTTATCCCCGGGTCCTCTATCGTTTGTTCTTCGGGATCTTTTCCTGAAGGGAGACCTGCGACGCCTTTAGAATTTCAGAATGAAGCAAATGTCTTTAAAGTCCATTAAAACAAGAAGAAACATGATCCATTAGATAGACTTTCAAAACTACTACGTTTTAGCGTAATGTGTCATTTCCAATTCCGACGAAAAGTCCGGCTTCTCTCTACATCTCTCTCCTCTGTAACATTTGGGTTCCTTGACTTCTAAACCCGTTGCTGTGTGAATATTGTTTTACAGCTGGAGACTTTAGACGTTAGTAAACTCTTCTAATCTCAGCAGCTCTTCACTTTTGGCCCGTTTAGAAACTGATTTTCCAAACTGTTTTTAAAGGCAGTGACCTCTGACCCTGAAATGCACATTTAACCCATCGCCAGCCTCTAAAACGTGGTTCTCGGATCTGCTGCATAAGCTCCGCCCCCTCAGAGCAAATGTGATGAAAATGGTCTTTTTGTATTTCTTCTCGGGAACGTCTCCTTCTTTTCTGTTATGTTCTACGTGTCTACTTTGTAAAAATCAATTGTATGGAAATCTTATAAATAGTTTATTATCAATATTATTAGAATGTATGATAGTATGCATACACACACTTTAAAAAAAATAGCCACGTTAAACTTCTAAAAGGTTTTCAAAAGTCTAGGAAGTGGAGTTTTTATGTAATGAGCCCATCTGGTCATCTATCTGGGGTGAACACAGGTTATAAATCCTTCTGGAACACGTAAAACAAAATGACCATGAGGTACAACACATCTCGGTTGAATTTACAAAACAAGTACGTCGAATGTTCTTTCCTCTTTTCTTTGTTTTTTGTGTCTGTGTGTGTGTGTGTGTGTGGGGAGGGGGGGGTTGAAAGACGATTATCTGGGATCTCCCCAAATCGTCCACGACAAACAAAAGATGAGAAGAAAAAAAGTCAAGCAGGATTTGTGGGAAGAAGAAGAAAAATATCAAACTCAAAATGAGAGTGGAGCCCTGCCGTCTGCCTCCGTGTTGCGGTCTGAATAATTCCGTCGGTTCTTCCACCGGAGAAGTTCATAAATATGCGAGAGCCGGAAGCCTCGGCCAGTCGCTCGGCTTCTGGAGGAAACCGAGACTACGATTGTTAAATTGGATCCGGTCCAAGTCCACCAGGGAGGATCCCGTTGCACGCCGCAGTGTCTCGAGGGTGCAGGGGGCCTCTCCCAGAACGGGGTCCGGCTCAGGCCCCTTGGTGTCGTCTCCTCGGCCCCTCCCCTCCTTTCCTTCCCCCTTGGACGCAGCCTTCAGTGTCAGAGTCCGTCTGCGTGGCGCTCACAGGTTCTTGGTGTTGATGTGAGTCTTGTAATGCTTCGTCAGGTGGTCGCTCCGCATGAAGCGCTTCTGACACTGGCTGCACTCGAAGCGCTTGTCTCCTGGGGGGAAAGGGGGCGGAGTCATGTTTTTAATGTCAAACGACAAACAACAGCGTTTGTGTTCAAGAGAGTCAAAGTTAAAGCGCTGTGTTTTTACCCAAACGTAATTAATATTCTCTCTACTAATACAGACAGGGTTCTTACACATTTTGACCAATGCTTTTCCAGGACTTTCCACCAAATTTCCATGACCAAACTGAAAATCTTGGTACAAACATGAACATTTTAGAAAATGCTGCATATTGAGAGCGTGTGCCGGCTTATATTTCGAGCGTCCTTCTTTAAAAAACATATTAATTATTTCAACAAATTTTCATGACTTTTCCAAAACCTTTATGATTTAAGTTTTTTTCCATGACTTTTCCAGGCCTGGAAATGACCATTTTGAAATTCCATGACTTTTCCAGGTTTTCCATGACCGTAAGAACCCTGTACAGATAATAATGAGAATATTTTAATATATCCAGAGTCTGACTCATCCGTCCTCTACATTTTAAATGACCTGATGTCATGAACTGATCCTCAAAGTTTGGGATACAAGAGGAGAGAACTTCTCGTTTCCTGGTTGTTTTACTTCACTCCGTCTTAATCGCCTTAGCTTTAGCCTGCAGAGAAACTCCCAGAGAAGTTCCCCATTGTGTGTGTGTGTGTGTGTGTGCCGGACCTGTGTGCGTCCTGGCGTGCCGCTGCAGCTCGTCGCTGCGCGTGAATCGCTTCCCGCAGAACACCCAGTTGCAGACGAAGGGCCGCTCGCCGGTGTGCAGCCGGACGTGAGCGCGGAGCAGCGACGTCTTCCGGAACGTCTTCTCGCAGCCGGTGATGTGGCAGATGTGCTTCCTCTTCCCCACCTCGCCGGGCCTGCACACACACACACACACACACACACACACACACACAGTGAGACATGCAGGTTTCGGGGGCCTGGTCCTTCAGAGGCATCTGTCCGTTCAGCCTCTGCAGACGTGAGGCGCGTGGTGCACCTCTTGTCTGCGTCCTTGCAGTTGGGGCAGGTGCACGCCATGCGCCTCTTCTTCTCTCCCGGCTGACCCGGCAGCTCCAGGGTCAGAGTCTGGTCCACCTGGATGGACGGCTGGCCCGGCGTGGTGGCCAGCTGGAGGCCGCCCTGCATCGTCTGCACCGTCAGGTGCTGCTGGCCTGAGGGGGGAGAGGCAGAGACACCGTCAGGAGACCACACACGCTGCGTTCCCCGTCCTGACCACCAGGGGACGACTCCTCTGGTTGTATAGAAGTCTCTGCTTCATGTTTTAAAGCTGAATTTGCTCTCCTGACCACCAGGGGGCGACTCCTCTGGTTGTATAGAAGTCTCTGCTTCATTTGTTAAAGCTGGATTTTCTCTCCTGACCACCAGGGGACGACTCCTCTGGTTGTATAGAAGTCTATGCTTCATGTGTTAGAGCTGCATTCACTCTCTTGACCACCAGGGGGCTCCTCTGGTTGTATAGAAGTCTACGCTTCATGTGTTAAAGCTGCATTCTCTCTCTTGACCACCAGGGGGCGACTCCTCTGGTTGTATAGAAGTCTCTATAGTGACTCTACTTCTCTTGATGTCTTCCCTCAGTAAACATGTAAACATTAGTTTATGTCTCAGTCTCTAGCTTCTATACGGCATGATGTCATCGTTTATACTTGGTGGTCATTTAGAGTCCCACAGCTTTAGGGGCGGGGCTACAGGTGATTGACAGGCCCCTCGTCCTCTGATGCCTTGCGGCTCACCCCCCGCGTTGGTGATGGTGACGGGGACCCCTTGGACCTGGACCCCGTTGATGCTGATGGTCTGGACCGCCTGCGTGGTGGAGGTCAGCTGCGGCGTGCTGAGCGACATCATCCCGCCCGCCGGGGCGATCTTCGCCAGCGTCCGTTCCTTCCGCCCCCCGGCCTGCGTTCTTTTGGCGCCGGCCGGCGGCGACGTGGCCGCCTGGCTGCCGGCGGTCGCCGTGGAGACGGGGTCCTGGATCTGGACCGACTGCCACTCGCCGGACGCCGTTTTGAAGAGAATCTGGAGGGGCGGAGCTTGCGTTCAAAGCGGAGCGCCTGTGCGTCTACGGCGCCGGGCTCTCGGGGCGTCTCCGACAACGCACCTGCGTGGGCGTCTGGTCCACCTGAGACACCTGGAGGCTCGACGGTCTCTGCGGGACGGGCGGTAAGGTGGCGGAGGCGGCCTGCACCACCTTCAGCGCCTGCGGGGGGATTTGCACCACCTGCGGCTCCGGCTTGGACTGGACCAGCTGCACCTGCTGCACCATGGGCGGCTGGCCGGGGCTCTGCACGATCAGCAGGTTGTTGCCCGCCTGCAGGGCGGCGACAGAGAGGAGAGAGAGAGGAGCGTGAGACACCGAGGAGGACTCACCAAGAACGACTCGTTTGGGAAATCTACGGTTGAGTCAATATTTTGGGAAATATTCCAGGATTTTGGACTTCTTTAATAATAATAATGGATTCCATCTGTAAGGCGCTTCTTCTCAGTGAAGTCAGGAGGTCGGTTTATGGCGCCGCCTTCTCGCTTCTATCACGTTTTTTATTCGTTCGGCTTTCGGAGAAACAATCCGACAAACGACAAACAAACCATCATAAACTCTCGTAGCTCAAAGTTTATTTCATCGTCTGACACGAATAACTGATCACGTCGTTAAAGACGGAGATCTATTGGGATCAATACCGACGTGAGAACACGATCTGGGGAAGTTTCATCTTAAAAAACGTTTAAATGTGAAAGAATATAAAGTCAAGAGATCCTGTTATCATTATAATAACTCTGTGTACCAGGAGTCAGCCACACAGTAAAGACTGAATAACGTTGGTTACCTCGATGTCGATTTGTCGCTTAACGGAAAATAAAAAAAAGTTTCTCAACACTTTTTTATTTTCAGAAAAGTGATTTAGTGAAATACTTTAATCTGTTTTATTTATTCTAAATGTTAAGAAACGTTAAGAAATGTTTGTGGACAAAACTATTCATTAATTCCAGCTTCAGGTCACTGAACTCGTTCAGCTGCGCCGACATCGAGCTGAACGCAGGACGGCCGAGTGGGTACACAAAGTACACAAAGTACATATCAAAGTACACATAGTACCCATCCCGGCTCCCCGGCGTCGTACCTGGATGATGTTGTCTCCGGCTTCGATGAGGATGGTCTCCATCTGCTCGGGGGGCGGCGAGGCCGGCGGGGCGAGCTGCGAGTAAGCAGCCAGGACCAGCTTCTTCCTCCGGCCCCGCCCCCCCCGCCCCGGTCGGGGCGCGGCGAGCGGCGCCTCCGTGATGAACTGCGCCCCGCCCACCTCGCCGGTCGCCACGTTGAAGGGCAGCGTGATGCCGCCGGGCAGCTGCAGCACGTTGTTCTGCCTGCGCGGCTTGGGCGACGGCTTGATGGCCACCGCCTTCTGCTGCGCGAGCGGCGCCGCGGCGGCGGGCGGCGGCGCCGCCATGGGCGCGGTGATGATGGCCTGGTTGGTGCCCGGGATGAGCTGGATCTGACCGCCCTGAGGCATCATCTGGATGGTCTGGGCGCCTTGGATCTGCGGCACCATCTGGTACTGGATGTTGGCGGGCGCGGCGGCGTTGGCGCGGCCCGGGCTCTGCTGGATGGTGAGCACGATGGGGCTGCCGGGCGCCGCGGAGCCCAGGCCGGCGGGCAGCTGGATCACATTGCCCTTGGCCGAGAGGAAGCCCAGGTTCTTGGGCGGCGCCGGGGCGATGGGCGCCGGCTTTATGGGGAGGAGCCGGCGAGGCTGAGGCTGCGACGGAGGAGACGCCGCCGGGACCTGGGCGGCGGGGGGGCCGATCTTACTACAGGTGGCAGCCAGGAGGGCCAGAGGGGAGGGCTGAGGGTCCTGATGGACACACACACACACAGAGAGAGAGAGAGACACACACACACACACACACACACACACACACACACAGACACACACTGCATCAAAACCACGTCAGCACTGAGATAAGAAGCTAAAACATGATCGTGATGATCATAATAAAGATATTCCAACACGTCGTGGACGACGTTGAAGGTTTACTGGATGTTTCCAGCTGTAGAGCTTTTGATAAGATAAGATATTCATTATTAGTCCCACAGTGGACATAGAGCATTAATAAAAATAAAAGATACAAATAAAAAACACAAAACACAATACTAAATACTAATACTATTACTAAAATACAAAATACAGAATACAAATACTAAATTTGATCTTAAATTAAATCTTGATCTCCTTATGTGTGATTATTATTATTATTATAAGTCGGTGACTTTCATATATATATATATATATATATATATATATATGAAAGTCACCGAGCTGAGCTAAGCTATAAATAAATATATAAATTAAATTATATATCTATAAATTAATAGAATTAATATATATATATATATATATATATATATATATATATATATATATATATATATATATATATATATATATATTTATATATAGCTCAGCTTGGTGACTTTCACCTCTAGTATGAATGTCTCTTTAACTCCACTAGAGCAGTGGTGAGTAGAACCACGACGCCCTCGTTGCTCGCCAGTTAAGTTTTTAAATCCCTTTGAAGACGCTCTTCTCTCCGGCAGATAGGAGTGAATTCATCTCATGGGGGGGGGGAATCGGTTGCTCGGTAACGACCCTGGCGCAAAAAAAAAAGAAGAAGCGTGCCTCCTGGCGCGCAAAGTGCGTGGCGGGTAAGAGAAAGCGGCCTGGGTATTCCTGGGACGCAGCAACAGTGGTGCGCCACAGACGAGCAGTCAGACTCGCGCGACGCGTCTTTACGGTTCGGGCTGTTAGAACAGAGACAGATCTGGGAAGCTCAGAGTCTCTGTTCTGGCTTCACGTTACTCACTTGCGTGGAAGCGGATATCGCTAAAAGCTGAGGTATTCACTGGGACTTCAGCAATCATTGGTATTTAACTGTCCTGTTGTTCTGGAGGAAACACACACACACACACACACACACAGACGACAATCAGACAAGGAGGAAAAAGTTGATAAAAACACAAACATAAATCATAAATACTTTCCCTCTTCGAGTCACAGGACTCTTGTCCTGCAGCTTTAGCGTCACACATTGTCAAATAATCATCTACCAAAGCAAAGTGTTGTTTTTTTGAGGAAGACGAATGCTTGAGCCGCGCATAACGACAACTTTGAATGTTTTCCGTCTTTGTTTTACTTCATTAACGCAAATTAACTTTAATTATAGAGGTTTTTTTTTACTTAATTTCGGTGCAGAAAATGAAAAGGGGGATAACGAAAAACACCGTGATGAATTATCTGTCGCCGATACCTTGTGAGTTTTCTGCAAGTTAATTTTCACGCCGTAACCTCGAGAGCGCTGAGGGACGCAGTTAGTAATGTAAAAAAAAAAAAAATCATGCTTTTGTAAATAGTCAACAAATGAGATGAAGTTGAGACAAAGACTCGCGCTGTGTGCGAGGAAGATTAAATGATTTTGTTATTTTGATGATTTAATCAACGTAACGACCAGGAAATGTTTAAATGTCACGGACAACAAATTGACGGACGTCCTTTTAGATGAAACGTCTGTCCAGAGAGCCGGTTGTCATGACAACTAACGGACAGTCAACCCTCTTTGACCAATATCAAAACACCGAGAACTAGAACGGGCCCTCGATAGAGTGCATACATTTGCATATCACCAGGTTGGGCATTGAATTATGAACATTTTAGAATAGAAATTGACCTTGACCTTTGACCCGATCGATCCCAAAATCTAATCAAATGGTCCCCGGATAACAACCAATCATTCCACCTAATGTCATGTGATTCGGTTAAATCCTTTCTAAGTTATGCGAGTAACACGCATACAAATAAATAAATAAATAAGTGGCGATCAAAACATAACCTTCTGCATTGTCAATGCGAAGGTAATGATCTGGATGTTAGGGAAGCAAAGCAACGCGGGGCCGGGCGCCACAAGGAGACATATATTGAGCGCGTTACATTTCCGCTCAGACAGTCGGCATAAGTACGTTTGGGGCAGGATGCCCAAAAGTTTAAGAGCTGCAGCCTAACGGCCCAAAGACGTTGAGGCCGTTACTGTCCGAGAGATTTGTGCTGCGGCTCGTTCACCGAAGACAAGCGGGAGTAAATCGAAGTGCAAAAGACTCATTTGAAGTGAGGCGGCCGCCGCAGCCTCCAGGGAGCGTTTCTATCCGTGGCTTCGTGCAGCAGGTTCGACCCGACGCGCGTCATCGCTCAGGAACGCGTGAACAGACGCAAACATTCATCATATCTCCAGCATCCGATTAACGTTACGGTGGAGCTCCAATGCCCGCCGGCGAAAAACAATACGGAACATTTTAGATCTGCTGCTCTGAGTGTTTCCTGAATCCACGAAGAATATTCAGACCATCTGAGCAGGGTTTTTCCTGCATAGAGAAAATGTGCTCGATCCCAAAATCTATGGTCTAACTAATCATCCCACCAAATGTCATGCGATTCGGTTTAACACTTTTTGAGTAATGGGAATAACACGCAAATAAATAAATAAATACGGCGATCAAAACACAACCTTCAGTATTCTCAATGCGAAGGTAATAAAACCTGAACAGCGTCCTTTGCTTTGTGCAGCGACGTGTAACTCGCAGCTCGGTGTCACCGTGCCGTGTCATTTCCCTCTGGTGAGGATTAAGCTCAACTTGGTGGCGCCAAACTAATCGTAATACCCGACAGGTGGAACAACTGTAGCTGCTCCTACGACAGCAGTTGGACGAAGAGCATCGGAAACACGAGTTGTTTGTTTACGAGGGAAAAGCCTCCGACGCAAAGCTCTCCCGGCCGCGACGTGAACGTCCCGATGACGCCTCCTCATGATGGATCGTAGAGAAGCCGCGGCAACGGCGAGTGACTCATCTCTCTCGCCTGTGATACAGTTTTGACATTAAATACCACAGCTTTAAAATCATTTTAAAGCTGTGGTATTAGTATTTTTTTAGTAAAAGTCCAGCGATTGTGCATGGAAATTATCCCTGTTTAACTATTAAGTATGACGATTCTAGATCCATATGAGTGTGTTGCTTTTTACAGCTGGAGATGTAATAGTTGTGCTAATCGTAACTTCTTTATGCTGTCGGGCAGTTTAATCTACACACGATGATCATATGTTTTATAACGTCCTGTGAGAACCACAAACACAACTTTTCATGAGCTCAGAGAAAGAACAACAACATCCCGGTTTTCAACTTTCCAGCTGATTCAAGATGCTTTAAAAAAAAAATGTTAATTAAGTTTCGCCGCAAGTCATGAAGCAAATATTCACCCTTCAGTTCAAAACCTGGAGATACGTGGAAGTGAACACTGTGACCAAAGCTGTCAGACTAAATGTAAAGAGTAACAAGTGCCACCCTTCCCTCAGAGGTGTGGAGCATGGAGCTATAGTGGAAACAGACATAAAGTGCATGTGGATGAAGTCACTCAGCATGAGCTCCACTTTTCAAAGGCTGCGACGTCCAAGCAATGCAACACATGCATGCACCAGTTATTATAATGAAGTGCCATAACATAAAAAGGCGGAAATCAAATTCTACTTGTTTACCTTTCGTCTCTCAAGTGTTATTTTTAAATGCTAAGTATTCAACTGCAACTGGTGAGTGTTTTGCATGGTTAAGCCAGTGAGCACTCGGTCCACCGCAGCCAGTACCGCTCACATTAAAAACAAAACAGTGCGGCCTCGGAGCGGCGCCGCCATGGAGCCTGCTGCCCGCAGCTAGCGGTGGTCGCTAGCTAGCTAGCTTAAGCTGCTTCTGACCCGAGAGCAGCTTAGTTTGTACTTTTAATCGACCCGAGCTGGAGCCGTAACTGTGTTGTGGTAAACATGGGCAGCAGGGGAAGGGAGGACGGTGAGTAGAGCACCACATGGATAACAATAGCACATTCGGCTAGCTGAAGCGAAGCTAGCAAGACAAACTCTCTTTGAATACGTTACAGAAGAAAAAAAAAAAAGGCAGCCCCCTTTTTTTTACCGGAAGTGCATTTGGTTATTTTGGTTCACGCGACTGGCCGAGGCACCCTTAAAAACACGTTTATTAGTACCGCGAAACGTCCGGCGCGCTTATGTCCAATGCAAATACATGTTTAACGAAGTAGTATGTAGTATAAACGCCAATGTTTTAATTCCTACCCACCGCTCATGACGACATTCGCTCTCCGTGAGCTTGAAGACCGAGCCCCGTCGGAGGAACCCGCCCCGCGCTCGCAGGACCAATCGGCGCACGGCGGAGCGTTGAGTGACGCGAGCGGGCGGCCAATCGGCTCGGGGCGCGAGCGCAAGCCAGATTCGAGAGAAGCCAATCGCGGCGCGAGATTCTCGGCGTGTCACGCGAAGGACGGCGGCTCGACCAATGGGATGTCGACATTCGCGCTCGGCGGAGTCGTTTCTTAAAGAGGGAGCCGAGGAACGAGCGTGAGGACCAATCACAGCGAGGTTACGGTTTGACGGACGTCCCGAAGGACCAATCAAACATCCGGAGGGCGGTTCCATCCGGACGAGAGCGACAACCGCGTCGATCAATGAGCTTTCAGTCGCTCGTGCGTGACTCGTTTTAAACTGTCCCGTGCTCGGAGCAGCGGCCCGTTATGCGGGACAACAACACGCCGTTAGCTAGCCAGCGTCAACGGATTATACTTCAAATTAAAGCCACAATAATATGCACTAATGTGCCTGTTAATGAGCTGGAGGTAATTAGTGCGCAGGCGTGTTCTTAGAAAACAAAAAGTCATACAGGTGCACGTGCAAGTCTTTCAGATTATTCACTTTGCCTAAATAACAGTAATAACAAATACTCTGCTACTTAATTAGAAATGTGTCAATATAACCAGTAAAATGCCCCCATGCTCTTATAGTTTTATATTATATAGTTAAACTGTATTGCACTGTTGCAGGTGGTGGAACTCATATTAAGCTCTTGATGATTATTTCCATGGATTACACATGTTCTCCAACAATCAATTGATTGTTTTTAATTCGGGAAACTATTGGAAAAAGCCCAAAGTGAGTTCATAATATTTGTTTTGAAGTCCAAACCTGGACATTATTACGAATAATTAAACAAACAAACAACACATGTCATAAAGAGAAAAGGAGATTAAATCCTCACGTGTGGAGCGGGAGCCGTGAAATGTTTTTTACATTCAAAATAAAATGAACTATTTTTTTTTTTTCCGTCTTCAAAACAGTTTCTTATTTTATGTGTAAAAACAATCATCCTCCGTAAAGTCATTAATGTTTTCACATGTAGAGGAGTACACATGTACAGTGTTTCCCCTGGAGGAGTGGAGTATGAAGAAAAGACTTGAGTACATCATGACTGCCCCCCCCCCCACACACACACACACTCCTTCTCCCAAAGTGCACTTGACCTTATTCACCACACTGTCGTGCATGTGTGTTTTCCCTCATCCGCTCATCTCCATCATGCTCTGCAATCGAGAGTCCTGCTTTTAGCTCTGAAGCCTTTTTTTCCTCCCTCTTCACCTCAAAGTGTGCTGCGGTTAGAGGAGGAGGAGGGGAGGAGGAGGAGGAGGAGGAGGAGGAGGAGGAGGAGGAGGAGGAGGAGGAAGATATTCTGTCTCTCACCGGCTCCCCAGGCTCTTCTGTGGAGTCTCACAGAGAAAAGAGCTGCATAATTTAACTGGGATATCTCTTCTTCTTCTTCTTCTTCTTCTTCTTCTTCTTCTTCTTCTTCTTCTTCTTCTTCTTCTTCTTCTTCTTCTTCTCCTCCTCATCTTCCTCCTCCTTCTCCTTCTTCTAACGAGCTTCGGCTGGCGTCAAAGAAATTAAACATTTAAAGTGGCTCCGCCGTGCAGAAACCAGCCTCTCTCTCTCTCTCTCTTCAACTAAATATATAATCATTTAAACTCGTCTGTTCTTGATGTCGTCTTTCAGATGAATCGAGTGTTTCTGCTTTTTTGGCCACATAAAACATTTCACTTGAACTTGTAGGTGAATTCTTGAAATTGAAAAAAAGCAGCGAGACAAAAAAAGAAAGCGAAGCTCATCACGAAGTCCGACTTCCTGTTGGTTCCTGAGGCTTTCAACCACATCGTGATGCGTTTGTTCAGTTGCCATGGAGACGGTCATCGCGGTGACCTGAGCAGAGACTCGTTCATGCGTTCATCACTCGATAGAAAACCATCTGCGTACGCTGAGCGAGGCCACGTCCTGGACCGAGAGCGTAAACAAACAAGACAACTAAATGCATGTGAAAGAAATCCAGATATCTAAATCCTGTCCTTCACGATATTACCTTTTCTTATTATTATAATATAATTATGAAAGCTTGAATCTTCAATCTTCTTAAAAAATTCAACAAAATATAAATAAAAACAATAAAAGATGCCACACACACACACCTGTTGTATTTTTTCTTCTTCTTCTTTTTATTATTATTATTTTTTTACTGAAAACACTGAGCCAGTAGCCAGCTTCAGCGGAAACACACCTGGGCATTTCAACAAATAAAACCGACAGGTAGAGAGAGAGACGACGGCAGATATACACACTGTGAGGCAGGGGGCATTGTGGGTAACGGAGGCCCGAGGCGGACGTCCCCATACGGTCAAATTCAGAGAACGGTTGTTGTTGCGCGTGAACTCCACACTAGTTTATTGTTCTCTTCTGTTGCCATGACGAACTTAACGTAGACGCTTTTATTGTTGTAAGACTTCCTGTCTGAACAATCAGGAGGATGAGATGACGCAAGAAAGGAAAAGTGAGATTACAGAGAAAGTGACATCGTTCCCATTCTGCATTGTTTTGCCAAATGTTTTGGAATAAAACAGTTATCAACGTGAGCTGTTTGATTTGTAAGTTGCATTTTTGGGTTTTTTTTTTCTTTCTTTCTTTGGTGTATTTTTCCCCGTAAACGGCAAATATATGTGTGGAGATCACGCCACAGAGCAACAGATCTACGGCGGCGGAGCCTCGACGGACCACAATGCAATGCGGCTCCAGGACGCGTGACGCCACGAGCTCCGCCGCTCGCCTAAAGGTCGTCCAGGGGCATCATGGGAAATGTAGGAAAATCACTGCAATAGTCCAGTCCAGAGGAAGTGAATTAGTTTGCAGAGACACACACAGTTCTCCTGTGTTGTTTGTGTTCCACTGACTAGCGGCGTGTGTTTGGGGAGAGTTGAATGAACAACTGAAGGTACAATCCACCATGTTAGAGGAGTGACATCAAGAGAGGACGAGGCAACCGCGCCCGCCTCCCGGAATAAGAGATTCCGGTGACATTCGTAGGAACGCCATGATGACGCAGAGCAGCTAAGACCCGCCCCCACCGGAGGGGAGCCGAGTCCTCTCCACCGACACCGTGTGCAATACCACAAACGTCCACTGCACGGCAGAGAAATGTCCTCCGCTGCGAGGCTAACGACGGCTAATCTCTGAAGAGAATTCATCGTGTGTGAAGCGCAGCAGGAGGTTCGACTTCATCTGGTCGCTTGTTCAAAGTTCCCGGTGCCATGTTTCGAGGTCCTAAATCCACGCTGAACGCATCACTGCGCACACGTCGGACAGCTGCCTGGAAAACAACCGGGAAAGGCCAAAGAGCTGCTGGGTACCGAGCGGGTACTGAACCCGGGAGGAGGAGGACGGGAATGGCAGTTAAGCTGCGGTATTATGTTCGCTAACTACGGTAAATCGATGGCACTCATGTTGCAGAAAAAAAAAGGGTTTCAAAGTGTGGAAATCTGATGTTTTTAGCGAGCTGAAGGCGTTGCGTTAGCGCTCCGTTAGCGTTCCGTTAGCGTTAGCATCTCTATGACGTCAAAGAGGGAAAAGAAACGTTGACATCTCCGGGCGGTAAACTTTCTAAGATGTTGCACATCTGGCTACAAAGTGGCAGCTGCTGGTTCCCAATGGAACACAAGAGAACGCCTCGTGTGACATCACTGATGTGGGCGTGGCCTGAAGCCCAGCATCACCGCTAACGGGTTGAGGCGAAACTAAACACGCCGTCTCGCTAATCAGTAATACTGATCTCGAAAAATTAGGGTGGAATTCCAAAAGGAGGAGATGTTTAAGTGCAAAACAAGAAAAAATAGAGAAATAAGATTGAGCATTTAATTTAATTTAAACCCTGATATGTCTAATGTACATTTGGGCTAATATTAAAATTAAGTTATTTCCAGGCAGAAAAAACCCGAATCGCGTATCCCCGAAACAAGACGATAGGTCCTCCGACATGGCGCCGCCGCCCTGCCTGTGTGTGTGCGTGTGCGTCTCTCCCGACGGCGACTCGCGATCCACGGCGCCGCGCTCTGAGCGGAGGGAACGGCGGGAACGACGGGAACGACGGGAACGACGGGAACGACGACGCGGCAGCAAACAAGTTGTACAAATCGACCGTCGCGTGTTTCAAAAGTTCGGTTCAGGAGCTCCGGGGGAAAAAAAGTGTTCAAAATCCGAGTTCATAATTCTCCATTGTTGTTTTCCACCCGCCCGACGGGCGAGAGCCTCTGAGCGGCGCTCTGCCGACGGGCCGGGGCCTCTGCACCTGAATGTCTCGCGTCCGGCTGCAAACACTCGCCCCCTCTTGGTTTTAGTCCGAGTCAAAGAGAGAGAGAGAGAGAGAGGCGGGTCCATCCGGGTCCAGCGTGACACACAGGAGCATCCGGGGACTCTTATTGGCTGATGCTGGAAGACTGGCAGACCAGTGCAGACCAGTGCAGACCAGTGCAGACCAGTGCAGACCAGTGCAGACCAGTCCTCCACACAGAAACCTGGAGACACGGAGCAGAGTTAAAGCCGTCACATGATGAACTGTTTCCCCTTTCGCCATAGACTGAATATGAGAAGTGGGCGGAGCCATTATCACATTTTGGAGCCGTGAGTTCGCCATCTTGGTTTATTGTGCAACCAATGAGCAGAAGTGTCAATCACCTGTAGCCCCGCCCCCAAAGCGCCCCCTGCTTTATGGTCTGTGTGACTCTAGATGACCATAATGTACTAAATGATGACATCATGCTGTATAGAAGAAGACTTGAAACTAGAGACTAAGACATAAACTTATGTTTACAATGTTTACTGAGGGAATACATCAAGAGAAGTAGAGTCACTGTATAGACTTCTATACAACCAGAGGAGCCCCCTGTTGGTCAGGAGAGAGAATGCAGCTTTAAAAGATGAAGCATAGACTTCTATACAACCAAAAGTTAATCCATTTATAGATCGATCGATCGATCTCTCTCTCTCTCTCTCTCTCTCTCTCTCTCTCTATATATTCTCTATATATATATATATATATATATATATATATATATATAGATGTATATATCTATGTATACACACAGCCAACCCACACTCACTTGAGCTGAGAAGATCTCTGCTGCTACGTCTGTGACTCCGCCTCCTGCGCCGCTCCCACCACCTTCCGGATGCTCTTGATTGACAGGTACGTCTCCTCCTCCGGGTCATAGTAATAAAACTTACTCAGGTAGGATATTAGCGGTCTGGAGAGAAGTGGATACAAAACGCGGGGGGGGAAACAAAGTCAGCCATGGGCCAGGCGTCCCTGTTTGTCATATTCTGTGACACAACTAAAGGATTGTCATTTAATTTTGTGTTTAATGTCACAGAGCGAGACCCAAAGCCCTCGGACGTCATAGTCGGATGTGTAGTTTGTTCCTGAATAGTTGGATGTGCAGTTTGTTCCTGTGTGGAGCACCTGGGCAGAGGAAGCTCCTGGATGTGGTCGATGCGGACCATTTGCCGGATGCAGAAGCGACAGAGGTGTTGCAGCGACTTCACGTTGCTGAAGCGAGACACGGGATACAGCAGCTGGACCGGGGTGGGAGGAAGCCCTGCCACACACACACACACACACACACACACATGGTTGACTAACATGTTTCCCTATATGTGGTGTCTGTAGTAAAAAGGCACAGACATACAGTCTCTCAAGGCACTTCTCACTAAGTGGCAGCCCACATCCATTTTTTATCGACTCAGGGGCTGCATGCATATATATATATATATATATATATATATACTATATATGTGTGCATATATATAATATATAATATATACATATATATATTATATATTATATTGTATTTTTAAATTATATATATACATATATATATATATATATGTGAATATATGCGTAAGTAAATGTAAATAAGTAAATAAATGTGTATGTATATATTATATATCTTTAAATATATTTACATACGTATATTCATATATTTATGTATCTCTAAATATACATATATATATATAAATATATATAAAGATATATAAATATATAATATATATATAATATATGTGATATTAATGAATATATATATATATATATATATATATATATTTCTTTAAATATATATGTCATATATGACCCATATTTCTTTACCTGGGACTCTGGAGCGGAGGAAGTAGAGGAATTTCCCGTTCTTGGAGTGCATGATGGCTCGCTCGATGAACTCCACCACCGAGTGGCAGCGGTCCTCAAACTTCGGGTGACACCACAAGCTGAATGTTCCTGGAGACGCGTGGCGTTTAAAAACACATCAGTGTTAGTGCTCCATGCGTGTGTGTGTGGTGTGTGCGTGTGTGTGTGTGTGTGTGTGTGTGTCTCACCCCGGTAGTGCTCCATGCGTGTGTGGTGTGTGACCCCCTGCGACCTGAAGCTGAGGCTCAGGATGTACCGGGGGTCCGAGCTGTCCCGGACTAGGAAGGATCCGTCCGGCTTCCCCTTCAGCTTCATCTCGGCGTCCTCCCAGTTCATCGGACCCCAGTACCAGCCACACTGGGGAGGAGGAGACCGTCAGTGAACCGCGAGACACAAAACCACGGACGCGACCGTCACGTTACCATGACAACCCCGGAAAATGTTCCTCCGTGCGTAACTGTGTGTGATGCTTGCATGTGTTTCATGTTGCATCTTTAATCCTTAATGTTTAGGCGTTAGTCTCTTACGCCCACGTATTTTTTTAACCTGTGTTTTACTTCACATTGCTATGAATTGTGGGTAATTCCCCGAGGCAAAAGTCTGCAGAAATGCAGAACCTCATATTGAGGGGATCGTGATTGGGCCTCTGGGCGTAGAGGGGGCGGGTCCTTCAACGTGCAAGCCCATTGGTCAAAAGTTAGGAAGCGATACATCGGCAAATGAGCTTGGTCGTTAACTTAAAAGACCAAATGATATTATTAGAGAAGAAAATATATTTTTATCTAATAAAATATTGTAGAACGGATATCAAACTGACCATCTTTCTGTTTTAGACCAAACAAACATTTGAGAATTTAGATTATACTTTTAATCTAAATGCAATTCATTAAAATATTTGATTAAGTTAAATGTGAAAAATAATCCCATTACCAATTAAAAGACATACGTATAATACATATAAAATTAATATATATATAAATTAAAATATATATAAAATTAAAATATTTTTATTTCTATATATAATATATATATATATTTCTCAATAAAATATTATATATATTATATATATATGTTATATACATTAATTGATATAATAAATAAATATTATATATACATTGTACTTATGTATATATTATACATATATGTAAATAAATAAAAATAATATATACATATATATATATATATAGACATATACTGTATATAAATACATTTATATATATATATATATATATAAATGAAGTAAATCACATCATCAAGTAAATAATAACTATAATATTTTTTAAATAATAAAAAGTGGGGTTCTTACCTTCTCTAGTTCTCTCAGACTGGCGGTGAAGTTGCTCGCTTCGGACCGGCGCAGGGCACACAGCATGGGGGGCGGGGCATGTCTGGAAGGGGGAGGAGCATCCGCCGGCGACGGGGTGGAATGAGGGAGGGCCCGGAGGAAGGCGTCTAAACCAGAGGAAGAACGTCACAGGACATTAGAAAGGTGAGAGGACCAGTGTTGACCACGGAGACTCGGGCTGCTTCCTTTTGCTCCATTAGGCCGACGCCCATTTCCTGCTCAGCCAGGAAGCGGCGGATTCAACCAGAACGTCTTACCATTGAGGCTGAGGCTGTGCTGGATGGTGGCGTGGGAGGGAGGAGGAGGAGGAGGGAGAGGCAGGGGGAGGGACTGCAGGGAGGCGCC